>CAVLJG010000006.1:105326946-105647779 GCA_963669975.1 Acanthoscelides obtectus | reverse complement strand
GTCAAGCGTTTGCGGCTCATCCGCATAGACCAATGACTTTACATAGCCCCACAGAAAATAGTCTAGCGGTGTTAAATCACAAGATATTGGAGGCCAAAACGTGCAATTAGGCGGTCACCAAACGTGTCTTTCAATAAACCGTTTGTAGCACGAGCTGTGTGACATGTTGCGCCGTCTCGTTGGAACCACAGCTCCTGGACATCATGATTGTTCAATTCAGGAATGAAAATGTTAGTACCGATCACCACTGACTGTAACGTTCCGGCCATCATCATGAAGAAGTACGGACCAACGATTCCACCAGCCCATAAAGCGCAGCAAACAGTCAGTTTTTCTGGATGTAACGGTGTTTCGACATAGACTTGAGGATTAGCTTCACTCTAAACGCGTCTGCGTAACTATTTGGACACCTGGAGTAACAATCGTTGGATGGGCCTATATCTTGGCCTCCTAGATCACCAGATATGATACCGATGGACTTCTTTCAATGGGGCTACGTTAAGTAAGACGTTTATAGATATCCACCAACTACCCCGCAAAACATGAAGGAAAGGATTAAGGATGCTTAAGGGAACACATGCTGAAGGAACAACGGTCATTTATTCAAAGACTATGGCTGTGTATTCAACATGGTGGAGATATTTTCGAGCAGTTTTTGTAGATTAGGTCTTGAGTAGTGATAGTTGTTTGTTTATGTTGTTGTTATAGCTGTTTTCCTCTATTACGCTTGAAGCTGATTTATACTGTTCTGATTGTTATTAGTTTTTAGGTCAAATCTGCCTTCTTAGTGGCAATATGGAACTAGCCCACTGTTTGTCTTTTGTTTCCATGGATGATGTGATTTTTTTTTCCTTAATTTTGGTGTGTTGTTCTATTAAAAGCTAAATAACTCAAAATCAAGTGATTTTATCTGAATCAAACCTTATACCAACAAGAAAAGCTTATAAAAAATTGAATCCAAACTTGCACAAATATACGGGGTGACGTATACTAAGTGACATATAAATCCGAACACCCAGTTTAAATGGTTTTATTTTAATAAAAGTTGGTGAATGTATTTATCTTAATGTAAATAACAAGTGAAAAAATTTTCAGCCTTATCAGTTGGACATTCCGGTTTTTATACTGCTTTTTTTTAATTCACTAACGCTCTGAAAATGAATATTTCAGCCGCAGTAAAGAATCAACGTTGGCGGATTTTGGTTCTTGACATCCTTTACGATTGGTTACGATGCGTAGAGTACGGAGACCTGTACGATTTCGTCAACTTAGTGAGTTTGATAGGGGCCGTATAGTGGGACTTCGGGAAGTTGGACTTTCTTTTCGGGCAATTGCAGTTAGAGTGCAAAGAAGTGTAGACCCTATGGTTAGGTGTTGTCAGGCATGGCTTCGAGAAGAGCAAGGGGCACTGGACGCCGCCGTAGAACAACAGACCGTGAAGATCGCCGCCTAAGATTATTGGTCTTAAGGGACCGTTTCTCCACTACCAGGTCCATTGCAAATGAATGGTTTGCAGAACACGGAAGACCTATTGGCATGCGAAGTGTTTACCGACGAATGAGAAGTTTTGGCTTGTTTTCATACCGGCCACATTGGGTCCTCCTTTAACTCGAGAACACCGACGTAATCGCCTTGAGAGGTGCAGACAACGGTCACTCTGGGATCAGGAATGGAACAGTATTGTCTTTAGTGACGAGTCTCGATTTTGTTTAGGCATGCACGATGGTCGTGCCAGGGTTAGAAGGCGACGTGGTGAAAGGAGGAATCCACAGTTTTTTGTTGAAAGACATGTTCATCACACTATTGGAGTTATGGTTTGGGGTGCTATAGCTTATGGTTCCAGGTCACCTTTAATCTTCATCAGAGGTAACATGAACGCGCAGCGTTATATCCACGAAGTTCTAGAACCCCATCTTTTACCCTATCTTGGCACCCTGGCAGATCCAACTTTCCAACAAGATAATGCCCGACCACATGTTGCAAGAGTCACAATAGACTTCTTTCAACATAATGATGTCACATTGTTACCATGGTCACCAAGATCTCCCGACTTATCGCCAATTGAGCACGTGTGGGATATGATGGGTAGGAGATTGCTCAATTTGCAACGTCCTCCTCAGACTCTAGAAGCACTTCGAGAGGAGTTGGCGGTTGCCTGGAATGAGATACCACAGGAGGACATTGACCACCTGATCAGAAGCTTGCCTAGGCGCGTTGGAGAATGCGTAGCACATCAGGGTGCATCCACACATTATTAAAGGTCAAAGGGCTTTAAAGCAGTGCAATCATTTTGAAATTTTTACTTATTATGCTTCATTAAGTACTTATACAAAATTTTTTAAAATAAAACCATTTAAACTGGGTGTTCGGATTTATATGTCACTTAGTATATTTGTAATTTTCGAGAAAAGGTACAATTCGCGTTTTTAACCACCCTGTCTGAGCAAAAATGAAAATTCGAAAAAGGAACAAACATAAAAGCTGAGGTGTTTAAGTTTTTTTTGATTCAGAATTTAGCACTCTAACTTTCAAAATGGCGGATTGAGGGGTTGCCGAAGTGGACGGTTTTTCTGGACAAAACACCTTACGTATCAGTAGCTAATTAGCAAAACCCCATAGTATGTCATATAAATCTTCTTCTTTTGAATTGGTTCATCCAAATATGCAATAAAATTTGAGGCATTCCATTTGAAAAATCACAACTGTGATATGTAGGTCAAAATTGGGACACCCTGTATAATTGCCAATATTTTAGAAATATACCCTTAAATGTCTTGTATAACATGCCATAAATAGAATTTCCCAAAATGTATTTGTGCAAGAGTAATATTCCGTTCACGCATGGATGGGCCACCCTGTATATTTGATTCTCAATCATGTGACAAGAGCATCGTGTGACTGACGCCAACGGAATCTGTCTAATTCTACTAGATAAAGGTGCCACATCCTCTGCAGTCGTTCCTTACCTCCGCCACAATCGAATTTCCTGCCTATTGCTTTGACGTTATATGATTAACCCTTCGGAGGGTCACCGGGACAGAACGCTCAGTGAGAATTTAATCCTAAAATGGACACAGGATACTCACACCGTTACAGAGCAATTTCGTTTTGCGGCGAAATTGTCCGATTCAATTTATATCTAGCCAGAGTAAATATGTCGCTAGTTTTAGGTCAGCTACCACGCGGTTCCGGTTTAATCAGCTTCAACAGCCCTTAAAAGGGGTTTTAGCGTCCGGAGCTTCGAATACAGGGCGTTCGGAAAGTCAATACCAACTAGGAAAATATCTCGAAAAAGATTTGATGGTGCGTATGGCTATCAATTCAGGGTGTTTTCAAAGTTGAGTCATTTATTTTAACTATTTGTAGGACCCGTTAAAAATCACGTATACTGACTTGTAATGTCACGTATTCCTGTTAAGGGGTGATAGATTAGGTCAAAAGCAACCGATTTTGTCTTATCATGTCTTATCCAAAAGTTAACCATTTTTGAGTTATTTATATATATATATATATATAAATGTTGAAAAGCTACAAACGTTTTAAAATTATACTTTCTAAATGTATCATTTTCTTTTTTTTACTAACTTATTCGATAAAAAAGGCAATTTTCTATAAAAAATCTCCTAGTAATGAAATGTGCAAATTAAGTAAATAATATCTCTATCTAACAAGCTTTCATTTGAGGTATTGAGCGTTCAATTATCTGAGGTACATGCATGATTGTTTTATGGCATCGGCTCGACGAGGAAGCGAGCGAGAAGAGCTGACTTAGTGGAGGAGTGAGAGAGAGAGCTGTTATTATTCATCATTGTAGTTACGCCATCGCCGCACGCCGAGTGAGAATTAGGTTTAGTCGGTATCAACCACTGCGCACGCGCACACGTTTTATGCCCGATTATTATTTTCGAGTTTCCCAGTTCATTTCGAGTGGTTTCTTTATCATCATGGCAGACGCAGAAGATCCGCCAGGACCTCGCCATAGCGAGCACGGGCAAACTTTTACAAAAGAAGAATACGCAGACATAATGTTCTGTTATGGACTTTGTAACGGCGATTCTGCAGCTGCCCGCCCTGAATACCGCAACGTTTCCCGAATCGCCGAACACCTAATGTTACTGTGTTTGACTCTGTGTATCGACGCATCCGCCAAACCGGACGTGTTCAAAGGCAACATAGTGATGCTTGTCGACCCCGAGTCTATTCTCCTGAAGATAAGAGGAAATCATTCGTGTGTTTCAGGAAGACCCTGCTACGTCTACGCGCATTGTGGCTGCTCAGTTGGGTATATCACAATACAAAGTATGGTTTACTGTGCATACTGCATTATACCCTTATCACTACACGCCTGTGCATGTGATTGAAGAGGGCGATCCTGCAAGACGATTAGATTTCTGCAGGTACATGTTACATGCAGATACAGAAGATCCAGACTTTAAGAAAATTCTGTGGACCGATGAATCGAGTTTGGTAAGGACGGGATCACTAACTACCATAATGCTCATTACTGGGCTGATAAAGAAGCTTTAAACCCCCGAAAATAAGACCGACGGGGTCTCAGAGCCGGTTTTCAGTCAATGTGTGGATGGGCATCATTGATGGATAATTGGACCTCATTTTCTGCCGCCAATTTAAATGGAGACGTGTATGAAGAGTTTTGAAAAATCACTTGTTTCCATTAATGGAAGACGTCCCTTGGCGACGAGACAAAATATGCGGTTCCAGCACGACGGCTGTTCCGCACACTACAGTAGTAGTACGGGCGTATTTAGACTCTAAATTTCCAGGAATACATGACATTACAAGTCACTCTGTATAACTAGATCTTGGCTAATCATATTGGAAGAAATGCTTCCAACTTCATCCAATTTCAGTATAAACGCCAAATAAAAGATGAACGTTTAAGCCATTTGTTTTCTTTCTTTATAGGGCATTCTGGAGTCAAGATCATTACCCAAAAAAACATTTCACGACATTATGCAAGTGTATCCCAATAACGACATTTCAAATATCACGAACAAAATCACGACCAGGGTGCCCAAAGAAATCTTTTAGCAATATTATCGAGCGAAGTAAAAGACGAAAAACAGAAGCATTCCGCGGTGATTAAGCGCTGAAGAGTTGACTTTCGCGACTCATACGAATTTACGTACTAAGGCCAAGACTGATGATTCAAATGTGATAAAAGACCTAATGCGAGATAAAATATGCGGTTCCAGCACGACGGCTGTCCCGCACACTACAGTAGATTAGTACGGGCGTATTTAGACTCTAAATTTCCAAATCAATGGATTGGCAGAGGCGGACCCATTGCCTGGCCTGCAAAAAGCCCAGATCTTACACCGATGGATTACTATGTGTGGGGACATATGAAAAGCCTGCTGTACGATGGTTCGCACGTACCAACGCGCAATGAATTAATTACAAGGATAATCAGTGCAGCTGACCAAATAAAAAGTCGCTTAACAACTAGAGTTACAAAAGTGAATTACGTAAGAGAATGCGGGCGTGTATTCGTAACAGAGGATTACAATTTGAGGCAGAATCTGTAAAATACTGAAGGAAATGTAAATACATAAAACTGTAGTAGTAGTAGTAGAAAGATTTATTTAGCACATTTGGCTACATAAACAGAACAATTGTAAACAACTTAGAATTAGTAAATTCAAGCCATATGGTGTATGATGTAAATGCTGGGCAACCTATAATTGTAGATTTAACAAGTGATTTGTCAATTTTACTTTAAATTTTGTCAAGTTTTCTGGTCTTTTATCTCCGAGTATAATTTATTGTATTCAATCAACCCTTGATGGAATACAGATTTGTAGCATATGTTATACTTTTTGGTCATTAAATGGAAGTCATCTTTATTTCTGGTATTATGTAAATGATGGTCAACATTTGATGATGTTAAATTAGATAGACTTGATGGAAATATATTATTTTTTACTTTATAAATGAATATCATTACAAGATATTTGATAAAATTTTTTACATTGAGCCATTTTAATTTGCTAAGCATTTGCCTAATTGGAGTATATTTATCTTTATTTAGTATTATTCTCATGCACTTATTTTGTAAAATTTGCAGTCTTTCAAAAATATGGAATTATTTGCTAAATATAGAATAGTCGAACAGTACAAGAAATTTGGAAGAATGATGGTATTATAGATAATTTTTCTGCTATATGAACTCAGACATCCAGAAACTCTCGATAAATATCCCACTTTACTACTAATCTTATTTATAACTTTTTCATAATGAATATCAAAAATTAATCGAGAGTCAACAAAAACTCCCAGGTATTTAAAATTTTCTACGAATTCAATATCTTCACCATCAATATTCAGTTGAACATTTGTACATTGTTTTTTTCCGATTAACAAGGCTTTCGTTTTACTTGCATTTAATTTTAGTCTGTTAGATGCTAACCATTTTGAGACAAGCTTCAAGTCTTCATTTATATAAGAGATACCAGACTGAATATTTTTAGTACTTATATAAATCATAGTGTCATCGGCGAAAATTTGAATTTTGCATTTTTTGACTATGGCAGGTAAATCATTTATGTATAAAATAAAAGAAGTGGTCCCAGGATACTGCCCTGTGGAACACCCAACGTATTTTCAATTTTTGATGAAATAGTGTCATTAACTTTTGTAACTTGCATCCTTTTAGACAAATAATTTCTAAACCATCTAAAACACTTCCTGTTATACCATATGCCTTCAATTTACCTAACAAAATATCTCTATCAATCGTTTCAAATGCCCTCTTCAAATCCAAAAATACTGCTATGACAACTTCTTCTGAGTCTATGGCTCTTCTCCAATTCTCAGTTACCAACTGGAAAGCTGTTTCTGTGGAATATTTTTTTCGAAAGCCTGCTTGCGCCTCCACTAAAATTTTGTTTTCTTCTATAAACTGCATTAATTGGTCATGCACTATGGACTCTAATAATTTTTCAATGTCTGGTACACATTTACTGGTCTCATATCGCTGCATCTTTTAGAATTTTTTATTTTGGGAACTGGTGTTATTGTAGAGCATTTCAAATTTTCAGGGAAAGAACTGCTTCTCAGTGAACAATTGATCCAATTTAATACAGGATATCCCAAAATTTCGAAACAGTTTTTCAGCACGTTTTTAGTAGTCATTTCGGCACAGTTGTTATTTGATTTTAAACTGTTTACTTTTTTTCTTAGATAATTTAATTTTACGCTGTGAAATTTGAAAGTGTATGCAACATTCCCCCTGGAAACTGATTTTCATATAGTCAGGTGCAGCATTGGCAGTACCTACAATATCAACAATACTCTCCACAAAATATTCATTTAGTTTGTTTGCAATCACCAAAGAATTTGTTTCGGTACCGTTTTCGAATTGAACTTGATTTACACAATCATGCGGCTTCGAATTGATCAGTCTTTTTAAAGTCTTCCACATCTTTACACTGTCGCACTTGTTATTATCAATTTGTTTATCGTAGAATTTTCTTTTTTCTTCTCTAATTACATACACACATTTATTCCTAAGAGTTGTATATACCTCCCAATCATCATTTGATTTTGTGAATATACATTTATTGTATTGTTTGTCTCTCAAATTTTGAGCTGCCTTAATATTCTTGTTATACCAGGGTGTATTTTTGTCGAGCAAATCAATTTTTTATCAGTTGCAAGATCTAAAAAAGTTTTTATATTTCCTATTATGTTGTCATACATTTTTTCCATATTCTCACCAAAATTCCAATAGCAGCCAGCAAGTTCTCGTTCAAGTTTTTCGTACTTAATAGTATTTACGATTTTCTTAATTTTTGTATCAGAAAAATGCCCTACCAAGGGCAGCATTGTCCAACTGTGATCGCTAACTTTAGGTGTATGTACAGCTTTAATCCCTGCACATTCGAAATTTACAATAACAAGATCTAACAAAGTCTCTGATAATGATGTTATTCTGGTACTCTCTTCAATTTTTGCTTGAACCCATAGTTGTTTATGGTTTCCTTATATTTTCTTGTTTTCATGCTTTCACCATAATAATTTAAATTAAAATCACCTAAAAGTATTATACTGTTTCTAAAATTCCACATTTCGTCGCATTTTTCTTCAAAAAACGTTAAAAATGTATCTGCATCACTGTTTGGTGAACGGTAAAAAGTACAAAGATCATAACGTTTCCCAAATAATATGAACTGTATATGTGCATACCAGTATGCATAGTCTAAAGTGGTACAATCGAATAATGTGATCTGTATTTTGTGGTAAACATAAATCACTACACCTCCAGTATGTCTGGAGTTGGAGTTGCTAATTAAAATAAAATCCTTTTATTTATCCTACGTAATTATCGTTCGTACAACTTTACTCATCTTTTTTTAATTTTGTCTTTGTACTCGAGTTAGTTGTAACTTTTATACTTCAAATGAAAGCTTGTTAGATAGAGATGTTGTTTACATAATTTGCACATTTCATTTCATTTTTTATCGAATAAGTTATTAAAAAAATAAGAAAATCATACATTTCAAAAGCGTAATTTTAAAAGATTTGTAAGTTTTCAACATTTTATTACTTATTACGAACTATTGGAATGTCCGCTATGCGACGATAACAAAAAACTCAAAATCAAACATGTAGTTTTTTTGTATTTCAAATTTAACCGTATGAAATCGGAATAAAAAATAAAAAAAATTAAATTCAAATAACTAAAAAACGGTTAACTTCTGGATAGGACATTATAGGACAAAGTCGGTTGCTTTTGACCTAATCTATCACCCCTTAACAGGAATACGTGACATTACAAGTCACCCTGTATAAAAGTTGCATAATGGGAGATAATTTATATCATTAAAAGTTCTTAAAAAAAAATCAGTTAAATGGATACCGTTTTTACAACAACTGTTCAAAACTGTCCCCATTTGTTCGATTAACTCAAATTTGAAAACGATATACAGGGTTATCGCAAGTCTCACATTGATTTCACTTGCTGCTGTTGCTGAGTTGTTATATCGTGAAATAAAACTTGTGTTTAGATACATGAGTGAAGCAAGTGAAAAGAGAGGCTTCAAAAGGAAAAATTCTGGATTCAATTTGACTAGAGCCACGTTAGTAGAGTTATTAGAGTTATATGAACCTTATCCCAATTTGTGAGACTGCTCGTCAGGAGCATATAAAAACAGAAATGTTAGAAAATCAGGTACGAACGAAAACCGTCCAGCTGTTGGAATAGCATTTCGCATCTGTATGTATGTTTTTTTTATTGCAAACTTTAACTTGGCTAGCAAATACCGAACTTTCATAACATTTCTGATTTTTCCGTTCTGGTTGTTCTGAAAATGATTTCATGATATCGTTATTTTCTATTTTCTCAATCCAATCTCTCACACAACATTTTCGAAGGCTTTTGTTTATAATACAGGACTTAATAACAAGATATAATAATAACAAGCAGCTGATTTTCTTGTCGGCATATTTATCCCTCAATTGATTTGAACATGATCAATAATTTTATGATGTACTTTACTGTTCCTCTCACTTAGGTACTGTGGTAACAGCTGAGCTCGGAGACGCACTCTCTCATTTGAGAGCAAAAGTTGCAAGTAGCAGATCCCGAGAGTTTCAGAGATATCCTCACGTTCTTTGGAAACATATCTATACTAAGTGACATATAAATCCGAACACCCAGTTTAAATGGTTTTATTTTAATAAAATTTTGTATAAGTACTTAATGAAGCATAATAAGTAAATGATAAAAATTTCAAAATGATTGCACTGCTTTAAAGCCCTTTGACCTTTAATAATGTGTGGATGCACCCTGATGTGCTACGCATTCTCCAACGCGCCTAGGCATGCTTCTGATCAGGTGGTCAATGTCCTCCTGTGGTATCTCATTCCAGGCAACCACCAACTCCTCTCGAAGTGCTTCTCGAGTCTGAGGAGGACGTTGCAAATTGAGCAATCTCCTACCCATCATATCCCACACGTGCTGAATTGGGGATAAGTCGGGAGATCTTGGTGGCCATGGTAACAATGTGACATCATTATGTTGAAAGAAGTCTATTGTGACTCTTGCAACATGTGGTCGGGCATTATCTTGTTGGAAAGTTGGATCTGCCAGGGTGTCAAGATAGGGTAAAAGATGGGGTTCTAGAACTTCGTGGATATAACGCTGTGCGTTCATGTTACCTCTGATGAAGATTAAAGGTGACCTGGAACCATAAGCTATAGCACCCCAAACCATAACTCCAACAGTGTGATGAACATGTCTTTCAACAAAAAACTGTGGATTACTCCTTTCACCACGTCGCCTTCTAACCCTGGCACGACCATCGTGTATGCCTAAACAAAATCGAGACTCGTCACTAAAGACAATACTGTTCCATTCCTGATCCCAGACTGACCGTTGTCTGCACCACTCAAGGCGATTACGTCGGTGTTCTCGAGTTAAAGGGAGGACCCAGTGTGGCCGGTATGAAAACAAGCCAAAACTTCTCATTCGTCGGTAAACACTTCGCATGCCAATAGGTCTTCCGTGTTCTGCAAACCATTCATTTGCAATGGACCTGGTAGTGGAGAAACGGTCCCTTAAGGACAATAATCTTAAGCGGCGATCTTCACGGTCTGTTGTTCTACGGCGGCGTCCAGTGCCCCTTGCTCTTTGCGTACGGCCTTCTTGAAGCCATGCCTGACAACACCTAACCACAGTGTCTACACTTCTTTGCACTCTAACTGCAATTGCCCGAAAAGAAAGTCCAGCTTCCCGAAGTCCCACACTATACGGCCCCTCGAACTCACTAAGTTGACGAAATCGTACAGGTCTCCGTACTCTAGGCATCGTAACCGATCGTAAAGGATGTCAAGAACCAAAATCCGCCAACGTTGATTCTTTACTGCGGCTGAAATATTCATTTATAGAGCGTTAGTGAATTAAAAAAAGCAGTATAAAAACCGGAATGTCCAACTGATAAGGTTGAAAATTTTTTCACTTGTTATTTACAGTAAGATAAATACATTCACCAACTTTTATTAAAATAAAACCATTTAAACTGGGTGTTCGGATTTATATGTCACTTAGTACAAGATAAATTTCTTACAAGACAAAAATCTCTTGAGATTTTAGTCTCCTTGTGGATGCTTAGCTATACGCTGTAAGTTATATAAATACGAGGGATGTCTTTTAAGTTTTGCATATGGAAATAAAACAACACGGTAGGTAGTTTTAAATGCTTTTATTGTTTTTCGAAGGAAGATTAATACACATCTAAATGTGCTCGAACCAATTTTCGAAGCACTTATTCCACTCGTTTGCTGGCAGATCCAAAACGGCATTTTTGAATACGTCAACTGCTTCTTCTGGTCAGTGGAACCTTTAACCACGCAGTCTGTTTTTAATTTTCGGGAAAGTAAAGAAATCGTTAGGACTTAGATCGGCCCTTTATGGAGGATAGTCCAATAATTCCACGTTTTCTTCTGTTAAATACTGCCTTGTTTTTTGGGCTGTGTGCATTTTCTTGGTGGAGGATGATTCTTCCTTTGGGGTTGATTTTTCGAAGCTCGGTGATGACTTTTGGCAAACAAATGGTGGTATACCAATCCGCAGTAACAGATATTATAATTGTTGACTGATGTGGGGCTTTGTTGCCGAAAACACACAGTAACTCAGCAAGGCGTTCTTGTTGCGATAATTGTTTCTGAAAGTTGTAATAAATTATGGCGCGAAAATGTTCTCGGTTGAGTTCCATTTTTCTAATGACTTGGTGTCACTTACAAATTCACTGTAGTGAGAACATTGCACGTATTGTTGTGAAACTTTGAATTTAAGTTTACTAAAGAGTGAGGTTAAGATTCAGTACTGACGTTCGATCCTCGCGGCCTACTATGTTTCTATATGGAAAACTTGAAAGACATCCCTCGTAGCTCTCTATTTTTTAGGTTGTATCAAGTCACATATCCAAACATTTCTTGAATCTTGGTATCCTTGTTGATTGCTTATGAATTCTGGTCTAATTTTCTGATAATTAAATTCTAAAAAAAATTTGAATATGGAAATGTAACGTTGGTTCGAGACCCTCAAGCCATTTTAGGGTAAGAATTTGTAGGGGAAGCGCAGCAAATTAATTTAAAATCACGTCGAAGTGGAGCCACTGGGGTTTTCCAGTTATAATTTTTTCGGATTTACATCTGCAATGCGCACTGCCTATATTTTTAATTTTTTGCTTGCTGTGCTGCTGTACCGCCTTAGGCTCGCACGGGATAATTGGATTTTTTGTGTCTCATCTTCCTTTCCTGGTATACTAAAATTATTCAACATGTTAAGCGAAATGAACGCCTCACTACTTTAAAACTCCCTTCGAACTTCTTCTTTTCGAAACATGCACGCTGCTTCGTACCGGGTCCTTCCGAGTTCAAGAGATTATGTTGAAAATCTTGAAATTGGGTTAATGTTTTTTTTTTAAACTCAATCTGGCAATTTAGCTTACTAAGCTTAGAGTGAGACTAGGATAGATTAATATATTATAATTTTTGGCATCACCAACTCATTGAGTTCTGCAAAGGTGCAGAACGGCCAAAACTTTTGTCTTAACAGAAAAAAGCAATAGTAATTTGATCATTATTTATTTTCAAACAACACCGGCAACGCTGCCCCCGCAAGACACGGCGTCGAGTCTGTTTTGTACTGAGAAAGCATTATAATCGACCAATTGTGTACTTGTCATTTTCGTCGCGACCGCAGCGTAACATTATTCATGGGCCACTTGAAAAGGGTCTGTGCACTACTTCGACTCAAGCCGCACGCGCTTGCTTTTGTCTCTTTCTACAAAATCAAATGCGCGATTTAAGCATAACCATGTGCTGCACGTTATAGAGATCCGTACAGATCTAATGCAAATTACGATATCTGATTGGTCGGTCGGTCCTCGGCGGTGTTGGCATATTGGTCATGTAGCACGTGACGTGGCTTAAAATTGCATTGCTATGCGCATCAGTTAAACCTGATTATGTCCCATGCTGCTTCCGCAAATGGTCAAGTTCGGGTGTTCTTTGGGGATTTGAAAGATATTCCGGGATTTTTTAATGATTCCCCTCAACGCGTAGAGGTACTGAACAGAATTGTGGGGAAAAATTCCCCAAGGAGCAACAACTCGTTGGAATTTTATTATTCGAACAATAAATGTAGTGTTTGAGAACAGAGAATCACTCATTAAATAGAAGAAAATTTCACTAATTAAATGTTTGCAAGTCAGCTTGCGGTATTCGCCGTATGTTAACCGATTCTGTTTTCGTGTTTTGGTTGACATTTTTTCATCATGTCATGCCTAACATCCTCAACCAGTTGCAGAAGAGAAAAACCGAGCCAGTGCAAGTTAAAACGGCTACCGATAATTTTGAACAATGTATTGTCGATGTGAGAAATAAAATTGATGACATAATAAATGAAGCCAAAAGTATTTGCACTGAACCCCAAGTCAACAAAAGGAGACGACGTAATAATATCAGTCACGATCACCGAGTTGCCGCATTAGAAGTATGCGACATGCAAATGACAGATTTCAATTCATAGATCATTTGGTAGCCGCATCCCTTTTTGGAGAATACTGTCGTAAGTTTCCTGATGACAAGTTGGAAACTACCTGCTTGGCTTATCCCGAATTAGAAAAAAGTCGTTTAAAGATAGAGTTGTCTGTTATTTATGCACGGAATGATTGCCGAGATTTACATGGAACTCCGTCTCTTTTGAAATTTTTGATACAAAATAGTTTGGGGGAAACACTAAAAGAAACAAAAAAGCTATTAGAAATTATTGTTACAACTCCTATGTCAACATCAGAGGCTGAGCGAAATTTCTCAACATTGGCAAGAATCAAGACTTTTCTTCGAAATACTATGACCCAGGATCGCTTTACAGCGTTGTCGATGCTGTCCATTGAACAGGAATTCATTTCAACCATGGAAAATTTCAACGGGAAGGTGATCGACCAGTTTGCTGCCAAGAAGGAGCGCAGGATCGAACTGACATATAAAAAATAGGTAAGTTCGGATTTGCAGAACACCTGTTTTATTTTTTCACGAGCCGCCACTGCCAACTGATATTTCCGCACTTGGCAACGTTGCCGCTTATTGTTTAGTGGATAATCCATTGGTAATTACACATATTTCAGAACTAACAGTTAAATGTGAATAACAACAAGGCAATAAACAGTCGTAAAATGCAAGAAAAGTCGAATCAAACAGAGTTTCACATCTGTAATCATCTCGTCTGTGATTAGAGCCAGTTTCATTTGTGTTAGAATAGTAGACATTTAATTAGTGTTCTTTATTCATTGTCTATTTGAAGTTCCTTCAAGCAAAAAATGCTGAATATTTTTAATATTTACAAAGTCATTTTACAATTTTACATTCGAAGAGCAGAATGCTCGTCGTACGACTTGGTGCAGAAATATGCTGGAAATGTTTGGTAAGGGGTCTTTGGTGTAGCCGTTAGAAAATCCCGATCTGTTAAGAAAACAATGATAGCTGTATGTTTCAAATCGAGCGGGATTGTGGAGCGTGTCGTTTTGAACACACAGAAGATAGTTACAGCTAAGTGGTACACGGAACAGGGCCTGCCTAAAGTCACAGAGTTTATGAAAAACCTGCACTGAGTATTCGACCACTACTGGAGGGTTCCTTACAGTCCAGATCTCGCTTCCTGCTACTTTGCACTGTTTCCGCATGTGAAAATGAAGCTAAAAGGAAAACGGTGTGCCGCACTCTCGGGTAAAACTTTGGCAGAGCTGGTTTAAGGATTGATTTTGGAGGATGGAAAAGTATTTCAAAACTTTCATAGTACCTTTTGATTGTAGACAAAACCTGCAAACGTGGAGCTCGCTCGGTACAGTGTTGCCATTGCTCTCAGGCAATGGCAACACACTTAGCTTTTTGAATGACAATAACGTTTCTAAACCGTATAAATAGCTAGCTGTGACGTCATTTATGGACAATTACAGTCCGGCTTTCATCTATTTTGTTTAGTTTTTTGGGATAACTGGAAAACTCTTTGGAATTTCAACCTTATAGCAAAAACCGGCAATACAGCACATGGTACTCTGACATATGACGTACGTAACAATGCAACATTTGGATCCACGACGTGATTTGGAATGATGCGGATGAGAGCATCGGATGCATCTCATAAGTAGACATCGAACGAGTAGGTACATTCATCCTGTTTAGAGTACTGGGTGTTATAATACCGAAACTTGAGTGTAAAACCTGAGCGAACTTCAGTTTGTTCTTCTATAGGACCGGCTTCGTCTGTATGTTTAGCAGCCGCGAAATTAGCCCACCGGCAAGGAAAAGGGGCGCCTTTGCGGTAAACAACGCCCCAGGGACTGGAAGATATGCCGAGTGGCAAGATGTGCTTTCCATGTTGGAGTTGAGAAATGATGTTAACGTCAGCTAGGTTTCGCCGCGGTATTGTTTTGCTTATCGAGCCGTCTAATTATTATAGTGATACTCTGTATATGATACAGAGTGAAGCTCTCTGTACAGGGTGGTCAACTAAGAAAAAAGTGTTAACTAAAAAGAACCAAGACAAAAACCTGCAGAGGTGGTGTTTCTGTATAAAAATAACTGCTCTTTAAACTCGAAGATAATGTGAACTTTTTTGCTTGACAATTTTTGCTGTACCTCTAAAAATAAAGTGGTGGGGGTATTCAAAAGTTTCCGTAAGAAACACCCTGTATCTTCGAAATGCCTGAGCTGATGTTAACAAACCTGGGTCAAATGAAAAAAGCCATTCTTGAGCTACCAATGTTATAATATTTGAAGTCTTGTTAGTTTCACATGTGGCAGCTGGAGAGCTTTTTTCGACATTGCTGCAGAAATAGTTCATTTCCTCAAAAAAATTGGATGCATTCTTATGATTTTCTTTATGAAAAAATAGCTAAATGATGTCTCAAAAAGCTCGATATCTTGTTTCTAACCTGAAGTTAGGCCACTGAAAATTTATACGGAAATTCATAAACCTTTTATTTTTTAAACTAATTTTTCAGGAATTCTTTTGTATTCATCATAATTACATCACCTTTTTTGAAAATACTATAAAATATCTCTAAAAGGTAGTACGGTACAATTTTTTGCTTTTTGAATAAAAAAACTGATCCTTCGCACTTTTCAACATAAAAAAGCTCTCTTGTGAATTTTCGTTATAGTTAGCCGTTTTTGAGATAATTCGATTTTTAAGGTTCGATGCATTTTTAATTATTTATGATGAAATAACGTTAAAAAGTCAGTATCTCGATAATTTTTAGAAGTATGCTGTACCTGCAAATATTTTTAAAATTGAAAGCAGAATAAGGTTAAACGTGAATTAGTTGACAATTTTGTTGTCTGTTGAAACCTGAATCGTTTTTTGAAATTGTGAATTCACGAAATTTAGTTTCTTTTACCTGTTTTTTTTGTAAGTTTTATAAAAATGCCATTTTTATTCTCCAACCAAGAGTTAGCGGATATTCATTTTGTGTATGGCTTTGTAAATGGAAAAGCAGCAGAAGCAGCCAGAGAATACGCACGAAGATTTCCAAACAGACGACATCCAACTCGCTCAGTATTTGTAAGAGTGCATCGCCAAATAATTGAAAATGGTTTTGGAAATCTCCAAGGGGATCAAAACATAAATGTTCGTCAGCGCAGATTTACCCGTATGATTCTGCGTGAGTTTGATAGCGATCCGACCACAAGTGTTAGAAGAGTTTCTGGTGCCTTGGGAATTTCAGCAAGCCATGTTCACTGTGTTCTTAGAAATGACCATAGACGCCCTTACCATTTGCAACCTGTGCAAGGACTACAGCCAGGGGACGGAGAACGAAGAATCACATTTTGTCAGTGGATTCTTGATAGAACTGATAATAATAGGGAGTTTTTAAGTAACGTTTTATGGACCGATGAGCCATGCTTGACTAGACGTGGAGTGGTAAATTTTCATAATCAACATATTTGGTCGCATGAAAATCCGCATGCAGTTCGGGAAAGAAATTTTCAGCATGAATTTAGTGTGAACGTGTGGATTGGTATCCACCGTAATCCACTATTTGGACCCTACCTTTTGCCCGCAAGGTTAAATGCTGCGACCATCTTGGAATTTTTAAAGGCTGAACACGCAAATATGTGGGATGATGCTATGTTAGATTTAAGAAGATTGGCCTGGTTCCAGCTTGATGGTTGTCCAGCTCATTATTCGAGAATAGTTAGAAACTGGCTGGACGATAGTTATCCAGAAAGATGGATCGGTCGTGGAGGACCAGTCGCCTGGCCTGCACGATCCCCTGACCTAAATCCATTAGATTTCTTTGTGTGGGGATTTCTAAAAGAAAAAGTGTACCAGACTCCCGTAGCCACAAGAGATATGCTAATAGACAGAATCAGGAATGCATGTGATGAAATAAGGCCTTATTTGAATCATGCTATACCACGTTCGATCATTCGTAGATGTGAATTGTGTATTGAACAATTGGGTTTACATTTCGAGCAACTACTTTAGATTTTGTATGTTTGTCCTAACTATCCAATAGCATTTTAGTTGTAAATAATTAATTTAATTTGTAAAAAATAATATTGGAAGATTAAACAAATTAATATTCTGTTTTGTTGTGTTTATTTGGAGTTAGGAATTATTGATGTGTTTAAAAACACAATCTAAACGATCATCTTAATTACTTGTAATGCCCAAATCGAAAATGTAAAAAAAAAATATTATTTTCCCATAAATAATTAAAAATGCACCGAACCTTAAAAATCGAAATATCTCAAAAACGGCTAACTATAACGAAAACTCACAGGAGAGCATTTTTATGTTGAAAAGTGCGAAGAATCAGTTTTTTTATTCAAGAAGCAAAAAGTTGCACTAAGAAAAAAATTTCGGTCATTTTAATACACAACAGGTACAGTAGAGAGCGCCCTCTAGCGGCTACAGTAAAACTATGAACATGGTTCGTTTTGTCGTACCGAAAAACATTTGTATACCAATTTTCACTGTTATACATCAAATAGTGTTCGAAATATTCAAAAAAGTATTTCGGAAGCCACGCATTTTTCGACCCATGTTTACGTATATATAGACTTAATGCATTAATTTTGAAAGTTCTATCGAATCTTAAAGTTATGCAACAATAAACTGAAACACCCTGTATAATCACCGCTTTTATTTTGCATGTCTTAAAACCCCCATGTACCATGATAATAAGAAACTCAATAATAAAATGCTACATAGACAATGGGTATTAATATGTACATCCCCTTGTATTAGCATCAGTAATCAATATTGCTTCAGGTCGTTATCCAGGTTCCCTCTAAATTTTACACAAGCCATTAGATCGGGTTGTATATGTCTGTAAATATTTAGTGGGTACACAGAACACGGATATTGCATATGCGTGGTGCAAGATTTGCCTGACCGGTGTTTGGTCACGCGAAATGTGTCAGGTGCTTGCTTGCTACCGATTAGAACGATTCACAATCAAATTATGCGTGGAGCCATTGCTCTTCACAGTCAGGGATGCTGACGAGTCAATTTTTTTACCCATTTCAGTTTTCTTACTATTTTCGCTCTCTCTGTATATATTCTAGTGTATAGTCAACGCCAAACAAAGTGGCGTGCACGTCATCACGATAAAAATTCCCCGACCTAATGCCTAGGTTTCTATCACAAACAATTGCTCTATTGCAGTTTCATATTAATGTGATATATAAATTGTAAAATGGTCATTACTCTCTTATTATGGTTAATAGTCATATAAACATTGTTATTAAAATATCACATAAGTTGCTTTCTGATAAATTTAGACGCATTATGCGAAATAAAATGTTTTGCAAACGCTCCAATCACTTATCGACATGTAAACGCACTAAACCGATTTCGCAGCGTTGACACATTGTCACCTTGAAACTTATTTAAACTGGGAACTGACATTTGTATTAATTTTGACACTGAATCAATTTGTGGCATTTCAAATCTTTATAAATCCTTTGGCCCCGCATACTGTAAATCAACAACTGTTTGTTTCAAAACAAAATTATTCATTTTACGAGTAGATAAAGGCAATTTTGGTATATAAAGATGCCCAAACAGTTAAATAGTCGGTGTAAGGAACTCGTGGCCTCGTTAATGCACTACTTTGAGCAAGAAAGGGACAACAACGGGCCTTTGTTGCCTTTAAATGCTGTTCAAGAGGTAGGTTACTAATAATTATATGTAATGTATATTAATAATAGTGAAATTTTATTTCATTTTTTGTAGCGTGTTGCTGCTGCTTTAAAAATTAGTTTAAGGACAGTTAGTCGTATTTCCGAGGGTGTGAAAAGTGATGCAAATTTAGAATCGCCCAAGAAAAAGCGGAGTGTAACCAACACAGCGACAATGGATACAAGTGCCATTCGAGAAGTGATCTATAATATGTATCACAAAAGTAAGATCTTATTATAATAACTTATCAGAAATTTGCATTAATTTGTTAACTAAATTATAATGTCATATTACACATGGTTTCAGAAGAACAAGTTACGATACAAACTTTATGGTCTCGATTAAGAGATAGGGCATTATTTGATGGTAGTGCCACGTCTTTAAGGCGGTTGCTTAGAGATCTTGGATTTAAGTGGCTTAAGGACAATCCGCGACGAGGGCTCATGGAACTACCAAGTATAGCTTTGAAAAGGGTGGAATTTCTAAGGCAATACAATCAAGCCAAGGTTGAGGCCTTATACCAGTTTGTCTTCCTCGATGAAACTTGGATATTTCAAAATGGGACCATAGGTCGCTCTTGGCAAAATGGAAACCAAAAAAGCGCGAAAGCTATTAAAACAGATGGTAAAAGGTATGTACTTTTACACAATTTGCACTATAAAATTTAAAACTAATATATTTTAGATACATTATATTACATGCTGGAAATGAAAATGGGTTTTTTGAGGGTAGTGAAGCGATATTTTCTTCGAAAACAAAATTGAGCGATTACCATGGAGAGATGAACCAGGATAATTTTTTGAAATGGTTTCAACATCAGTTATTAGAAAAATTGGAGAGTCCATCTATGATTATACTGGATAACGCCCCTTATCACAGCATGATATTGAACAAAGTGCCCAACAATGCATGGACAAAAAAAAAATATCCAAGACTGGTTGACAAATCAAAACATACCATTTTTAAACACAATGTTTAAAACAGAGCTATTGAGTATTGTTGCTCGGTACATAATGCTTCTTAATTATATATATTTTGGTCGACAGTTTATATTTCTTTTGTTTATTCCTATTCTTAAAATAACTGCTTTTTTAGAAACAAACCACCTAAAATATACGTGATTGATGAATTGGCGGAACAACATGGGCACAAAGTTCTTCGTCTGCCTCCTTACCATTGTATATTTAACCCTATTGAGTTAATTTGGGGCATAGCAAAAGGTTACTATAACAGACATATTGGTAGAGATGGTAACAGTGAAAAAGACTGTTTGGATATGTGGAACGAGGCTCTACAAACGGTTATCCCAGACATGTGGAAAAATAGTGTTCGACATACTGAGCAAGAAATTTTTAAATGGTATGAAAGAGAACGAATTTTTGATCGACCAGACATCGAACCTTTAATAATCAACTTTGAGAGTGATGAAGATTCAGATTCAGACAGCGCTGAAGAAAGAAACTCCGATTAACTTTATTGTACAGAAAAAGCTTACACCAGTAGCTTACCTAATTTTAGAATGCATTTTTCTGTATGAATTCTGTAAAATAAATACCATGCATAAAATTTGGAGGACCCCATTTGGATTTTTATTCAGTACCTTTAAGCTATCAATTAAATATGGTAGTTTCATAGTGTCATCTGATCAATAATTGTCATACTTAATGATTATGCAAGTACAGATCTATAATTTTATTATACTATTATTTTTGTTCTCAATTGAGGTTAATATTGCTTGTAAACCTAGATATGTAAATAATAAATTTTATTATTTTACAAAAAGTTTGGCAACAATGTAAATTTTTCAACACACCCACCTTGATGACGTGCACGCCACTTTGTTTGGCGTTGACTATATGTGTATGAACGCTTATCGAAGGAGCTGTAATTTTCTGAAATGAAGTGTTTTTTTTATAAAAATTAATTATGTGAAAGTTGTTCATGTAAAGGATTCTCCCCAAGCTGAGCCAATATGTATTACATGAGAAATTACTAGGATCAGTGGAAATTTACATTGAATTTTAATTCAGCTTTGCTAAAAGCACTGTATACGAGGCTTGTTCAAAATCGTTGGTCTAGAAAAAAATTATTGGCAAATATATCTGCAAATAATTACCACTACAATTAAGACACATATTCCATTGTTTCACCAATCGTTGCATTACCTGGTTAAAGAATTCTTGTGGCTGCTGCTTGAATAATTCTTTTACGACACTTTGTACTTCTTCATTCGAGTGAAAATCCTCACCTTTTAATGCCTTTTTCAGTGACCCAAAGATGTGAAAATCGCAAGGCAATAAATCCGGACTTTAGGGTGGTTGCTCTAATTTCCTCCATTTATTTTGTCGTAGAGCATGAGGCCGTGTAGACGAATGACATCACGTGAGAGCTTCCCTAGACGTTTTCGTCTTATTGCTTGATGGAGATTGTTTCACTATACAGGTTTGTGCTGATATGGACCCTAGGATCTTTAAACTGTTTGAGCAGGGGTCCTGCATGGTCAAAAAATAATGTTAACATCCACGCATTTCTGTCTGTTTATGCAGTGCTTATTGCACCTGGTCGTAGCTTATCATTCGTCTCCTCTCTTCTACTCTTGAATTTTCGAAAAATTACTACAAAAAAGGATATTACAATTTTTGGACAAAAACAAAATTACATGTTCTGACCAATATGGATTTAGAAAAGGAAAATCTACTACAGATGCAATTTTGGCTGCAATGGATGAAATTAACTCTAATGTCAACAAAAAGATACCTACTATTTTTATCTTTGTTGATCTAAAAAATGCCTTTGATACGGTTAACCATGTCATGCTTCTGAAAGTTATGGAAAGATTGGGATTTAGGGGAGCGTCACAAATCCTTTTAAAAAATTACCTTTCAAGTCAGGCACAGACTGTCAAAATCACTAACACTTACAGTAAAAAAATGTACATCAAGTGTGGTGTGCCTCAAGGAACAGTACTAGGCCCACTATTATTTAGTCTCTACTTAAATGACTTATTCAAAATTAACAGTTCTGGAATGATTATATGTTTTGCAGATGACACCCTCGTATTATATAAAGCTGATGACTGGAGCACACTGAAGCAAATAGCTGAAAAGGATTTTATAAGGATCATTGACTGGTTTGATACTAAAATTTTAACACTTAACTTCAAAAAAACAAAATTTATTGCATTTACATCCTATTCAAAATTTTTACCTACCTTCGAACAAATTTCCGTTAATTATCATGGCCAAAAGACCAAAATCGATAGAGTTAACACTTTGAAATATCTTGGAATATTTATAGACTCACATCTAAGGTGGGATAACCATATTAAATATGTTATCAAAAAAATTAGAAATGTTGCCTATAAACTCAAAATGCTTGCTATCATTCTTACAGAAAGTTATCTGCGAATCCTATACCATGCCTTAGTTGAAACCCATATAATATAAGGCATCACAGCCTGGGGTGCCGCCTGCAAGACATATATTTCTGACCTGAATATAGCATAAAAAACTGTTTTGAAAGCCATTTTCCATAAGCCAAGATTATATCCAACGAACAACTTATATCAAGAAACAGGGATACTTGATACAAGACAACTTTATTTCTTACATGCCACCACCTTATACCATAAGTATTGTAATAAAAAGAAAAAATCCTATAAACACGAGCATAATACACGATTTCGAATAGGCTCATCTAATCTCCAAAGACCACACAAAGCATTATTCAAAAAATCATTTAAATTCTTAGCAGCTAAATTATATAATGTAGTACCAAACGAAATAAAGATACTTAATTTTGGAAAAAAATTTAGAAGAAAATTGAAAGACTGGGTTAGTAATGTGCAGCGAATGACTATACATAATTATATAGAAAACTAAAACTACAAAATTCCAATTACATTAATACCTTTTTGATTTAACAATAATTGTTATACACATATATGACTGATTGTTGATTATTAAGATATAAACCACACACAGGCGATGCCTTCTGTGGTTTTTTCATATTTATTTGCCCATTTTTTGTATTTTGGCGAATAAATATTATTATTATTATTATTATTATTCCTTGACAGTTGGATACGCAAAACCTGCGTTTCCATACACTGCTTGCAAATTTGTTATATTTCTTTTATGCATCGTATTAATTTGCTTTTAAAACATGCATACATATGAATAATTATATTTGTTCACGAAAATAAAACAGCAACAAAAGCTTTATAAGTTATTCTCGTTTTTTACACATTCTTATTTATATTATCCATTTAATTTTGACATTATGATATTGAATAAATATCTTAGAAAATTAACTAACTTTTTTATAAATTCACTTTTCTATCCCTACTTACTGTGAACGCCTAGACTCAAAACTTAAGAACAGTTCTTGCGGAGAGTCAGTTAGTTGCTATTTACCATGCCCAAATCAAGCCAGAAAGGCTGGACTATATCTATTTCCATTGTTCCGTTAGAGCGCTCCTATTGTGAGGTTATGTTTCCATTTTGAATTGCAGGAAATTTCAGACTGATATAACAGAGGATATAAATCAAAAGCATGAACAATTTGATGTAAATAGATGTTTGTAACATAACCTCAAAATAGAGCAACTATGAAAATCAAGGAGGCCATAAAGGCGTCCTACAATTATTATTGTGGGAACGAATTTGTGTTTCTGGAGATTGACAGCTAATGCTCAGCAGGTATTTTTGAGCTAAAAAGGGCAATTAGATGTTCGGTTGGAGTTGACAGTCTTCATTCATGTAAAGATATGTATCTCTTTCCTCAACTGTCTGTATATATTTTTAATATTATATAGATACGCTTTTAGTTCATACCTTTCATAAATCCAGGCAGGTTAATGATTTGAATGTAGCTTCTACTAAATACAATATAAAATCGCACGATATATCGAACCTAAAGTATTTAATAGGCTACCGAAGGATATTAAGGAATGCTCCAAGATCAATCAGTTTAAGGGCCGTATCGTCAGCCGTTCCTACAATTGTAGGATACTTTTATGGCCTCCTTGATTTCGATCATATCACGTCTTCTTCGGAAAGGTACTTCTATGTCCTGCTTTAGATTTCCGGAATGCTGACAGTTTTGGCTAGAGGTTATGTTGTTGTTTTGACGTTTAAGAAATTTTAGACAAATGAATCGAAGGTAGAACCATAATTTATTATTTTCTTGCAAATATGTTGATCAATCAATAATTCCGGACAATGAACAAACTCCAGAAGCTTTGGTATCTTCAAATCGCATATCTGGTATTGATGATCTGAAAATGAACAATTTGAAGCAAATGGAAGTGTATTTAATTATATATAAAAGCTCAACAGCTTACAACCAAGTTATTCGCTTGATGAATGTAGGTAAGTTACAAAACAAGTCATTGCATATTCATATTATATACTTGAGTCATTCAAACAGACTTTATGAGATGGTTCCTCCATGGATAAGAAACATTGTATGATAAGTGCAATTATTGTATTGTCGATGTAAGAGATGCTTTTTCACAAATCATTGTGAGACTGTGGATTGTGTAGAGTGTCAGGCTACAAGTATGTATAATGTGCGTATGTGAAGATCATAATTACTATTATTGACCAGCGTAACCATCGAGTCGCTTCGGGAGCAGACGCGCAGTGGGAGCTGGAAAGGGGCGTGGCCGTACTACCCGGCCGTACCGTATTGCTATAGCGAGGTACAGCACGCTTCAGTCTCTCGGCAACCGTCTACGCGGTCACAGTTCCATGCAGAGCTCTATTCGGTTTAGCTACTTCTTTTCAGTAGTGGTGTTCACTATAGGGTTCTCGATTGTTTCTCAGTGGTGCCTTGGTGTTGTGACGTGGGTGTCTAGACAGTGGAAATTAGGTCTACTTCCAACTCGTCTGAGGGAAACAGGATATCTGTGCAGGAAACTAGGTGAGCCTTGCATACTCATCTACTGGTGTGTTATGGTTGACATCCTATGTTTTTTAAATAAATTACGCTCATTGCATACACTGAGAAATTAGTCATATACTGAGGTACCTGGGAAAAATTAAAATTTGGCCAAATCTTTTTTATTTTTGACTGACTTTTTAAGAAATGTCAAAAACTAATGGCACTATTTAGGCATTACATGATGGTGTTTTTAACAAAGTGCTACACTGTATCTAATAGCATCTTTTTCTATGACAACGATGTATCACGTTACATTTGTTTTTAGTTATAAATAAAGGTGTTTTTTCTAATTTTTCATTATATTTAAGTAGGTGTTTGATGTAAGATTGTGTGATTACTGAGCTTAACCTAGTATGATCTTCATCTTGGCCACCCTGTACATTATTATAAAAAGAAATTTACAGAAACGTGCACTAATCTAACGTTCTTGTAGGTATTCTTATGTACTTACATTCAAATACTATATTCAAAAAGACACTTTATCAAGTTTTGTATGACATTTTGGCTCTCACATGCAACATTAACCATTAGACATTCGAGAACCCCTGCCGAGGCCTAAGAAGAGCAAATTCACTTTTTATTTCTGTAAGGTTGGCTCCTTCAAATATGCTTTCAAGTGCCTGGATGCATGAATCCTTTCTTAGGTGGTTAATATCTGCAAAAAGAAGCATAGATTCAAGAAACATTAAAAATTTTACACCTTGCAATTTTATAATGATATTATAGTGATATTTTAGAGTTATAGTCTCAAATTTTTGGTTAAGGTTCTCACTAATATAAAAAAATATCAGATAGGGCAGCGCATGCTTAAACTCAATTTCAGAGCATTTACACATTATACATACCTGAAGCTTGACACTACGCAATCCAAAGTCCAACAATGATTTGTGTACAGGCATTTCCGACATCAACAATGCAGTTGCACTTGGGATACAATGTTTCTTATCCAACATCTCATAAAGCTTGTGAGAACGAACCACATTTGGGAAAAATGCGATAAGTTTATAAATATGAATATGCAATAATTAATTTTGTAACTTACCATTCCTTCATCAAGGAACAGCTTGGTCGTGAGGTGAAATGCTTTTATTCATAAATACACATATATTTGCATTCATTTTA
Organism: Acanthoscelides obtectus; assembly: GCA_963669975.1. Lineage (NCBI taxonomy): Eukaryota > Metazoa > Arthropoda > Insecta > Coleoptera > Chrysomelidae > Acanthoscelides > Acanthoscelides obtectus. The sequence goes on along the minus strand of CAVLJG010000006.1, from coordinate 105,621,492 downwards.
GATCATTAATACCAGATATGGGATTAGAAGATACCACAGCTTGAATTTTTAAAAATTTTTAGTTTAAAATTTCTTAAACGACAAAAAAAGAAACATAACCTAACATCACAATTGACTTGTGATTGACAGCAGACTAGAAATCTAAAGCAGTATTTACAAGTACCTTACAGAAGATGACATGCGATTATGAAAATCAAGGAGGCCATAGAGGCGTCCTACAATTGCAGGAACGACTGACCATACGGGCCTAAAGAGAAGTTTGAAGAGTTGTATCTAAATGTTATTTGTTTATAATTGTTATTTTGCTTGTTGTTTGCCTTATACATTTTTATTTACAGTTAGATATGTAACCTAACGAATTCTATAGATACATCTCAATCAGTCTAAAGGATAATAAATAATTTGAATCTGATCCTTAAAGTGAGTCTTGTAGTCCATGCAAAATCCTTGTAGCACGTCCTGCGGAAGAAAATAAAAATCTTCGAAAACTTGGCATGAACAAAGAACAAACTTTGTTTCTGGCCCGCCGGTATCCGATAACGTTACGGCTACAAACTCAAGAGTTCTCGATTTTGCAAGATTCCCTTCTCATCCCGCTATTGCTATAAACACAATTAAGGCTTTACTCGCGAGAGCTTACTGACGGTAAGCAAAGTGCTCTCTATAAAGAGTTTATACCTGTTCCTTAACACCGAAACTATATGCAGAAAGCACTTTGGACTACGTATATTAAACCAAGAATTAAATGGACTTGCGAGCTTTTCAAAACTTCGTATCCATTAAAGTGGTCTAAAAGCAACTGAAAATTCACAGAATTATTTTTACCCCGAGCATTGAAACAAGAATGAGAGGCCTTACATAATAAAGGATGATTTATCAATAATAATATTTATTCACTCAATGTACAAAGATAACACAATATGAGTAAATAAATATAAAATCAAAACAGGCCCAATAGAATGCATCGCCTGTACATGGACCAATAATCATTTTAACTGTAGAATGCAAATGACAAAAAAGGGCAAAAATTAGTTACAGTAGATTATGTATTTATTTGATGTTCGTATTTATGAGTTTATGAATTTCAGCCCTAGATATAGAATGTAGCCACTTTTTTAAATTTCTTTTGAAACAATTTCCGAAACGTAAATCTTTTAAGTCTTTAGGTATAATTTCATAAAATTTAGGCGCTAAATAGATATATATATATATACAGGGTGACTTCGAAGTTGAGTCATTTATTTTAACAGTGAGTAGATCTGATCAAAAGAAATGTTTTTTCCTTTACCATTTTTCTGGTAAAATTAAAGTAACAAAGTTATAGCCCTTTGGAAGTTTGAGTACCGCCCTGTCTCAATAATAATATTATGTGCTCGTGTTTGGCGACAACGGATATAATTCGCCTTATCGGTTCATCGCATCGGAAACAAAAAAGCGAAAGAATTTGGAACGATGTTTCTACAATTATTTCATTCAGTTGTATACAGTCAGTGTCAATCGGTAGTGGATAGCGGTGTCTGTTGCGTGGCTCAAATGAAATAAAAAATGGCACATGTTTATGCGGATCGGCTTCCCAATCGAGTGCAACCAACCCCTCGTGCCTTTGTTAATAGTAGTACAACGGGCTCGTGAATCAGGTGACTTCAGACCTCACAGGGGACCTCACGATCAAATACAGGTCCGCACTGAAATACTTGTCGGGAGGATACTTTATAAAACAAGGTAACATTTTTTTTTAATTTTTTTTTTATTTTTACATACATATTTTGGTTTATCTTCCTTCTACAATCATTATCTGAAAATTAATGACTCAACTTCAAAGTCACCCTGTATACATATATATATATATGATAAGATATAATTGACATGGATGTCTCATCGTAAGTGAGGATCCAAGACCACTCCAAGGTATTTTATGTTGGGCAGTCTATTAATTTGCATTTTTTGATCATTAATGTTGAAGGAGAAATTTGTGTAATTTGGCAGATGTCTCATAAGATCCAAATGGTAAAAAATGTGTTTTAGAATAGTTAATGCTTAATTTTATACTATTAGACCACCGAATAATTTTGATAAAATCATTTCCAGTCAGTGCCTTCATGTAAGTTCAGCGAGAGTTTTGCAATCTTGATATCAGTAGATAAGTAGATTATTATTGAGCTCGGCTCTCCTGATAACTAGCATGAGGCCTACTCCCAGAAGAGTTACAAAAGCATTCCTGAAGGAAACTGTTGAAATGCTCCGGCCTGCAGAACTGATGGGTCAGTCTAATTTGTCTGGTGATCATGATGATGATGATGATGAAGACTCTGCACCAGAGATAGAGACTATTTAGATGATTTTTGTTTGTCATATTCTTAATAACATATTTTATGCTTTTTTTTTTCAACTATAAGCATTTTATGTCTTTACCTGCTGTTCCTAGTAGCAATATTAACCATAAAAGAGCTAATTACAGCTTTTGAAGTAACTTGAAATGCAAAAAAAGTATTGTCCGGATTTTTTATTCAAACACCCGTATGTGAGTCGTTAGGTTAAAGATATCCAAAGCAAACATATTAGCATAGAAATTGGATCGTTACCTGAGGGACACTTTTACAACAGCTAAGCAGTTTTCCTACTGCATCTTGTATAGGTGAAGTACATTATTCTACAGATAGTTTGGCGACTAATCTGGATTAGATGGGCAGACAAGTCAGAATAGATTCTTTTGAATCTTTCAGTTGACGCACTATAGAAACTAGATTCATAATTTTTGATAATAATTATCTTTATTGGGTTAACCAAATGGCGGACTTTACATTACGTGCTCTTCCACTCAACCCTACAAGCATACAAAAAAAAATGGTACAAATAAAATGATGAAAAAGTATGAGTTGAAAGTTCCACTGTTCCACAGAGAATAAAAATTGGATATGAAAATGATAATATTTTATTCTTGTTGTTTTTTAAAAATATGAGATTTAATTTAACGGGAGTTCCCTCAGCCGCACAAGCCCCTGAGGGATGTTGTTATATTCCTTAGCTATTTGGTAGCTGAAACTCCTTTTATTTATATTACCATCATCATATATTGCGAACTGCTGATCGAAATTTAATTTTTTATCAAGGTAGGTTTGCGGTTTGCTTTAATTGAACATGTTGCATAAATTTAAGTAAATTGTATTAGAAACCGAAGTTTCATTAAACCAATTAGATTTGTCATCTGTCGCATAGTTAATTGAATTTCTAATCAGCCTTATTAAAATTTTAATTACTGTACACCTTTTTTTCTCACTGTATTTTAAGGATATCGCAACTTTAAGCAACTGAAGTTACAGTCTGATATTTAACGTACTTATAAAAGTAGAACTCATTCTCAGAAAGTTTTCCCGTTAACAAAATGTCCTCTTATCTAAAGCGTCGAAGCGTCTGTTCAAAAAGACGGTGAACTTGTGAACAAACATCTTTGAAGGGGAATACTAAACGTAAAACCGACAATGATATTCCTGAATGAAGAGTAAAACGCAAGAATTTCGTAACAGGCCGAGATTATACAGTACAGCTATAAACTTGGTACAGTCACGCATAGGGATATACTCTTTGAACAACTAGATTTTTTCCATATTGGACACAACTACTGTCATCTATTGACTGGTATTTAAATATCTTACTTTCCACGATTACTGGCGGGAAGGTATTGAATTCGCAAAAATTTTCGAAAATGATATATGTATGATTTTTTTATATTATATGAAGAAAAACTATGCTACCCATTCCCGCCTGTCTAGGCTTTCTAGTACTGAATTACTAAACCAATGAACTATTCTTTACATACCTATACTTCATCGCTTCCAAACTTCGGAACACTTGATAATACAAAAATGCCAAGTCGACGAATTGTGGGGAAGTTGATCTAGTTTAACTTACCATATGGCTTTGGTCCTTTATCATCTTTCAAAAAGTGACCAGATAACAAAATGGAAATTTGGAAAAAGCCATAACAACCCCCAATATTTTCTTACAAACAGTCTTTTCGAGCAACAAATGATCTTCGTATTACGTTGATTTGTGCTTTTGAGCATATTATCATTACGTTTTAGTGATGGAATTCGAAGGAACAGACCTCGAATTAAAAATTTGACCACGCCTCGTAGAGGAAAAGAGTGTCAATTGCAGCATGCAATTTATTTTAAAATCTCATCTCGATTACAGTCAGCAAAAAATAAAAATGAGTTTGCGATAAATATAGTATGGGGTTGTCCAAAAGGGACGCAGGAAAGTAAACGGATATTAAAACAAGAAAGATTGATATTCAAATCAAGTTGGGTACTTTATTTTGAAGGTTCATTTATACCATTTATGTATGAAAAATAATATCGCTCAAATGTTCACCACTACTGGATTTACAGACGTCCACGCGATGGTCGAAATTTTCAATGACATTTTGCAACATGGTCGGTTCTATGGCATTTATCTCGGCAATGTTGTTGTTTTTGAGTTCTTGGAGGGTGGCTGGTTTGTTGACGTAGACTTTGCTTTTCAGATATCCCCATAAAAAGAAGTCCAAGGGAGTCAAATCGCACGATCTTGGTGGCCATGGCACATTTCCTCTGCGCGAAATCACGCGATCACCGAAGAAGGACTGCGATCGATGGATATTGACGTTGGTTGTGTGGCATGTTGCACCGTTTTGTTGGAAATAAACATCGTCCATATCCATTCCTTCAAGCAAAAAATATATCATATCGCTCAGAATTGACGGTAACGGCGTCCCCGGCCGCATTTTCGAAAAAGTAAGGTCCGATGATGCCTTTTGACCACAATGCACACCACACAGTCACTTTTTGAGGATGCATCGGCTGCTCTTGATACTCACGGGAATTTTCGTTCGCCCATATGCGGCAGTTTTGCTTGTTTACCATCCTGTTCAAAGTGAAATGCGCTTCGTCGCTGAACATGATTTTTGATGAAAAATTGGCATCAATTTGGCGGTGTTCAAGGAGCCAATCTGAGAACGTTCGGCGCGAAAAATGGTCGGCCCGATGCAGCTCTTGCGTCAATTGGATCTTGTAGGCGTGTACATTCAAATACTTGTGGAGAATGCGGAGCAAACTGGTTCTCGAAATGCCCAATTCTTGGGATCGACGCGTTGTTGATTGTTTCGGATCGTCTCTCACACTCTCCTTCACAACAGCAATATTTTCCGGTGTGCGAACGCTCCTTGGCCGGCCAGAGCCTGGCAGATTTGCTACAGAACCTGTTGCCACGAATTTACGCACCATTCGATCGATGGTTGTTTCGTTTGGACGGTTGTTGCGACCGAAATGTTCACGAAGCGCGCGAAACGTGTTTTTTATTTTTGCACCATTTTTGTAGTGCTCTTGAATAACTTTAATGCGGTCTTCAATCGAATACGACTCCATAGCGATCAATGGTAAACATTCAACTAACAAAATGACATGTCGGTGACAGAAAACAAAAATGGCGTCTATGTCAAATTGACGTTCAGTTTCTATATGATAATTTCAAGGCCTACCAGAGAAGTGGAAATGTATGACATATACATTTTTGGAATCAGAATTAAAGCTCTAATCATCTGTGCACAAATTCAATAGAATTCAAGGGATGGAACGTTATATTGATATTGAAACTATGCCATTGTACAGGAGAGAAAGTGACAATGTTAATGCGCAATTTACTTCAAAATCCCACTACGAATAAAGTAAAAATTTGGGAAAATTCGATTTTTTCCGTCTTGCTCCGAAAAACTTCCTAAGTTGCACTATTCATCTGTTAAGTCTATGTACATCTAACGAGCGCTGTATTTTTTGATGTGCAGAGTGTTCGGTTTAATAAAGTGAATCCTGCAAAAGCTTGTTGATGCTCCAAGAGAAGAAAAACATTATAATTACTCTTTGTCGCGACGGGTCAGTCCTGACCTCTTTAAGAGCTCTGGTGCGACAGAAATGCCGTAATAGTTCTTTGTGAAAATAACGGCCAGCCAAACGCTAGATTAAATCACAGCATATACAATACTCCACAGCATCACGACTTACAGCTTTACATGATGTCACTTTAATCTGTTTCTCTAAAGTTAGTTTTTGGGAATGATACATGATATATACTAAGTGACATATAAATCCGCACACCCAGTTTAAATGGTTTTATTTTAATAAAAGTTGGTGAATGTATTTATCTTACTGTAAATAACAAGTGAAAAAATTTCAACCTTATCAGTTGGACATTCCGGTTTTTATACTGCTTTTTTTTAATTCACTAACGCTCTAAAAATGAATATTCCAGCCGCAGTAAAGAATCAACGTTGGCGGATTTTGGTTCTTAACATCCTGTACGATTTCGTCAACTTAGTGAGTTTAATAGGGGCCGTATAGTGGGACTTCGGGAAGCTGGACCTTCTTTTCGGGCAATTGCAGTTAGAGTGCAAAGAAGTGTAGACACGGTGGTTATGTGTTGTCAGGCATGGCTTCAAGAAGGCCGTACGCAAAGAGCAAGGGGCACTGGACGCCGCCGTAGAACAACAGACCGTGAAGATCGCCGCCTAAGATTATTGGCCTTAAGGGACCGTTTCTCCACTACCAGGTCCATTGCAAATGAATGGTTTGCAGAACACGGAAGACCTATTGGCATGCGAAGTGTTTACCGACGAATGAGAAGTTTTGGCTTGTTTTCATACCGGCCACACTGGGTCCTCCTTTTAACTCGAGAACACCGACGTAATCGCCTTGAGTGGTGCAGACAACGGTCACTCTGGGATCAGGAATGGAACAGTATTGTCTTTAGTGACCAGTCCAGATTTTGTTTAGGCATGCACGCTGGTCGTGGCGACGTGGTGAAAGGAGGAATCCACAGTTTTTTGTTGAAAGACATGCTCATCACACTGTTGGAGTTATGGTTTGGGGTGCTATAGCTTATGGTTCCAGGTCACCTTTAATCTTCATCAGAGGTAACGTGAACGCGCAGCGTTATATCCACGAAGTTCTAGAACCCCAACTTTTACCCTATCTTGACACCCTGGCAGATCCAACTTTCCAACAAGATAATGCCCGACCACATGTTGCAAGAGTCACAATAGACTTCTTTCAACATAATGATGTCACATTGTTACCATGGTCACCAAGATCTCCCGACTTATCCCCAATTGAGTACGTGTGGGATATGATGGATAGGAGATTGCTCAATTTGCAACGTCCTCCTCAGACTCTAGAAGCACTTCGAGAGGAGTTGGTGGTTGCCTGGTATGAGATACCACAGGAGGACATTGACCACCTGATCAGAATCCTGCCTAGGCGCGTTGGAGAATGCGTAGCACATCAGGGTGTATCCACACATTATTAAAATTCAAAGGGCTTTAAAGCACTGCAATCATTTTGAAATTTTTATCATTTACTTATTATGCTTCATTAAGTACTTATGCAAAATTTTATTAAAATAAAACCATTCAAACTGTGTGTTCGGATTTATATGTCACTTAGTATAATTACAGGAGGATTGCCTATTCTCAGCCTGACCGTATTGCGCTTAATTTGAGTTAGACAATAGTTTTTTTTATACAATTGTGACAATTTTAACTAGAAAGTGTATAGTAGCAATCAACGAACTATAGAACAGATTAAAAGCAGCCAAAATTGCGTAGCTTTAATGCAACCTTTGTCTCATTTGTGTAATAATGATAAAAGTAATAACAATAGTAATATGCTGTGTCACAAAAATGGTAAACACCCTCCTATGTTTATCCGATTTTAATAATTCTTGGCATGTTCAGTGTCCCTTACTAGTAAAATGATTAAATTTCCAGCTTGATTCGTCAACTGACTGGTTCAATAACACTGGACAACAAATTTTAGTTTTTTAATTGTATATTGTGGGAAAAGTGCACTTCTTTGTTAATTTTGGGGCGCTGAATCCAAAAATGACAATGAAATAAAAAAATTAGTTGCGGTTTAGAAAAAAAAACTTTTTATTTTTAAGGATATATTAGAAAAAGTAACAAGATTCATATACTTATAAGAATCACTATATGCGCTGTCTTTTTGCTGTTCTTTTATGAATCGTTTCTGGAGCATCTCTACCAAGAGTCCAACAGTAGTCTGCAGGCATGGAAGGATTCCACTTTCCCTGGTACCTTTTTTCCATTGTTGAAATATCCTGATGAAAACGTTCGCCGTGCTCATCACTTACGGCTCCGCAATTGTCAGGAAAAAAGTCCAGGGGTGAGTGTAGGAAATGTATCTTAAGAGACATATTACGGCCCATCTTTTGATACGATGACAGCATATTTTTGACAAGGGTTTTATAGTTGTCAGCGTTTCTATTTCCCAAGAAATTAGTGACCACCAGACGGAAATCATTCCAAGCAGTTTTTTCAATACCTGTTAAAGTGTTTTCAAACTGTGTATCTTTCAAAATATTTCGAATCTGTGGCCCAACAAAAATACCTTCTTTAACCTTTGCCTCACTTAGTCTTGGAAATTTCTGACGCAGGTATTGAAAAGCTGACCCATCTCTATCTAATGCCTTGACAAAGTTTTTCATTAGGCCCAACTTGATATGCAGTGGTGGTAATACAATTTTTTTCGAATCTACTAATGGCATGTGCTGTACATTTTTTTGACCTGGCCCTAGGAATTGACGAACAGGCCAGTTTTGTCTGGTGTAATGAAGTGCCTTTGCCCGACTGTCCCATTCACACAAAAACAGCAAAACTTTGTGTAGCCTAGCTGCAGCCCAAGTAAAAGTGCAACAACTTTCAAATCGCCACAAATATGCCATTGGTGCTCATCGTATTTTATGCATGTCAATAGGTACTTAATATTGTCATATGATTCTTTCATGTGAACTGCATACCCTACAGGAAGAGATGGTAAAATATTTCCAATATGCAATAACACTGCCTTTAAACTCAATGTTGAACTGTCTATAAACATTCTCCATTCTTCTGGGTTATAGTTTATATTTAAAGCCGCCAGTAAGCCGTTAATGTTACTGCAGAAAACCAAGTTATTCTCCATATTGAACAATGGTTCTAAGTCTTTGTGGCGTTTACGAAACACACATACCGAAACATCGTCTTCTAACGAGTTCCACTGCTGCAGTCTTGATCCAAGTAACTCTGCCTTACATTTTGGAAGTTCTAAATCTCTTTCAAGATCATTTAATTCTGACTGTGTTATTTTGTGCGGTTGGTGACATGACGTGCTCGGTATAAAATCAGGATCTCTTGACGTTGATGGCATATCTTCTTCCTGACGAATCACTCGATCGCCATGATCTGATTCGTTTTCTGATTCGCAAGTGTAGGATTCTGGGGGTGTTGGAATAGGATTTTCGTTACTGTGAGGCACAGGTCTCATCGCAGATGGTATGTTTGGGTAGTTAATAACCGATTTTTTTTTCTTGGACATACCTGTGGCTTGTCCAACACAAGGTACCATGCAAAAGTAACAATCATTAATATGATTTGTAGGCTCTCTCCAAACCATTGAGACAGCAAAGCGCATAGACCGTTTTTTGCCATTTAATCAGCTTCTCAGACTTGAAGCACATGTATTGCAGCAGATGTGGGGTGCCCACTGTTTGTCTTGATCACCTAGTTTACAACCGAAATAAAGCTGATATGCCTTTGTTATTAGTGGAGTAATAGACCGTCTCTGAGACGCAAAAGTCACATCACCACACACGTAAAAAAACTGATCTGTATTGTTTACACACTTTCGAGACACCTTGCATAAACGCTGTCAGCCAACTGAGGAGAAAATGGCTAATATAAAACAATATAATGTACACGTATGTATAACGTAACACAATCATGCCGGTTACATCATCTTTCCTTGCCGAATATAAAAATGTAGCACGTGCATTCTTGTGAATTACAGTATATTAACACTGTCACAGCAGGAACACATATAATTACCGTAACTCTAAAACCCAAACTAATATTGAAAAAATAAGTAACATTCCGGTTTTAGCATATTCAAAATAGTAATATTTTGTTGATTTTATTTAGGATATTTTTTGGCTTTTGATCAGTGTAATGTGTCGAGGATCCACGATTTCCTATGCACTCATTGACATGCCTGGGCATCGGACTGATATGGTGCGACCTATCATGTCCCAAACATGTTCAATTGGAGATAGGTCAGGTGATCGTGGTGGCCAAGGTAAGCGGTTGGTCCGACGTTGATCCGTGAAGGCTATAAGTAGAACAGCATACGCAGATGAGTCTTGCAAAACCGATGAACACAACTGACAACATCAACTAATTGTGTGTTTGAGGTTATATCAGCCATTGTACTGCTCCGAATGCGCAGTTGTCGTCTGCGCACTTTTACTATGACATTATTTAGAACAGGTTCTACAAAATTTAGCACTATATTTGTTCATACAAGCTTATGTACTGAATGCCGTCTGACACTATCCTTAATTTTGTACGAAATTTAGCACAAAATATGACGGGTTCGAGCTCAACATCCCGGCAGCTGTCAGTTCGACTGTTGACGGGAATTAACTATTTGAAACTTCTACGCCGCGGATGATTATACAGCACCACCTGACATGTTTGCGCGCGACAGCTTCTCGCTGCGTGTGCTCAGTCCCCAAGGATATGGAAATCCAGCCGAAAATTCAAAATACTTTCTAGAAAGTTGCGATGCTGTGTATATGCTGCGATTAAAGCGGGCTTGTGCCGTATGTTAGGGCGTCTAGGAAATTGGTTTGCAGGTCGGCTCGAGCTCCTTTTATGAGACGCTCTCCTCTCTTTTTAAGAATCCGCGCTATTAGCTGCATTCTTTGCGACCATTGAATCCGGACTGTGCTGTCCATGGGATCAAATACCCAACTTTTTGGGATAGAATAGGCAGCAGCATTCATGTGAGAAAGTTATTGTCTATTTAAACGCAAAACAAAACCGTCCCAGTAAGCGAACTTATCCAAATCCGCATTCTCCTCATAGTACCATAAGTTTACATGTGTTCGACCAGTTTGGTGAGAACTTTATTAGATATATCTTTAATGATTATTAACAATTATCACTTCAGACACTATAGAGAGACAACCTAGAGCAAACTCGTTTCAATTTATTATAATAATATATATATTTTTGTTTGTCTATTTCTAACAATATTTATTTTTGTCCTCAATGTGCAAAGTAAAATCTGAATATAATAGAAAAGTGTATTTCGATGTTGTCGACTTCCTGAAGGAAGTACTTTTCCTATTTTCATCATATTTAGAATGAAGTCTTATCACTGAGCGATGCTTTCAGCTCTGTCAATGCGCTTGCAGATTTTTTATTAGTGTTTCTGTCTCTCGATCTACTCGTAATGATTTTAGGCAAGAAACCTATTAGTCAAGGTAATATATTTTTCAATGACACTCATGAAAATGAGATTATTTCTGCATCCAAAAAACTCAACGGCCAGCCTAGACAACACTCAAAGATTGAATTCATGTCGTTGTTAAACTATACTAAGTGACATATAAATCCGAACACCCAGTTTAAATGGTTTTATTTGAATAAAATTTTTGTAGAAGTACTTAATGAAGCATAATAAGTAAATGATAAAAATTTCAAAATGATTGCACTGCTTTAAAGCCTTTTGACCTTTAATAATGTGTGGATGCACCCTGATGTGCTACGCATTCTCCAACGCGCATAGGCATGCTTCTGATCAGGTGGTCAATGTCCTGCTGTGGTATCTCATTCCAGGCAACCACCAACTCCTCTCGAAGTGCTTCTAGAGTCTGAGGAGGACGTTGCAAATTGAGCAATCTCCTGCCCATCATATCCCACACGTGCTCAATTGGGGATAAGTCGGGAGATCTTGGTGGCCATGGTAACAATATGACATCATTATGTTGAAAGAAGTCTATTGTGACGCTTGCAACATGTGGTCGGGCATTATCTTGTTGGAAAGTTGGATATGCCAGGGTGTCAAGATAGGGTAAAAGATGGGGTTCTACAACTTCGTGGATATAACGCTGCGCGTTCATGTTACCTCTGATGAAGATTAAAGGTGACCCGGAACCATGAGCTATAGCACCCCAAACCATAACTCCAACAGTGTGATGAACATGTCTTTCAACAAAAAACTGTGGATTCCTCCTTTCACCACGTCGCCTTCTAACCCTGGCACGACCATCGTGCATGCCTAAACAAAATCGAGACTCGTCACTAAAGACAATACTGTTCCATTCCTGATCCCAGAGTGACCGTTGTCTGCACCACTCAAGGCGATTACGTCGGTGTTCTCGAGTTAAAGGGAGGACCCAGTGTGGCCGGTATGAAAACAAGCCAAAACTTCTCATTCGTCGGCAAACACTTCGCATGCCAATAGGTCTTTCGTGTTCTGCAAACCATTCATTTGCAATGGACCTGGTAGTGGAGAAACGGTCCCTTAAGGCCAATAATCTTAGGTGGCGATCTTCACGGTCTGTTGTTCTACGGCGGCGTCCAGTGCCCCTTGCTCTTTGCGTACGGCCTTCTCGAAGCCATGCCTGACAACACCTAACCACGGTGTCTACACTTCTTTGCACTCTAACTGCAATTGCCCGAAAAGAAGGTCCAGCTTCCCGAAGTCCCACTATACGGCCCCTATCAAACTCAGTAAGTTGACGAAATCTCCGTACTCTAGGCGTCGTAACCGATCGTAAAGGATGTCAAGAACCAAAATCCGCCAACGTTGATTCTTTACTGCGGCTGAAATATTCATTTCTGGAGCGTTACTGAATTAAAAAAAGGCAGTATAAAAACCGGAATGTCCAACTGATAAGGCTGAAAATTTTTTCACTTGTTATTTACAGTAAGATAAATACATTCACCAACTTTTATAAAAATAAAACCATTTAAACTGGGTGTTCGGATTTATATGTCACTTAGTATATTATTAGGCATACTAAAACTCACTAGAGCAACCAATATCTTTCCTGATATTCGGAAACTTTCTACAGCGACACCTATTTAAATCAGGAGATAATACTGATATCAGGAACTGTAGAGCGGTGATAATATTGTCAAATTTCTCCAAATGGCTTTAGATCATATTGCATAAAACAAATTACTCCGCAGTTCACAGATATCTGTCCCATCCAAAGGGATCCACAGTAACTAATTTAACAATCTGTACTCACTTGAGTGAAATGTCTTTTTTGCTTCTTTTTCTTGTTTGCTTTTTCCTTTAGATAGAATCACCTACTATTTGTGGGCTCTCTATTTTTGTTAGTTTGATTTATCTTTTCTTAAATGGTTTTGTTAAACAGTAAGCACTATTTATTTATTTGTATTTATTTAGTGCGATGTATACACGTCTTGACCTCTAAATGGAGAAATATAGGAGTGAAAGATACTCTGTGCATTCCTTGGTAATTGGTAAGAAATACGGCATTTATTATGCATAGTTTGCATCAGACGCTTCCAGATTGATGGACTGGTAGAAGTGGTGCCATTGAATGACCCCCAAGATCGCCAGATTTATCACCTTTGGATTTCTTTATGTGGGGTCATTTAAAAAGTAAAATCTATGCTACTCAGCCAACATCATTAGAAGACCTGCGACGAAGAATTGTGAATGAGTGCCTTCAAATTACTCCTCAAATATTGCAAAATGTGCGGCAACGTTTTGAGCAAAATCTTTATTATTGCATGGAGAGTCATGGTGGCCATTTTCAACATTTACTTGCCTAACGGGTCAGTTCATTCTTCGTTTTTAAATTACTTTGCTGCCAAATGTATTGATCTCCACTAATGATGATGTATTAGTTTTATCTAAGCTTTAAATCAATAAATCTTCAAAACTATTGAACTGAAGTACATCAATTTTATATCATTATAAAGGGATTTGATTGAAATTTGAAATAAGGTATCACTCAACCCCCTTTCCATTTAAGATTTTGGGGGTGGTGTCACAGCCGCTTAGGGGGCTGCACATGCTAACGTGATTTCTTGCCAAACTTGTGTCCCCCTCTAAAACAAAATCGACGGGTCTGAGCGTTTTTTAAAAAAAAAAAACTGGGCTGCCAGTAAATGCGTCTGTTTCGTTTTCGATGTTCCACCCTGTATATTATACAGAGATGCTTAGGTTTGCGCTTTTCAATTCCTAGGTTGTAGGAATGTGACCAGTACTGATTCTGTTAGATAAAGTAATTTTTTTTAAAAAGCTGTTCGTTGTTAGTAGATTCATAATTTACGTAGAAAAAACAGATTAATCATGACCATAAGAATATTGATTATAGATTTATGCCCAAGTTACCTTTTATGCCAGTTGAAATTCAGGGAACGCTGCCCTGACGCCTCAGACATTTATTTACCCTCACCAAACTATAAAAACGAAAGCACAATGCTAATCTGCAATTCCTCTTCTCCCCGATTCGTACCTTTCACATCCTGTTTAAACGCTACCGAGAGTGACAATAAGCGCGGTTTAACGCGAGAGCCAAACAACCCGTTTCACACATAAACTAAGTTTTGTTGAGCGAGACAATGCGAAGCGCGGAAATCGGATTACTTTTGCAACCAAAAGAAAAGTACCTCTTTTTTAATCTTCTTGTTAAACTGAAGGTTTCTTGTTCCGATTTGATGTACTTTGTAACTTTAAGATAAATGTTTTCATGAACTCTTCCGAAAAACTACGATGCACGGCGAGTTTGGCCTTTTTGTAATGTGAACGCGATTTTTCGATGCCCTCAAAGGCCAAATGAAAAAAGTAGTAGAATAAACGAGACGTTGTTATTATTATTGTTATTACTATTATCAAGAGTTGGCTTCCTGCTCATACTTTGGTGTGACTTTGAAAACAGTCACCACTTTCATAACCTCCAATACTGAAGCGACGAATGATCGCAAGGCCAGCTGTCAATCCTCGCGAGCGAGCTGTTTGCTTCACTGAATGAAATTTTCCTACAAAGCAGAATTTGCGGCACAGAATAGTATCTACGGAAAACTGCAATATAATAAGTTCGAACAATTTAAACTATGCGCTCGCCGAACGTTTACCGATGCCCGAGTTTTTGTCTGTTATGCTCGTTATTTGGCGGATATGTTACGCACAGTTAAGCTATTCAAACGATGTTAGAAATGTGTTATGTGAAGTAATGTATAGCGATACAGACAGCCTCATTTTATTCGTTCAGGTCATTGATAGTTGATGCACTTAACAAGTAATGATTATATTTAGCGTATGAGATTAATATTGGGTACTATGTATGACAAACTCGTGAGATATATTTTAGTTAGACAGCGTGGCCAATATACAGGGTGGCGCATCGAAAACAAAACAGACGCATTTACTGGCAGCTCAGTTTTTTTTTGACAAACGCTCAGACCCGTCGATTTTGTTTTCGAGGGGGACACAAGTTTGGCAAAAAATCTCGTTAGCACATGCAGCCCCCTAAGCGGGGGTGACACCACCCCCAAAATCTTAAATGGAAAGTGGGGTCGAGTGATACCTTATTTTAAAGGTCTTTCAATTCCGTTTATGACGATATAAAATTACTGTACTTCAGTTCAGTAGTTTTGAAGATTTATTGATTTAAAGCATAAATAAAACTAATACATCATCATAAGTGGAGATTAATACATTTGGAAGCAAAGTAATTTAAAAATGAAGACTGAACTGACCCGTAAATGTTGAAAATGGCCACCATGTCTCTCCCTTATAGGATTTTCAATGTTGCGTCTTTTATGGGCGACTGACCCAATTTGATGAAAAATAGGGTTCATGCTAACAAACCAAATACTGTAGAGTAGCTGAAGAACAATATTACGGAAGCGATTGAAAATACTCCTCCCGAAACCTACCAAAAAGTGTAGAAAAATGTAATCAAGAGGGCTTAGGTTGGTGCGACTTCAAAAGGCGGACATTTGTCTGATATTATTTTCTACACTTTATTTTCAAGTTTTAATGAAAGATTAAGATGCAAAAAATGGACGTATTTTTATTTCATGTCAGAAATATTTACATGATCAAACGAACTTACCTGTAAGTGATGTTCGATCTTAATTATGTGAAGTCCTCGTCGAAGTAAATATAATCGTGGCGGTTGGGTACTACTACGAGGGTACTACGATAGGTATTCTAAATATTTACTTCGATGAAGACGGAACACAATCAAGATACATATCGGCCATCTGTATATCTTTCACTCAACATTTAAGAAAAACTTGTCTCCTTAGAGTTTATTGAGATAGAGCCTCTATCTGCTGCCTTCTTCAGGAGCATCAATAACGCTAGAATCACAGCTGATTATCTAGTTATATTTCAAAATTCCTACTATCGAGAAGTGACATACAATTCTGACAGATCCGTCAACGCCAGGTAGACACAGACTCAATTCGTTTTGGCTTTTGGTACGATAAGTATTTATTTTGTACTTGCTAACAAATTTTATTATTGACACCTCAAAAGTCAAGAACTCGGACAATATAATACCGGAAGAGATGCAAGGAAATTAAAAACAAAAATGAACTATTTTCAAGAATAGAAACATATTAAGAATAAAGTACCAAGCGAAAGAAGATATTTTTAGATATCATTGATGAAACGTTCAACGTAAATGTGGGAAATAATGAAAATGATTAATCAACCCGTAACTCGCTAAACTTCATGTTTTATCTGTATTTCCATTTTGGTTTAAAGATAGTACATAGAAATACTTGTACACAAGAATACATAAAATTATGATATCTTATATACTTTAATTTGCAGTCAAATAGTTATTATAACTTAACATTGTGATTTCACATCGCATTTATCACTTCATTCTCTGGTTATTGACTATGACGTCATAGAACTGACCCCCGTCAACGATACTTAATCAGGTTAAATGAATGAAAAGAAGCCTTTTATATACCTTATACCGAAATGGCACAAATAGCACAAACCGGCCTCAGAAGTTTGAAGATTAAAGTTACATGGGAATCTCCCCCTTCTCATCTGAAAATCAGAATCAAATAACCAGAACCGTCCAAGGACAAACCAACTAGCAACTTAAAAAAGCGACCTTGATGGTATTGGCACCAATGAGGAATGTCAAAGTTGTCAAAAACGTATAGTAGCTGTGCCAGCTTTTATTCCTCCCTAATGCGGGTCCCACACGATGCTTCCAACATTGTTTACAACGTTCGAAACCCCACAACTGGAAAGTGGGTTTCCTACACGATGGGATCAACTTTTTAGTCTCGGGCGTTTGACGCATGGTGGTGCCAACGTCTATTATCGGTGTCAGTGTCGCGCTTGAACCTTTACGACTGCAGGAAAAATTATACAAAATAAACGAGGAAACAATTTTTTAGAGCGCCGAAAAATAATTTCAGGTCTTTCCTCAGCGACCGAAAAAAAAGTCTCTCAAAAATGTCGAAAAACGAAGTTTGACCGTTTTTTGTTTGTTTTTTGACGATAGCTCTACCGCCACCGTACCGATTTTCAAAAACTGCAGAGCTTTTTCGTCATTTTCATAGGGGTCAAAATTTCATCAAAATCCTGATAATACTTTCAGAGTTATCATTTATTTAATCTTTTTCGTTAGTTATGACATGGAAGTCAATATATTTCTCAACTAGTCTTGCATTTCAACAGGACGTACCCAATATTAGCAATATGAAAGAAGTGTTATGGCAGCCTATGCCTTGTATGTATACTAATTTAATCCATTCTCCTCAAAAGTTAGTTACGGAACATACACTATTATTAATAGGTAGGTATTCACATCAAAATTCCCACATACCACTACTTCACCACAATCATAACAAACAAATAATATTGGTCGCCGCTATTGGTTCTAACCTAAAACCGTCAAAACACACGACATCTCGTGTGGGAGTGTAACGAACCATGTTTCCAACATTGTAAGGTCCTTTGACGCGGGTCAAATTTAGCGACAAGAGCCCGAACGTGCCATGTGGCGAACGTTGGACACATGCAATCCGTCAGCGCTCTCCCACACGATGTGGCGAATGGCCATGTGTCCAACATTGTAAGGCATTCGCCACATCGTGTGGGAGCGGTTTAACTTGAGCAGCCACTATTTTCATTAGTTATCATGTCATCAGGGTCAAAGTGCTGCCTGCCGCACTCATTCCCGGGACCTAATCCTTCACCAAAGCCATGCCGAATGGTGGATAATATATCAAAGAGATGTACAGGGTGTACAGCGGGATAGTTCACTTTTTATCAACATATTCGTAAATTCGGCGGGTTATATTTCTTAAATATTATGTTTGCTATCCTTTCGGACACACTCTTCTAATCGCGCGCGCATATTCTGAAACACTAGCTTGCAGAGTTCCGCAGTGATGTTGTTTATTTCTCGTCTAATGTTGTGTTTAAGCTCCTCCGGTGTTCGTGGATTATTGGAATACACTTTTGACTTTAGATAACCTCAAAAAAATAATCGCATTGCGTGAGGTCCGGTGACCTAGGAGGCTAGTAAATGTCTCCGAGCTTCGATATAACTTTTTAAGAAAAAAGTGCTTTCACCGTGTTCATCTAATCTCTGGAAGTATGAGCAGTGGCCGCATCGTGTTGAAACCATGTATTTCTGTTAAATCGACGTTCTATTCTTACAATAGGACTGTCAATGCATGGCGCACCAAACAGTCTCCTTTGGGCTATGCAGCTTTTGTTGATGTTTCTCTTTTGGGTTCGATGACTAATAGTAGAGCCTGTTTCGCGGTACCTCTTAATCCTCTTTTTCAATAAGTTCTTACTTGGAGCATCTCTTGATCGGCGAATGTTGCATCGTGTACAAAATTTCCGAAGAGCAGCTGCGTATGAAACTAAGCACGTTGCGCTCCGGTCCAACGTTCCATTGTGACTATTTAACCCGCTCGCGGAACGCGTCGATCAAGATCTCTCCCCACTGGACACCCTGTATAATTGGGTGAAAATCGCCAACAGTCTGCTACAACACCTAGCTAGATTCCCCAATCTATAACCGCACTAGGCTAACCCGCGATGTCGTATTACTGCACTCGGTGGATCTCTAGGAAACTAAACAAAACTTTTTGCCAGGCAATATAAAGCTTTATAAATAGAAGCCAGCTATGAGAGAAACTCCTATAAATTTTGCTTTATCTGGTGCGGCTGCAAGAAGTAATGTATTGTTGACTTTCTTGCCAAAATGTTTGTCAAAACCCGGTAGGAGGGATTTACTTTTATGCACTGCTCCTTATCTCCTGCCCGCTTTATAGGAATTTAAATTCCTCTAAGTGGGTCATCAAATTTTCTCCAGTACTTGTATAACTAAATGAAGCCGAAATAGGAAAGCACTGCGAACGGCTCATGAGGAGGATTCCGTGGAGTATTTCCCAATGTTACAGGCATTTTAGGTGGAGATTTTGAACATGGGGAAATTTTTTTATACTCGAGCAGCCGAGTAGGCAGAAGCGACTGCTATAAGGAGGTCGACACCTTATTCTGACAGATTATAACACTAGTTCTCCTACAGATAACTTTCCTTTCTTAAAGTACTCTCTGCCCAAAATCATACCGCTTCAACAGAAAATGAAATCAGCTGATGCGCTACCGAGCAGACGCAGAAACCACATTGATTGTCACTCAATGGCACATCCTCTAACAAGGAAGGCAAAATGTTGCGTAAAAAGTCTAGGTATTGCATCCCGTCCAATCGATTTGGGAGAACAAATGGTCCAATGAGCATACCGTTCACCATGCCAGCCCAAACATTCACCGAAAATGTTTGTTGGAAATGTGCCCAACGGACAGCGTGCGGATTTTCTACTGACTAGTGTTGTGAAAGTTGTTCACCCCATTACGCGTGAACGTAGATTCGTCTGTCACCAGTATGGACTTCAAAAAGTCCGGATTATTGTCATGTTGATGCAACAACCACTCACAAAACCGCGCTCTTGCTGGAAAATCGTCAGGTGGAAGGGCTTGTACACGTTGGATGTGAAACGGATACAGCCCCTCTTCACGCAGCGTTTGCCACACTTTAGTTTTTGATACTTGCACTTCTCTAGCCACGTCTCTAGTGCTTGTTAAGGGATTCTTGTCTACGGGATTACCTCTACACGCGTGACCGTAACCGTCGGTTGAAGGTTGCATACTGACTTGACACACTGACCCCGACCCAGTTCTGTCGTCGGGTTGAACCAGTAACCTTGTACCAGTCGGAGATGTCGCGGCTACAGGACGGTATTCAGATATGTTTGATGTTGCAGAGCCCTTTATCTCGGTTCCCTTAAGACATTCGTGTATATGGTACTAAGAAAAATTGCTTATGTTTTCAAGATCTACACGTCGTGTAAAGGAAAACCCCAACTTTGCGAACACCCTGTATTTATGCGAAAAACAAAGATTGCATTTTTTTCTTCTAAACAAATTCAAACATTTCGTATTTGTGGGTAATTGATATGTGAAAACATACGTTACTACACACATTTTAAGACAATGCGGATGTGTCAATCATCTTTTGTTGCGAATGACTCACAAATACGAAATGTTTGAATTTGCTTAGAAGAAAAAACGAAACCCTTCCTGTTTTGCATAAAAATAACATTTATCTTCCGGAATGGTTTGCGATTCATATCGGCGAGGCGAACTAGTGTATTTTGCTTTAAAATGCTCTTTGAACTGACCCTGTATATTGCTCAATAAACTAGTAGTGATGGCCGGAAAGCGGGGTTTTGGGATAAACAATTAGAGATTCTCAAAAACTCAAATAGAGCGGTGGTATTAAGGGCAATATGGGGCTAATTTAGCTCCGTTTAGATTGAAATTGGTGCGCCACTGACTTTTTTCAATTTATCTATTATGTCTAAGTAAGCGGCTAAAAATAATATAAATTCATTTTGCTTACTGATCAACAGAGATGCTTTTGGTGATACCTACTAAGCTAATACCCCAAAATAACGAACAAGGTTTGCTGAGTATCGACTAAAAACAATTATTTTTAACTTTAATTTTCTTCACCAACTTTTGATTTAGTTCATTCATATCTTTAGGCCTTCAGTTCCCTTAACAGATTGTTGTGTGCAATTTCCATCAAAAAAATGCCCGCTTCAGTTGGCCCACTTCAAGATTTGCACCAAAATATGCCTTTATAAACTAAACATGACGAAACTATTTACTTCTAAAACAAATTATTTTCTCAAAAACTTTCTAGATACTTGAAAGATTACCATTGGGTAACATCACCTTTATTTCTTATTACGGCTGAAATTCTTTGGGGCATAGTGTTAACCAAGTTTTGGCAAAAATTTGGTGTAAAACAATCCCATATTTCTTGATGCTTTTGTATCAGTTCGGTGATTGTACGAGCAGGATGTTGTCGTAGAACCTTTTTCATCTGGTGCCACAAAGTTTCAATAGGCGACAGATCTGGACTGCTAGAAACCCATTTCAAAAGTGGTGCATTATTTTCTTTTATCCACTTTATAGCCTCTTCTGAGGCGTGGCATGCTGCACCATCTTGCTGAAACACAAAATCTCGGCCGGATGCCAAACATTCTTCTATCATTGGTAAAAGCGATTCTTCTAAAATTGCCAAATATTTGTTTTTATCCACATTTCCATCAATAAAATGAAGTTTTCCTACTCCTTTTGATGATATACTGCCCCAGACCATGATGGATGCAGAAAATTTCACTTTTCTCTTCAGACAGTCAACATGGAATGCTTCATTTTTTTGCGAATAACTCTACTGCGACTGTCACCAACACAAACTTCGAATCGGGCCTCATCGCTCCATTGTATTGCACACCATTATTGAGGTGTCCATTGTCTATGTTCTGTAGCCCATCTAATCCGATTTTTCTTTTGCAGTGGAGTTAATAGTGGCTTTTCTTTGGCCTATAAACAAGTTGTGCAACTTTAGGGTTTTTACCTCACTTTTTTTATAAGAAAACTTTCCTTGCAAGTGCTAAATCCCAGTTTGTGGGCCTCTCTATGAGTTGTGGACCTCGAAATTCTCCTTTCAACAGCGTCACTCTACAGAGCACTTAATTGAAAATAATTGGCATGCCTGTTTTTCACGATTATTCTTCTTAATACTCTTCGGTCGGCATTTGTGATATTACTTTTTTACACATATCGTGGCTTAATATTAACTGAACCAGTTACGTTATATCTTCTAACAATATTTCTCACACTGTACCGCGTTAAGTCTAACAAAATTGCAATTTCTGAGTTTGATTTCCCAGAATTAAAAAAATTAATAATCAGTAACCGAATTTTCTCACTAATAACCTTTCCTCTACCCACTTTGAAAACCTTAACTACCCAAAACTATTTTAAACGTATTCTGACAGCTGTGATTAATTAAAACAATTGTCGTGGCTTTTATTTTTCACAGCCACCTAAGCGTTATAGACTTATTTTGCATTAAAATGAAAATAGGTTTATATGCTGTAATTGCAACATGTGTTGTTGAGGTTAATGTTTACCAAAATATTTTGATATATTTCTTGGGGAGTCAAAGAAATACATTCATTTAGAAATAGTAAAATTAACTTCAAATGCTAGTAGACCTTCTATTTGTCTTCTTTACTTTATCTAAAATACCCGGTACATAAACTGAATGCTTTCGAGAGATTCTCTCACACCTTACGCGGAAGCTCGGATATAAACGAATTTCATGAAATGGCAAACTCTGCAATAGATTGAATGCCGGAGACACAACGACCTTTTATGAACATAGTTTACCATATTATTGCTAAATGGTGATGCAATACGTATGGAGCACTGCCAGACTATTACGGGATTTGTTTTATTATCGCATCTTTTACTGTATTTGCTACAGTTTATCATATGACTAAATAGAATTCACTCAAGTATTCTACGTGGTCGGTAAATTAAGTAATGGGTGTTTTTCAATTTTTAATTCAAATACAGGGTTGTCCAATAGGGACGCAGGAAAGTAAACGTCAATTTGACATAGACGCCATCTTTGTTTTCTGTCACCGACATGTCATTTTGTTAGTTGAATGTTTACCATCGCTATGGAGTCGTATGCGATTGAAGACCGCATTAAAGTTATTCAAGAGCACTACAAAAATGGTGCAAAAATAAAAAACACGTTTCACGTGCTTCGTGAACATTTCGGTCGCAACAACCGCCCAAACGAAACAACCATCGGCCGTCTGGTGCGTAAATTCGAGGCAACAGGTTCTGTGGTAAATCTGCCAGGCTCTGGCCGGCCAACGAGCGTTCGCAAACCGGAAAATATTGCTGTTGTGAAGGAGAGTGTGAGAGACGATCCGAAACAATCAACAACGTGTCGATCCCAAGAATTGGGCATTTCGAGAACCAGTTTGCTCCGCATTCTCCACAAGGATTTGAATGTACACGCCTACAAGATCCAATTGACGCAAGAGCTGCGTCGGGCCGGCCATTTTTCGCGCCGAACGTTCTCAGATTGGCTCCTTGAACACCGCCAAATTGATGCCAATTTTTCACCAAAAATCATGTTCAGCGACGAAGCGCATTTCACTTTGAATGGGACGGTAAACAAGCAAAACTGCCGCATCTGGGCGAACGAAAATCCCCGTGAGTATCAAGAGCAGCCGATGCATCCTCAAAAAGTGACTGTGTGGTGTGCATTGTGGTCAAAAGACATCATCGGACCTTACTTTTTCGAAAATGCGGCCGGGGTCGCCGTTACCGTCAATTCTGAGCTATATCACGCGATGATAGAGGACTATTTTTTGCCGCAACTTGAAGGAATGGATATGGACGATGTTTATTTCCCACAAGACGGTGCAAAATGCCACACAACCAACGTCAATATCCATCGATTGCAGTCCTTTTTCGATGATCGCGTGATTTCGCGCAGAGGAAATGTGCCATGGCCACCAAGATCGTGCGATATGACTCCCTTGGACTTCTTCTTATGGGAAGATTTGAAAAGCAAAGTCTACGTAAACAAACCAGCCACCCTCCAAGAACTCAAAAACAACATCATTGCCGAGATAAATGCCATAGAACCGACCATGTTGCAAAATGTCATTGAAAATTTCGACCACCGCGTGGACGTCTGTAAATCCAGTCGTGGTGAACATTTGAGCGATATTAGTTTTCATACATAAATGGTATAAATGAACCTTCAAAATAAAGTACCCAACTTGATTTGAATATCAATCTTTCTTGTTTTAATATGCGTTTACTTTCCTGCGTCGGTTTTGGACAACCCCATACAATTACAATTGAATATTGTCACCGTCGTCTGGTCGTGATGATGGTAAAGAAGGCACTAAGCATGTCATTCAACACTCGTGTTCTTAGTAAACCTTTCTTATTGTTGTGGAAAATTCGCTGAAATACTGAAAAAAGGCAAGACCACCCCTCAACAATTTTCAATTATACTCGTAGAACAATCAATGTACGTCCTTGCTTTTCTAATTTTTTTGAATACTGTTACCCAGACAGACTGTCAGTATTTTTGGACGGAAAATGCATACTTTCCAAGACTCAACATGACTTTAGAGCCGGAAAATCCACAATTACAGCAATACACATTTTTCTGAAGCAATAATTTGTTGTCACACCATCTTACTTGATAAATTCCTCGGAGTGTCTGAATCTACCTATAAATTTCTAGCGTCGTTTCTCAGATGTCGGAAGCAGTATGTGTCTATAGCACAAAGACAACATAGAACAATAATGATGCAAGTATAATCAACATCAACCATTGCCGACATAGGTGTGCCACAAGGATCCATCTTCGGGTCAACCTTATTCAGTATTTACATCAATGAAATATACTAAGTGACATATAAATCCGAACACCCAGTTTAAATGGTTTTATTTTAATAAAATTTTGTATAAGTACTTAATGAAGCATAATAAGTAAATGATAAAAATTTCAATATGATTGCACTGCTTTAAAGCCCTTTGACCTTTAATAATGTGTGGATGCACCCTGATGTGCTACGCATTCTCCAACGCGCCTAGGCATGCTTCTGATCAGGTGGTCAATGTCCTCCTGTGGTATCTCATTCCAGGCAACCACCAACTCCTCTCGCAGTGCTTCTAGAGTCTGAGGAGAACGTTGCAAATTGAGCAATCTCCTACCCATCATATCCCACACGTGCTCAATTGGGGATAAGTCGGGAGATCTTGGTGGCCATGGTAACAATGTGACATCATTATGTTGAAAGAAGTCTATTGTGACTCTTGCAACATGTGGTCGGGCATTATCTTGTTGGAAAGTTGGATCTGCCAGGGTGTCAAGATAGGGTAAAGGATGGGGCTCTAGAACTTCGTGGATATAACGCTGCGCGTTAATGTTACCTCTGATGAAGATTAAAGGTGACCTGGAACCATAAGCTATAGCACCCCAAACCATAACTCCAACAGTGTGATGAACAGGTCTTTCAACAAAAAACTGTGGATTCCTCCTATCACCACGTCGCCTTCTAACCCTAGCACGACCATCGTGCATGCCTAAACAAAATCGAGACTCGTCACTAGACACAATACTGTTCCATTCCTGATCCAGAGTGACCGTTGTCTGCACCACTCAAGGCGATTACGTCGGTGTTCTCGACTTAAAGGGAGGGAGGACCCAGTGTGGCCGGTATGAAAACAAGCCAAAACTTCTCGGTAAACACTTCGCATGCCAATAGGTCTTCCGTCTTCTGCAAACCATTCATTTGCAATGGACCTGGTAGTGGAGAAACGGTCCCTTAAGGCCAATAATCCTGGGCGGCGATCTTCACGGTCTGTTGTTCTACGGCGGCGTCCAGTGCTCCTTGCTCTTTGCGTACGGCCTTCTCGAAGCCATGCCTGACAACACCTAACCACAGTGTCTACACTTCTTTGCACTCTAACTGCAATTGCCCAAAAAGAAAGTCCAGCTTCCCGAAGTCCCACTATGCGGCCCCTATCAAACTCACTAAGTTGACGAAATCGTACAGGTCTCCGTACTCTAGGCATCGTAACCGATGGTAAAGGATTGCCAAAATCCGCCAACGTTGATTCTTTACTGCGGCTGAAATAGCAGTATAAAAACCGGAAGGTCCAACTGATAAGGCTGAACATTTTTCCACTTGTTACTTACAGTAAGATAAATACATTCACCAACTTTTATTAAAATAAAACCATTTAAACTGGGTGTTCGGATTTATATGTCACTTAGTATATATACTCAAATAGTTTTGAGCAGGCAGACGGTAATGTTATGGGGATAACGTCAAAGCATCTGATTTCCACACATCCATTCATTCATTCATTCCTAGTACTCAGTCATTCAGCTTAGATCGAAATATTTTTGGATCACATCAGAGTATTCCTATAACATAAACTAGCAAAGCCGAACTAGGAAATAACGCCACAACGTACGATATCATATATTTTTAGTATGCATTCAATTACTTATGTCTGTTGGCAAGAAGTTCTAGCGCCAGAGGCTGGAATGCTTACACAGAGCGCATAGTGGCATCGAAAAAGTAATCTCGGGACTGCAATATGTACAAACTTGAGGAAGTTCGTTGCGCTCTCGTAGATC
Source organism: Acanthoscelides obtectus (assembly GCA_963669975.1). Lineage (NCBI taxonomy): Eukaryota > Metazoa > Arthropoda > Insecta > Coleoptera > Chrysomelidae > Acanthoscelides > Acanthoscelides obtectus. Next base: position 105,595,032 of record CAVLJG010000006.1, on the reverse strand, counting down.
CTGTGAAATACGTCGCAGTCGTTGTATCGGTGAAGAATGCGCCAAAAGACAGAGGCGGATTTAGACTTTCAGTCGGATAGGCAATAACATACGGGTTTCCTTTAGTAGATACAGAAAGTTGGTGGCAAATGCGAATTCCTGGTTTTTATCAGATGCACCTAGATGCTGATGACTGAACTAACAAACAACTTCTGATATTTACTATGTTTCTTTTCAAAGATATTAGAAATGGTTGCTTATCTTTAACTAATCGAATACTGAGGGATGCACAATTTACTACCTGGATTTCGTGCTGGTCATAGTACAATTTCTTCACCACTCCATTTGTCAGAAAATATCTTAAATAATGCGGATAAACATATCAATACAGGTTCAGTAATGATTGACTTCTCTAAGGCATACGACATGGCCAACTACAAAATTTTGTTGAGTATATTGGACTTTCTGGTCTTCCTATTGAGTTTTTTTAAACTAACTTAGCTACTGGTAAACAAGAACTGAATATAGTTAGTGGTGTCTCATCTTCTGTGGCCGTTTCTCCAGGGTCCCTCAGGGGTCGTTTTAGGTCCTTTGCTGTATTTGATATATTCTTTCGATTTAAATTCAAGTATTGAACATTGCGCTATACAGGGTGTTTCAGTTTATTGTTGCATAACTTTAAGGTTCGATAGAACTTTTAAAATTAATGCGTAAAGTCTATATAAACATGGGTCGAAAAATGCGTGGCTTCCGAAATACAGGGTGTTTAAATTTACTTTTTAGAATAGTTTTTTTTTAAATATTTCCAACAATATTTGATGTATAACAGTGAAAATTGGTATACAACGGTTTTTTGGTACGACAAAACGAACCATAGTTTTACTGTAGCCGCTAGAGGGAGCTCTCTACTGTACTTGTAGTGTATTAAAATGACCGAAAATTTGTTGCTAGTGCAATTTTTTGCTTTTTGAATAAAAAAAAACTGATTCTTCGCACTTTTCTGCATAAAAAAGCTCTCTTGTGAGTTTTCGTTATAGTTAGCCGTTTTTGAGATATTAAAAAAAACAGAATATTAATTTGTTTAATTTTCCAATATTATTTTTAACAAATTAAATTAATTATTTACAACTAAAATTCTATTGGATAGTTAGGACAAACCTACAAAATCTAAAGTAGTTGCTCGAAATGTAAACCTAATTGTTCAATACACAATTCACATCTACGAATGATCGAACGTGGTATAGCAATATTCAAATAAGGCCTTATTCCATCACATGCATTCCTGATTCTGTCTATTAGCATATCTCTTGTGGTTACGGGAGTCTGGTACACTTTTTCTTTTAGAAATCCCCACACAAAGAAATGTAATGGATTTAGGTCAGGGGATCGTGGAGGCCAGGGGACTGGTCCTCCACGGCCGATCCATCTTTCTGGATAATTTTCATCCAGCCAGTTTCTAACTATTCTCGAATAATGAGCTGGACAACCATGAAGCTGGAACCAGGCCAATCTTCTTAAATCTAACATAACATCATCACACATACTTGCATGTTCAGCCTTTAAAAATTCCAAGAAGGTCGCAGCATTTAACCTTGCAGGCAAAGGGTAGGGTCCAAATAGTCGATTACGGTAGATACCAATCCACACGTTCACACTAAATTCATGCTGAAAATTTCTTTCCCGAACTGCATGCGGATTTTCATGCGACCAAATATGTTGATTATGAAAATTTACCACTCCACGTCTAGTGAAGCATGACTCATCGGTCCATAAAACGTTACTTAAAAACTCCTTATTATTATCAGTTCTATCAAGAATCCACTGACAAAATGTGATTCTTCGTCCTCCATCCCCTGGCTGTAGTCCTTGCCCAGGTTCCAAATGGTAAGGACGTCTATGGTCATTTCTAAGAACACGGTGAACATGGCTTGCTGAAATTCCCAAGGCACCAGAAACTCTCCTAAGACTTGTGATCGGATCTCTATCAAACTCACGCAGAATCATACGGGTAAATCTGCGCTGACGAACATTTATGTTTTGATCCCGTTGGAGATTTCCAAAACCATTTTCAATTATTTGGCGATGCACTCTTACAAATACTGAGCGAGTTGGATGTCGTCTGTTTGGAAATCTTCGTGCGTATTCTCTGGCTGCTTCTGCTGCGTTTCCATTTACAAAGCCATACACAAAATGAATATCCGCTTACTCTTGATTGGAGAATAAAAATGGCATTTTTATAAAACCTACAAAAAAACAGGTAAAAGAAACTAAATTTCGTGCATTCACAATTGCAAAAAAACGTTTCAGGTTTCAACAGACAACAAAACTAACTGTCAACTAATTGACGTTTAACCTTATTCTGCTTTCAATTTCAAAAATATTTGCAGGCACAGCCTACTTCTAAAAATTATCGAGATACTGACTTTTTAACGTTATTTTATCATAAATAATTAAAAATGCATCGAACCTTAAAAAACGAAATATCTCAAAAACGGCTAACTATAACGAAAATTCACAGGAGAGCTTTTTTATGTTGAAAAGTGCGAAGAATCAGTTTTTTCTTTCAAAAAACAAAAAATTGCACTAAGAAAAGTTTTTCGGTCATTTTAATACACTACAGGTACAGAAGCAAGCGCCCTCTAGCGGATACAGTAAAACTATTCACATGGTTCGTTTTGTCGTACCAAAAAAACCCTTGTATACCAATTTTCACTGTTATACATCAAATATTGTTCGAAATATTTAAAAAAAACTATTTTGAAAAGTAAATTTAAACACCCTGTATTTCGGAAGCCACGCATTTTTCGACCCATGTTTATACAGACTTTATCCATTGCTTTTAAAAGTTCTATCGAATCTTAAAGTTATGCAACAATAAACTGAAGCACCCTGTATAACCTTACGCTGACGATATGCAAATGTCGTTTTTCATTTTGATTTGCCTCATCTGGATGAAGTGTCATATAAAGTAAATTACGATCTTGTCAATGTACGTGATTTTTTTAAGAGACACATGTTGAAGATTAATCCGGATAAGAGTACTTGCATGCTCTATAAGATTTGACAAATATGTGAGTCATCTATCGAAAAGCACCTACATGAAATTAAGAGTACTATTTGCTAATAAATTCATTTTGAACTTTAAAACCACGTAAGAAGCTAGTTGAAAAGATGGTTAAACATTAGCTGTTGTGATTAGTCGTTATTGTATGTTTTATTTTTGTATTTTCATCAATTTGTTATTATTTCTCATCTATTCCATTTTTGGTAAACCAGCGTGATTTGTCAACAGAATACGTTTTTTTTCTCTTTTTCATTAGTTTACTCAGTTGAATATCAAATCGATGTAGGTATTTATTTTTATGTTGGTATGTATCTAATTTTGCATTATACGTACATATTTTTTCACAGAATAGAGTCGCCTGTAAGAGTAGCCAACTGGCTAAACTTTACCCTATTTTGTTGTGATTCTAATAAAGACATTCTTTTAATATTATATACTAACCGACATATAAATCCGAACACCCAGTTTAAATGGTTTTATTTTAATAAAAGTTGGTGAATGTATTTATCTTACTGTAAATAACAAGTGAAAAAATTTTCAGCCTTATCAGTTGGACATTCCGGTTTTCATACTGCTTTTTTTTAATTCACTAACGCTCTAAAAATGAATATTTCAGCCGCAGTAAAGAATCAACGTTGGCGGATTTTGGTTCTTGACATCCTTTACGATCGGTTACGATGCCTAGAGTACGGAGACCTGTACGATTTCGTCAACTTAGTGAGTTTGATAGGGGCCGTATAGTGGGACTTCGGGAAGCTGGACTTTCTTTTCGGGCAATTGCAGTTAGAGTGCAAAGAAGTGTAGACACTGTGGTTAGGTGTTGTCAGGCATGGCTTCGAGAAGGTCGTACGCAAAGAGCAAGGGGCACTGGACGCCGCCGTAGAACAACAGACCGTGAAGATCGCCGCCTAAGATTATTGGCCTTAAGGGACCGTTTCTCCACTACCAGGTCCATTGCAAATGAATGGTTTGCAGAACACGGAAGACCTATAATATTGGCATGCGAAGTGTTTACCGACGAATGAGAAGTTTTGGCTTGTTTTCATACCGGCCACACTGGGTCCTCCCTTTAACTCGAGAACACCGACGTAATCGCCTTGAGTGGTGCAGACAACGGTCACTCTAGCATCAGGAATGGAACAGTATTGTCTTTAGTGACGAGTCTCGATTTTGTTTAGGCATGCACGATGGTCGTGCCAGGGTTAGAACGCGACGTGGTGAAAGGAGGAATCCACAGTTTTTGTTGAAAGACATGTTCATCACACTGCTGGAGTTATGGTTTGGGGTGCTATGGCTTATGGTTCCAGGTCACCTTTAATCTTCATCAGAGGTAACATGAACGCGCAGCGTTATATCCACGTTCCAAGTAGTTCTAGAACCCCATCTTTTACCCTATCTTGACACCCTGGCAGATCCAACTTTCCAACAAGATAATGCCCGACCACATGTTGCAAGAGTCACAATAGACTTCTTTCAACATAACGATGTCACATTGTTACCATGGCCACCAAGATCTCCCGACTTATCCCCAATTGAGCACGTGTGAGATATGATGGGTAGGAGATTGCTCAATTTGCTACGTCCTCCTCAGACTCTAGAAGCACTTCGAGAGGAGTTGTTGGTTGCCTGGAATGAGATACCACAGGAGGACATTGACCACCTGATCAGAAGCACGCCTAGGCGCGTTGAAGAATGCGTAACACATCAGGGTGCATCCACACATTAACAAAGGTCAAAGGGCTTTAAAGCAGTGCAATCATTTTGAAATTTTTATCATTTACTTATTATGCTTCATTAGGTACTTATACACAATTTTATTAAAATTAAACCATTTAAACTGGGTGTTTGCATTTATATGTCACTTAGTATATTTTCTTTGTGGCAGAACTATGCAAGCACTGATACAAGTGACTTGTCTTTCAACGAGTTTAAAAAAAATACGATTTGTATCAAATATGTAGAACGAATATAATGATCAGATGTAGTATGGTTTTTAATGAGTTTTCAATAAAAACATGTATCGTTGGATAGGTTGGTCGAGAACTTGAGTTTATTACAATTTTCTTTTTCCTAGTAATACAAAAGGAACACTTAATCTAAGAAACAAATCATGTCCTCGTTGCTGTTTTTTTGTGTATACAGTGTGTCCCAGATTCGCTGCTCTATACAGGGATCACTGCTCGTGTTATACCTACAGCAAGGATTAAATAGAGAAGGTTTTAGAGGAAACTTAGTGCTTTCAATAGGCGGCTTTACATTCAGCAAAAAGCCGAAAATACAGGAATTTTTTTTTGCCGGTAAATCCAAAACGGTTAATTTGCCAGCTGTCAAAATGTGACATTATTCTGAACTCTTTTTGAGAAAAATGAGATAGCATGTATGACATGTCTCAATCGTTACTTATTTTCCTGCAACCCGCCTCACCTTTAATTTTTCTTACGGTTGTCGTATTGGATTTTTGAGTTTTGAAAAGAGTGTAAAATTTCCAGTCTAGTGACGTCTCACAAGTGCATAAAGGATGGGAGTATCACCGAAATATCTTCACACGTAATGTTATGTATTAGTTTTTTTCTAAGGAAGCCATGATTTATTTGTCAGAAAACAACATTAATGTGTAAAGCATAAAAAGACACAAAAATGCCATGAATTTTTAATAAAATATCAACCTTAATATCGACTTCTCTCAACAAGTCAGATGTTTTGGGATAAATTCCCAACTATTAGTGCGTTAAAAAAACAAGTCATAAAAATCGTCGTTGATTTATTTTACACTTGAACCAACAAACATTTTACAAAATTATAATGTAATGTAAAATCTAATCCTGTGGGTATTAATTTACAGATTTGCAAAATAACGACTATTTGCATCCAGACATTTTTGACATTCTTAGCTAGCGTATCTCTGTTAATGTTTCTAACTGTGCTCAAAATTCCTTGTCTTAGGATTTCTATGGTCGCGGAAGAATCAAATTCATAGACCTCATTCTTTGTGTGATCCCAGAGGTAGAAATTATTCTTTCATCAAACTCCTTCGATATTGTATCCGCTTCGGCGTTTCTGTGTGACTGCAAGTACAGCGCTAACGTGTCAAACTTTTCTTCATTTGAGTAGGGAATACCGGCCATTTTCAACAGCTTTTGACAATTTTTTTGTCAGATTTATGATTTTAATAAGAGAAAACGTACCGACTACTTATTAAAACACAATTTCAATACCTTACATTATATATCGTCACAGACAGAGCCTCCTTAGAAAAAGTCAAAATTATCTGAATTTTTCTGGATTTGTTTACAACTGGTGTACCTTTGAAAATCAATAATTAATTTTCAAGTAATGTATCGCTACCTCCAGTTGCATCACCATACATTCAAAATTCTATTTTTTCCTCCAACGGACATACAAGAAGTGTGAATATTGTATAATTACGTCTAAACATATCATCAACACGAAGTATTCCTTTGAAGTTCAACCCTGGCGTGACACCAGACATGCAGAATATTCAAATTGCTCGACGGCAAATCGAGAAGAGTCGTAACAATAATGCGACGTTACATGATTAAGACAAATTGAAGGAGCATTTGAGTGAGATGAATTTACATCGCAAATAATCTTGCTCTGTTTTATATGGCGCATTAACCATTAGCCTCATCTTGGAACGAGTTTGAAGCTTCAGCAGCTTAAAAGCTTATTGTTTCACTTTTATGGAATGATAAAGGAAGTACACGATGTCGTTAATTATAAAATGGCTTGTCTTACTGTGAAATTTATCGAAGAGATATGACGCATCGTACGATGATTGTGTTGTTCTGTGCATTTACAATGTTTTGAGCCAAGAGATGTCACAACATCAGCAGACGATTCTGAGGAGACTCATATCAAAATTTCTCGGAGGCCCTACTAAGTTGTGCCGAACCCCAAAAGGAGGGTAAAATGCAAGGTTAAAAATTTCCGCAAAAAAAAAAACGGATGCACTAAATAATATGAATAACTACACTAAAACGTTTTTAAATTGGGTAATTAACAAATAAATGGCATTAAGTTTTTGTAAGTTAAGCCAAAATTTGTAGTCAGTAAGTAAGTTTCATTAAATTAAATATTTAAAACACGCATGCAAACAGCGCGTCGGTTTTTCATCACTCTTATCGAAACGGCAATCGATCGCAAACGGTAACAGTGGTTAGATATCGTTTTGCATAGATAAATTACTTTATCGTTTTGTCCAGGAAAGCATCGTGCGTGCTGTTTTGTTTTTGTTCTCGTACGTCGTCGTGTTTATTTACAATGTTTTCGAATCAAGAGTTCGCCGACATCTTGTTATACTAAGTGACATGTAAATCCGAACACCCAGTTTAAATGGTTTTATTTTAATAAAATTTTGTATAAGTACTTAATGAAGCATAATAAGTAAATGATAAAAATTTCAAAATGATTGCACTGCTTTAAAGCCCTTTGACCTTTAATAATGTGTAGATGCACCCTAATGTGCTACGCATTCTCCAACGCGCCTAGGCATGCTTCTGATCAGGTGGTCAATGTTCTCCTGTGGTATCTCATTCCAGGCAACCACCAACTCCTCTCGAAGTGCTTCTAGAGTCTGAGGAGGACGTTGCAAATTGAGCAATCTCCTACCCATCAAATCCCACACGTGCTCAATTGGGGATAAGTCGGGAGATCTTGGTGGCCATGGTAACAATGTGACATCATTATGTTGAAAGAAGTCTATTGTGACTCTTGCAACATGTGGTCGGGCATTACCTTGTTGGAAAGTTGGATCTGCCAGGGTGTCAAGATAGGGTAAAAGATGGGGTTCTAGAACTTCGTGGATATAACGCTGCGCGTTCATGTTACCTCTGATGAAGATTAAAGCTGATCTGGAACCATAAGCTATAGCACCCCAAACCATAACTCCAACAGTGTGATGAACATGTCTTTCAACAAAAAACTGTGGATTCCTCCTTTCACCACGTCGCCTTCTAACCCTGGCACGACCATCGTGCATGCCTAAACAAAATCGAGACTCCTCCCAGAGTGACCGTTGTCTGCACTACTCAAGGCGATTACGTCGGTGTTCTCGAGTTAAAGGGAGGACCCAGTGTGGCCGGTATGAAAACAAGCCAAAACTTCTCATTCGTCGGTAAACACTTCGCATGCCAATAGGTCTTCCGTGTTCTGCAAACCATTCATTTGCAATGGACCTGGTAGTGGAGAAACGGTCCCTTAAGGCCAATAATCTTAGGCGGCGTTCTTCACGGTCTGTTGTTCTACGGCGGCGTCCAGTGCCCCTTGCTCTTTGCGTACGGCCTTCTCGAAGCCATGCCTGACAACACCTAACCACAGTGTCTACACTTCTTTGCACTCTAACTGCAATTGCCCGAAAAGAGAGTCCAGCTATACGGCCCCTATCAAACTCACTAAGTTGACGAAATCGTACAGGTCTCCGATCGTAAAGGATGTCAAGAACCAAAATCCGCCAACGTTGATTCTTTACTGCGGCTGAAATATTCATTTTTAGAGCGTTAGTGAATTAAAAAAAAGCAGTATAAAAACCGGAATGTCCAACTGATAAGGCTGAAAATTTTTTCACTTGTTATTTACAGTAAGATAAATACATTCACCAACTTTTATTAAAATAAAACCATGTAAACTGGGTGTGCAGATTTATATGTCACTTAGTATAGTTTACGGTGAAGCTCGTCAGAATTCAAATCTTGCAGCTGCCCCACTCGAGTTACCTCGAAAGCTGTCAGGAGAAGGATCCTTAGCTTTCTAGCCAATAACCTACCAGAAGTTTTGGACCAGACTTTGGACAACATGCCATTACAACGGAGACAGAATTTGTGGTTTCTTCATGACGGGGCACCACCACATATTTTTAGAGGCGTCATTCTGTATTTGAATGAACATTATTAAAATCGCTGGATCGGTCGAAATGCTCCTGATCCTCGACAATGGCCAGCAAGATCTGACCTCAATCCGATGGATTTCTGGTATTTCATTTCGAAATTCCTCGCGATTACATCACTTCTTCGCCAGTGGCATGGAAAGTAAAATAATAAGTGTTAATTCAGTTGCAGAGAGAAACAATTCTATAAGGGTGCCAATTATGCAACGTCTAACCACTTCAGCATTAATAGAGTTATAAAGTGAATGCTTACCTGGAAATCAACTAAATCATATTAATTGCTCCATCTACTTAATTGTATTTTCTCCAAACTGATTCGAAATCCTGGCCGCCTGATAAATTATTCGCAGTTCGGAGGAATTTTAATATCCGGTTCGCTCTATCACTTTAAGGCTTCTTGGTCAATTACATTCCTCTTGAGCAATAATATTGCGGTTAATTTTCTACTAACTCTAATTCGAACTCAAACAAAGAGTTTTGCATCTTATTACGCATTCTAGAGTTGGCCACTGTCACACATGCTGAACCAAAGTCGTAAGTCTAATTTAAATGGACGCAATACCTAAATAATGGGAGCAACCATTATGTGTCCAATATCCTAATTGGTAGCTCTGGAATCTCTCGATTTTGTAATTAGAGCACAAGAACACCTACATATGTTTATTAGAATTCAATAATTTTGTACATATCGATTTATCTCGTCATGAACAACAAGTGATAAAATGGTCAGGTATTCCTGTTAAGTTTTTGTGGTAGCTGCGTGTATTGTTTGGTAATAAGAAGTATTCAGTTTTCGTACACTCGCGGTGTCAGTTAAATGTTAAATTTCGTGTAGCTTGTTGAGAACTCTTAATCATCTTACTGACACTGAACATATATGCCAAAAATTATTAAAATCGAATGAATATACGTAAGTGTTTACCTTTTTTTGTCATTCAGTATATGAACAGCAGAAATATTTATATATAACAGCAGTCTTTGGATATTAGAAGTGGATACTACTTTAACGTTCTGCGATGCTTTTGCAAATGATGACTTAGCTGTTTTTATATCTACACATACTGGGCGATTCTTCAAGGCGGCTCAGCTCTCTAACTTTGTCCAAGTAAAAAAAAAATAAAGGAAAAAGTACTCACTCTCCAGTTGACAAGAAGGGCTAAGTACGTCTCTGCCCGAAATCATACCGCTCCAACAGAAAATGAAATCAGCTGATGCGCTACCGAGCAGACGCAGGGAAACAAGGAAGGCAAAATGTTGCGTAATGACCAAACATGAGTGTTGCGAAAGTTATTCACCCCATTACGCATGAACGTAGATTCGTCTGTCACCAATATGCACTTCAAAAAGTCCGGATTATTGTCGTGTTGATGCAACAACCACTCACAAAACCGCACTCTTGCTGGAAAATCGTCAGGTTGAAGGGCTTGTACACGTTGGACGTGAAACGGATACAGCCCCTCTTCACGCAGCGTTTGCCACACTTTAGTCTTTGATACTTGCACTTCTATAGCCACGTCTCTAGTGCTTGTTGTTTTTTGAAACGCAATCGATTATATGGGTTCGTTTACCTCTACACGCGTGACCGTAACCGTCGGTTGAAGGTTGCATACTGACCTGACACACTGACCCCGACCCAGTTCTGCCGTCGGGTTGAGACCTTGTACCAATCGGTGATGTCTCGGGTCGCGGCTACAGGACGGTATTCAGATATTTTTGATGTTGCAGAGCCTTTTATCTCGGTTCCCTTAAGACATTGGTGTATGTAGTACTAAGAAAAATTGCTTATGTTTTCAAGATCCACACGTCGTGTAAAGGAAAACCCCAACTTTGCGGACACCCTGTATAGTCTAACCATATTAGCAAATTTCCCCGAAATAATAGTAAAGCCTAGTTTTATTGATGAAAGCTGTTTGAGAGGGTATTCAAAACATTGGCGCATAAAATGGGTACACCAGATTTGTGGGAAAACCTTTTATTTGACAACAAATAATGAGAAAACGTGTTTTTTGGGATTCAATCGAAAGTCTTGACAGGAATGAAAACACGTTTCATATAAGATTTTTAGGTATTTATGAGACACACGTAGACAGATCCGATTAATAGAAAAATGATAGCCGAAAAACTAGACAAAATGTAGGTTTTGGCACTTATTGCTAATGCGACGATAATTTCACGCATCTACTTGAAATTATTCAAATCCGTAGGATTTACACTTCTAAATAACAAATATCCCAAAACACCTGTTTTCCGGCCATCACTCCTAGTTTATTGAGCAATATACTGAGCTCGTTCAAAGGGCATTTAATAGCAAAACACACGACTTTACCTTGCCGATATGAATCACAAACCATTCCTAAAGATAAATGATATTTTTATGCGAAAAACATAAGTTACGTTTTTTCCTTCTAAACAAATTCAAACATTTCGTATTTGTGAGTAATTGATGAAATGCGATATTCGGGAATACATACGTTACTATATACATTTTAAAACAAATCGGATGTGTCTATCATCTTTTGTTGAGAATTACTCACAAATACGAAATGTTTGAATTTGTTTAGAAGAAAAAACGTAACCCATCCTTTTTGCATAACAATAACAGTTATCGTTCGGAATGGTTTGCGACTTATACTGGCAAGCTAAACTATTATATTTTGCTATAAAATGCCCTAGTAGTGATGGCCGGAAAACAGGTGTTTTGGGATAAATAATCAGAAATTCTCAAAAACTACTTGACCAATAGATTTCAATTTTGTTATGGTTATTTAGAAACATAAGTCCTACAAATTTGAAGAATTTCAAATGTTTGCGGGTAACCATCGTCGCATTACCAACAAGTGCCAAAACCTGCAGTTTGCCTCGGTCTTCGACCATAACTGTTTTGCTACTAGTCGGACCTTTTCACGTGTGGTCTCATTTTATATTACCTAAAAATCTTAAACAAAAAGTTTTCTCGTTCCTGCGTCCATGTTTTTGAACAACATGCAGCAATAAAACCAGACTTTACAATTATTTCGAAAACCAGGTGTATTTTCGTCTATGATTAGACTAGTAGAATTTATTTTTATGTGGTTTAGGGGCCTGCAGCTCAATTGAGAGGTCCCCTTCGTTATCCCGATAATTGCTTATCACTTTTGTGTTAATAAGTACGCGAAAGGCTTTTTACTTGTTCTGGTCTAACCTGTATATGCAGCAGAATTAACTTGCTAACGGCTGGTAGTTGAGCTCCAAACAAAGGATGCCGATCCCTTGCGAAACCATTCATAGCGTAATGCAATAATGGACAATAACAAGAAGGTTCCGTGTCGTCCGGGTTCGAATAACCCTTTGTGAGAAATCGTTGCAGCCCTACACATAAATCAGCCGTTGGCATTCTACTGAATTTGCCCAGCGTCCATCATCAAAGCGCGAACTCACAACTATCGATAAATCAGCTGAATATTGCACGCGCCGTAACTCACGCTAGACCAGCCATATTTGATCAAGAATTGATTGATATTTCCATCGCGCGATAAATCTTTTCGATCCAACTATTTTCGGGGTAGCAAGCTTATTAGATGGAGTCCGTTCCTGATCGCTTTGCCGCATGCAACCAGTGAATCGTGCTCGGATACAATCAAGCAAAAGTAGTGAAATACGCCGTATTAAAATCCAGTGTGTAAGTTATCTACCTGCCAATATTGAAGCCATCATAGACTGTGAGTACCAGCCTTCAATTCTACAATACAACACGACAATCTGCAAATTCCTAGGCCATCGGAATTCCATCCATTGGTTGCGTCTGTATAAATCGCGCACCAAAACAAACCGAATTCGGTGGACAGGACCGTATTCAGGGATGCCGCAGGATATAACAACATCAAATTGCCTGATAAAATAATAAAACAGTCATGAATTCGCCAAACACATCACAAAATACCAACTCTGCAAAATCATACTCTGATATATTAAGTCAAAGTTCTACCAAATACCCACACAAAGAGCAAGCCATCATCTTCAACGCTGTCGATGGACTAAAAATCCAAGATTATCTGCTAAGACTAGGTCCTATAGTAGACCCAAAAAACATCCTTTTCTGCTCCAGAATATCCAATAATCGGATATGTATCTATTTATCCAGCAAGCAACTTGTAGACAAATTCCTTGAAGATCCTGGGGAAATCATCATTAATGGAGAGTCAGTAAAGGCTCGCAGACTTATTACACCATCTGATAGATTAGTAATATCCAACGTATGTCCCACCATTCCACACAAAATCTTGAAAGACATACTAGAGCAAAAAGGCGTAAAACTCATTTCTCCCATATCCTTTCTAAGAATAGGTGCAACTTTACCTGAGTACAGCCATATATTAAGCTTCAGGCGACAGGTATACATAATGCCTGTAGAGCCTAGCATAATTCCAGAAACTGTGGAAATGACCTACGAAAACCTCACCTACCGTATATTCCTCTCACTTGACAGCCAGAAATGCTTCAAATGTAAGCTTTCTGGTCATATTGCATCTCAATGCCCATCGACACAGACAGAAACACCCACACCACAAACATCAGCATCAGAGCAATTCACTGTTGAAAACAACCAACAACCGTCAGTACTAACTACTCCAAACTCCAACATAGCAAGTTCAGCGTCACAAACAACTGCAGCCACAACTTCAAACCAACCCCAATCAAAACCCAACGATATCACACATTCAGACACACAAACTAGTAACAAACGTGGCCTCTCAGAAATTTTGTCCCCCTCAACTGAGAATCAACTTATGCCTGGAAATTCTGGGGAACCAATCTTCGTTACTCCAAAAAACCAAACTATGAAGAAACCCAAAATAGATATCCAACCATCACACATACCAGAAATTACATTCAAGTCTGTTAAATCTTTTATCGACAACCAAACCCCGCCACTCATACTGAACTCAGACCAATTGAAAAGTCTATTGGAAAACACCCACGGTACAAAAGACATAATATCCGTCGTCAACGACCACACATCTGATATTAAAGGATTAATCGAGATGCTTCTGCTAATATATCCACACATCACAGACAAAGCCTTGAAAAACCGCTGTACGAGATTACGAAAAAAAATGGAACGGCATCTAGAAAAAAATCTCAGCGACCAACTCAGTGATACTTCATCTATTGACTCTACTTTTTAAATTCAAGTCAATACTACAATGGAACTTAAATGGATATTATATCCATTTAAATATGTTACTAAAGTTAATTTCCGATTTCAACCCAGACATTATATGCCTACAAGAGACACACTTCCACGAAACCAAATCGCATACACCAAAACAGTACACTGGATTTTTCAAACACCGTGAAAGAACTACAGCTAGCGGTGGAGTCGCAATATACATAAAATCAGATATATTAGCCAAACCTATAACCCTTACCACAAATCTAGAAGCTGTAGCCATTACCGTCGAATCAGATACAAAGATCAACATATGTAACATATATATACCTCCCAATTATTATTTAGAAGAAAATGAGCTTGAGTCATTACTGCAACAAATACCATCACCACGGATAATATTAGGAGATTTCAATGCTCACAGTCACATATGGAATTCATACAAAAATGACACGCGGGGAAATATTATAAAAAATATAATTGACCATGCTAACATGATTCTACTGAATGATGGTAGCAGTACAAGATTCGATTCAGCCTCTGGACGCTTTTCTGCAATTGATCTTAGCATGTGCTCCTCTAATCTGATTACACATTTACAATGGAATGTCGCGGACGATTTGTATGGGAGTGACCATTTCCCAATAATAATACAAGATATAAACAAAGAAATTACAGATATACAACCAAGAGAAAAATGGAATTTAAAAAAAGCCAACTGGCCCTCTTTTTCTGCTTATATCGATAATAACCTAAACACTTTTGAGATCACAGATGACGTCGATGCTACCGTTCAAAGCTTTATGAATCTAATCAAAGAAGCTGCTTACCAAAACATAGGCAAAACTAGGGTGATACGGAGAAGGAATCCAGTCCCTTGGTGGAACGAAAAATGCGAACATGCAGTAGGAGAAAGCAAGCAAGCTCTGAATAAAATGAGAAGATATAAAACAGTTGAAAACCTAACTGACTTCAAACACAAACGTGCAAAGGCAAGACTTGTTTTAAAAAGGGAACAAAAATTATCATGGCAAAAATTTGTTTCAACCATCAATAATGCCACCAATGTATCCACAGTCTGGAAGAAAATCAAAAGCATGTCTGGAAAAAAATCACATTCAGTCATTAGGTCGATAAAGAAAGGAACTCACACTTTCACTCAAAGCAGAGACATAGCTAACACCTTATCCAAAACATATTTCAAAAATTCCAGTGACCAAAATTATAGCGCAGCATTCCTTAATTACAAGAGAAACACAGATAGAACAATTCCCATTAGCGAAACCCTTCATTCAATAAATAACCCCATTACAGAACAGGAACTAACCGAGGCACTTCTTACATTGAAGAACACATCACCTGGACCTGATGATATACCAACAATTTTCCTAAAGCACCTCTCACATTCAGCGATGAGCATACTTTTAAAAATTTACAATATAATATGGACTAAGCAAGTTTTTCCAAACGAATGGAGGAAAGCCACAGTTATACCGATTCTAAAACCAAACGCACCACCCCAGGTTCCAGAATCCTATAGACCAATTTCATTAACGTGTTCAATGTGCAAGCTATTAGAAAAAATTGTTAACCGGAGATTATTGTGGAACTTGGAAAGCAAAAAGCAGCTGGCGCACGAACAGGGCGGATTCAGATCAAACAGATCTACATTGGATAATATCGTAGACCTAGAATCTTACATACAAGAGGCATTCTCTGAACGGCAGCATTGTGCAGCCATTTACTTTGATGTCAATAAGGCATTTGATACCGTATGGAAATTTGACGTACTCATCAAACTAAAAAACTGGGGCTACGATGGACACATTCTAGCATTCATACAAAATTTTCTTGACAACAGAAAATACCAAGTTCGTGCCAATGGTGTACTATCAGATGCTGAAACGCAGATCAACGGCCTACCCCAAGGATCTATTATCAGCCCAACACTTTTCCTGGTAGCCATTAATGACATCGTGGCGAATATAAAAAAGCCTCTCCAAACTCGCCTTTATGCTGATGACATGATTGTATATGTTAAAGGCAAAAATATGACAACTACTACATCGTTGCTCCAATCAACGTTAAATCAAATGGAGCACTGGTCTAATAAAAATGGCCTGACATTCTCTCCTGACAAAACACAATGCATTATATTCTCTAAAAAGTCAACTCATACACAACCAACTCTACGCTTATCAAATGTAGACCTGAAAACACATCAAGAAATAAAGTTCCTTGGGATTATATTTGATCAACGTCTGACCTGGAGGAGTCATATTACTTATCTAATTCAATCTTGTCAGAAAGGACTCAACATGTTACGATACCTAGCCAATAGACACTGGGGTGCAGATGGAAAAACCCTTTTAAGTATATATCGTGCACTAGTGAGATCGAAAATAGATTATGGCTGCATAGCATATAGCTCGGCAAAATCAACAGTATTGAAACCTCTAGACGTTCTACATAATTCTGCACTACGCCTGATATTAGGAGCCTTCAGAACCACACCCATTGACAGTTTATACTGTGAGTCTGGAGAAGCTCCCCTATATGTTAGAAGACAAGTCCTGAGTCTACAATACGCAACTAAACTTGCATCTAACCCATCTATACCAGGATTTAGTCACACATCTGTCAACCGCCAAATTGCCTCAAGTTTCAACTACAGAATAACACAGTATCTAAATCAACTACGTATGCCTGTACTTCCTCCTACTATCACCACCACTCAGACAACTAACCCACCTTGGAGCATTCAGATACCTGTTATCAACAGCACACTGACAAAACTATGCAAAGAGGAAACACCAAAAGAAATTATATACCAGAAATTCTCAGAAATCCGCAATCAATATGGTAACTACAGTGAAATATATACAGATGCCTCAAAATTACAAATGCACGTTGGCGCTGCAGTCATAACACCAACATCCATTATAGAATGTAAGCTGCCAGAGACAGCCACAGTCCTTACGGGTGAACTCTATGCAATATTTGAAGCCATCAAGTATATTAAAGGTAACTCCGCAAATAATTGGTTAATTATATCCGACTCATTGAATTCGCTTAAGTTAATTAGCACTATGTACAGCAAGAACGCCATAGCTCAAAGAATTCGGGATGAAATGAAAGATATTGCAATGCACAAAAGAATTGTTTTCCTATGGGTTCCATCACACGTTGGAATTCCAGGAAATGAGCTAGCAGATCGCAAAGCAAAAGACGCTGCCAACAACGCTACTAGATATATTGTCAAAGTACCAGAGTATGATGTAAGGGCTCATTTAAAATCGAAAATCATCCAGAACTGGAACAATCTGTGGCAGAGTAAACCATCCAAATTACTTGAACTCAAGTCTAAGTTGATGCCATGGCAAACCGTCACCAACAACCGCAAAATCCAGACCATCATCACACGACTAAGGCTAGGACACACACGAGCTACCCACGGATACCTGCTGTCTCAAGAACCTGTGCCCCTATGTGAAATCTGTGACGTGCAGTTAACAGTGAAACACCTACTAATTGAGTGCCCAGTGCTAGAAGTATATAGGTTTATGTATAAACTAAACGGAACACTGGCTGACATTATAGGACCACAGTGTAATATTATAAACATTTCCAATTTTCTTAAAGCATCTAGATTTATGTACAAAATTTAACCTACTCCCCGCTAATGACCTTTAGGTCGAAGCGGTATGCTAAATAAAAAAAAAAAAAAAAAAGCTTATTAGATGTTTTACGTAAAATAAAAGGTTTAGAACCAAATTCATTGGCTTATATTTTAACAAGCGCAAAATAATATCAAGTTGCATTTGGAGACAAAAGTTTGTTTACTTACTTTGCTGTCAGTTGACATCCTTTTATTTTGAAGTGTACGCTTGAAGATGTATAAATTACAAATAATAAAAAGGAACTACTAGTTGGTTGTGCGGACTTTCAAAGCTGAAATCTATCGAATAACTTCCGCTATCTCTCTCACTTTAATTCGGTGACCATCTAGCACCATTTGGTGAACTTTGGCGATGTTTTTATTGGTAGTCAACAGACAAATAATGAAATTCGCTAGCTGTTATTTACTAGCGCTTCCACCTTCACGCTGAGGTTGGAAACTGTTCAGACCACCATCGTATTCGTTATTTCGTGTTTCATATAAACAAAATAGGCACATTATTCGAAATATTTTTATTTGTCATTTTCCCCTTTTCATTTTTGCTGCCCACGGTTTCTCTTTCTGGGGAACCTTGGTCTAAAAACATATACGGGGTGGCGCATCGAAAACGAAACAGACGCTAATAGAACAGCAGAAATATTTAATGAGCGACATGAGAACAGTAACGTGCATCGAAAATATGTTCTGGAACTTGTAGCTAAATTTCGGAAAACTGGGTCAGTCTCCAATAAAAAACGCTACATTGAAAATCCCATAAGGAAGCAATAGAAGTGGGGGTTTTAGGGCAAGTTTATGTAGATCCTACGTTAAGTACCCGCAAATTGGAGACTGTGTGTGATGTTAGTCGACGTACTGTCCAACGGATTCTAAACGCCCATAGTTTTCATCCGTATAAAATTCACCTGGTACAAGAACTTAATGAAGACGATTTTGATCGGCGATTACAATTTTGTGAAGATATGAGTGAACGCATGATAAACGATGAACATTTTCTATTCAACACTGGCTTTTCCGATGAATGTTCCTTTTTCTTAAATGGCGTAGTAAATCGTCATAACTGCCGATATTGGTCCGATTCTAATCCCAGAATTTATCATGAGGTCATGCACAGCACACAAATTAAATGTTTGGGCTGCTATTTTTGGCGATCAGTTAGTTGGTCCTTTTTTCTTACCTGGAAATTTGACCGATGAAGTGTATTTGGAATTACTGGAAGATGCAATAGATTCTACATTAACAGCCATAATTGAGAATCAGAATGATCGGCGGTACATTGCGAATAGGTTGATGTTCCAACAGGATGGCCCCCAAGATCGCCATATTTATCACCTTTGGATTTCTTTATGTGGGGTCATTTAAAAAGCAAAATCTATGCAACTCAGCCAACATCATTAGAAGACCTGCGACAAAGAATTGTGAATGAGTGCCTTCAAATTACTCCTCAAATACAGCAGACGTTCGATAATGTAAACTAATTTAATCCAAGTGTGGTTCACATTATCGAAATCAACGAACGTGATTTATATAATATTTGATTCATTAAAAGAAACGTTTAATACATACTATTTATAACAAAATAAACAAATATTCTAACAGCGATAAGTATTTTTTTAATTAGAAGAAAAATAATAAACAATTTTTGTCTGCGTAAATTTGCGCTTAGCATTGTCTTCCAATGCCTGCGCCCGTATTTTACGAAGAACTAAAATATCCGTGTATGAAACTTCTTTTCTTTCAGCCCAATCTAAAGCTTGGTTAAAAACTTGTATAGCTTGCGCGTCAGTCACTACACTTCTGACTTCAATGGGATCGTTCTCATCATCCTCACTGTCCATATCCTCCTCCTTATCAGCATCATTCGTCTGCTTATCTTCGTTCCATAAATTAATATCAGAAGGAGTACAAACAATGTTGGGATTCACTGTTTTCAATAGATCAACAACATCCAATGACACACTAATAACATTATCATTATTGGATCGCAAACGTTCTTTAATTACGCTTAAGGGGACATCGTCTTCTTCATAATCTTCATTATTGGTACAAAAGAAATTGTTCCAACATTTTTGAATAGTTTGCTGGTTAAGTTCATTCCAGGCCATATGTAAATCTAAAACAGCTTCTCGTAATGTTACTTTTTTTAAAGCCTCAGATAGGTTTTCAGGATTCTTTGATAAGACAGACGAAAGTAGAAACTTCCTATAGTATAGTTTGGTGAGTCTTATTATATTCTGGTCCATCGGTTGAATTAACGATGTTACGTTGGGCGGCATGTACATGACGAAAATTGACCCATCCCTGCTCCTCAGTTGTTGCTCGGGAGGATGACTTGGTGCATTATCCAATAGTAACAACGCTTTTATTGGAAGCTTCTGTTGTTTTAGGAAACCTTTTACCTACAAATTGAAAACACATCTTCAAATTATGAATAGAGCATTTGTGTTGTCATACCTGAGGGACAAAGCACCTGTGGAACTATTTCAGGAATATAATACTGCTAGTCATCCAAGCGGTTTTTGAACAGTCATAATCAACAGGGATATTAACATTTTTAAATGAGCGCGGATTTTTTGCTTTCCCAATTACCAGTGGCTTTATTTTGTGTGAACCATTAGCATTAGTGCAGGCTAGAAACGTTATCTGTTGTTTCTCCGGCTTTCTTACCGGGGCAGATTTTTCAAATGATGCAGCATAGGTTTTCTCTGGTAACATTTTCCAATAAAGGCCACTTTCATCTGCGTTGTAAATTTGTTCCATTCTTAAATCTAGCTCGGTAATCGTTTTCATCAATTTTTCTTTGAATGGTTGCACTAATTGTGATTGTGGTGATAATTTTTCACCAGATATAGACAGCGGTCCAATCCCATATCTTGTTTTGAATCGTTGTAGCCAGCCATCACTAGCTACGAAATTTTCAGCTTCTTTCAGTTTTTCATTTAACAGTCTCGCTCTCTGTTTAAGTACTTCGCCACTAACTGGGACATGATTTTCCCGTTGTTTTAAAAACCACTTATACAGGGAATTTTCCATTTTAGGTGCCTTCGCATTTTTTAAAGTTTTTCTTTTTCCCGGAGCTCCAAATGCATTGCACGTTCTTTGTAAAATTTGAGTTTTCATACGCTTAATTTTACAGATTGTTGCTTCCGATACTCCATATTTTTTTGCTAACTGTGTTTTTTCCAAAAAAAACTGAGCTGCCAGTAAATGCGTCTGTTTCGTTTTCGATCCGCCACCCTGTATTTCATTTAAATTTGAATCAATTGCTTAGGTAGTAATGTACACTAAATTTGTCCCAGTAAAACATTGAATCTAATGTTTTTATAAGAATCGTAATAATATGGAGATATTATTAGTATATTTGCGAAAAATTAACCAGTTGTTTAGCAACAAGGTTCAGAACAGGTCAAGAAGGCACCTAGGTATTTAGCCATATGATTACTACTTTTTTTAAAATACCTCGTCAAATTCTAATACATATACCTATTTATATAGATACTAATACTAGATCCTTACCTCGTGATAGTTTTTGTAAGAAATAAACTGCAATATAATCATGATACATTCAGTTTCAGCGATGGAATCAAAATTTTAAACATAGTGATCCAAATTAACCATAACAAAATTGAGGTATCTGCAATTTATCGTCCACCATGTTCAGAACCCCACGAGTTTTTAAAGAATATCGAATTTTTTTTTCAAAATCAAAATAAAGTTCATTTAAAGCAACATATTTTCTTGGGAGATGTCAATATAAATATTTTGGACGATGATCCCATCACAAATGAATACTTGAATATCCTATCAAGTAACGGATTTCTGTCCTATATAAACCTACCTACAAGGTCCATCAGTGGCACATGTAAAGATCACTGCTTTGTGAAAGACCTATCCAACAAAATTACTTGTATACCAATAATCCTACAATTACTGACCACTTCTCCACTATTTTACTGATATTTTCAAATGAAAAACATTCTAACATCCCTACGGCTAATAACAACCAGAAAAATTACAAATTTTTTGTCGACAATTCAAAACTAATATCAAATGTCAAACAAGAATCCTGGGAACAATTATACTCTATAAATAATATAGACAAAGCAACGGGACTGTTCATAGAGAAAATAAAAAAACTAATAGATATTAGTACCAATAAAGTAATAATTAGTCACAAAGAGAAAAGCAGAAATGTCTGGATTACCAAAGGATTAATAACATCGGCAATAGAAAAAGAAAGACTATATAATGTAATGAAACTAACGCCAACTACAGAGAATACCGACTGCTACAACCAATATAAAAATAAATTTATAGAGATTGTAAGGCAAACCAAACGAAAACATTACCTAAATAAATTGAATAATAACTTAAATCATCCTAAGCGGCTTTGGACAACTATTGATGAGATTACTGGGAAAACAAAAGTTAAAGAGTGTGTCACTGAGTTAAATTCAACATCGGGAACAGTATTAAAAAATACTCAACCGATATGCAATGAATTTGTACAATTCTTTACTGACATAGGCGAAAATTTAGCAAGTAATATACAAGCAAATGTACAAAATACTCAGCCTCCAAAAAGAACTTTGAACTCATTTATTTTGGATAATGTCGAGCAATGTGAAGTATACACCACTGTTATGTCCTTAAAAAATCGGAAAAGTCCTGGGTTCGATGGTATTAAAAGCGAGTATTTGAAAATTATAGCCGAGGACATAACAGAACCACTCACTTACCTAATCAACAAATGCTTTGAATCTGGCATATATCCCTCAATTTTAAAAAAAGGTAATATAATACCGATACATAAATCAGGAACAAAAACAGATGTTAACAGCTATAGACCAATATCAATAATATCCAGTGTAGCAAAGGTTTTTGAAAAAGTTTTATCTACTAGAATGATTCGATACCTCACAAAATTCAAAATTTTAAGTGAAAATCAATATGGATTTACAGAAGGGAAGGCTACATCGGACGCAATAACTAAAATTGTAAATCAAATACATCAAAATATTGATAACAGAATCCCTTCAATCTGCATTTTTGTTGATTTAAAGAAAGCTTTCGACACAGTTAATCGCAAATTATTATTAGAAGCATTGGAGAGAATTGGTTTCAGAGGAAACGCGTACTCACTGATCGAAGGTTATTTGTCAAATCGCCCACAATCTGTGCAGATATCAGGATCATTTAGTAAAGAAATGTATATTAAGTGTGGTGTCCCACAAGGAACTGTCTTAGGTCCGCTGTTATTCAATATATATTTAAATGATATTTTCCAAATTAATTGTGTTGGCAAAATAACTAGTTTTGCAGATGATACTGCAATATTATATGAAGGCACTGACTGGTCTGATCTGAAAAATGTAATTGAAAATGACTACTCTAAAACACATTTTTTACCATTTGGATCTTATGCTAGACATCTGCCAAATTACACAAATTTCTCCTTCAATATTAATGATCAAAAAATGCAAATTAATAGAGTGCCCAACATAAAATACCTTGGAGTGGTCTTGGATCCTCACTTACGATGGGACATCCATGTCAATTATATTTTAAAGAAAGTTAGATTTGTGTCCTACAAAATTAAATACCTTGGGAATATACTGACAGAAAAATATCTTCGAACATTATACCATGCACTGATTGAGCCTCATCTCACATATGGCATATTAGCATGGGGAGCTGCATGTTCCTCACATATCTATAATTTAGATGTTTTTCAAAAAAGTATTCTAAAAATGATATTTAAAAAACCGAAACTTTATCCCACTGAAAAATTATACGCAGATGTTCGAATGTATGATATAAGACAGCTTTATTTCTTACACAATATCACTCACTACCATAAATTTGTAAACACCGACCAAAAAATTAAAGATAATCATTATACCAGGTACAAAATTCGTGGCACAGTAGTTCCTCAACCGCATAAATCTATAATGCAGCGATCATATCTCTATTTAGCGCCTAAATTTTATGAAATTATACCTAAAGACTTAAAAGATTTACGTTTCGGAAATTGTTTCAAAAGAAATTTAAAAAAGTGGCTACATTCTATATCTAGGACTGAAATTCATAAACTCATAAATACCAACATCAACTAAATACATAATCTACTGTAGCTAATTTTTGTCCTTTTTTGTCATTTGCATTCTACAGTTTGAACTTAAATTTATATTTCCATGTACAGGCGATGCCTTCTATTGGGCCTGTTTTGATTTTATATTTATTTACTCATATTGTTTGTTATCTTTGTACATTGAGTGAATAAATATTATTATTATTATTAATATTATAAAGTATCGAAAGACCGCATTTAATGTTCCAAATTTAAGGAAATAAATGCACTGCTCACAATGCAATCAAAGGTAAACCAGCACAAGTTTTGCCACTTGATGGCGGCACCAACCAAAACGTTGACGACCTATTGTCGCCACTGTCCCTATAAACCAATGTGTGTTGATGGTCCTACTGCCCAGTAGATGGCGCAAGAGCTCCCTGTTAACAGGGCTGGCTTGAGGAACGTGGTTTTTCGGACAGTAGTGGAGTAAAGTGAATATTGCTTCGATGTTTGTTAAGAAAAAGCATTATGAATGTTTACCTGGTAAACTAAACGTGGCAGTAGTGTTGGGTACAGGTCACTCGTTTTGCATCAGTGTGAGGGCGATATTGAAAGTAATGCAATATTTGTCTATTTCAATTAATTTCAATGTTTCGATTTTGTATATCCTCGACAAAAAGTAAGAAGTTCACCTGAAACTTTATCTGATCATTTGATCAAATGGCATTGATAGTGATACTTGGACACAAAGTTTCTTGCTCTTTACATTCTGGATGACATAAATAGAAGTTTCCATTAAAAAAAACTGTCTTGATTTCAAAATCACCTTGAGCGTTCAAAATCGTCATTAGATGATGAACCGTAGAATTTTGTCCGATCAAAGCAGTCAAACATTCGAGTTTTCTTTTTTCTTCACACCAAGAAATCCATTTAAACTAATTCGCGATTCATCAAGACTAGATGAGAAAAACGCACATCGCAGATAAAGTTATTCATTCTGTAACTCTTGCTATTTTTAACACGTCCTGTCGAAAAACGTCATGTGATTTTCAGTCCGCGACGCTTGGAATTGCTTTGCATATCTCCGTGCTGCAACTGCACCAATCACAGTCGCAGGAGAACGGGAATTGCTACATTTCCATATCTGAATCATTGCGTAGATGTTAAAATTCACAAGGGAAACCATTCCAAATTGATTACAGGCAGGCACTTTCTTCAACGTCCTGTGCCGTCTGGAATAAACTTCCAAGGGAAGTGGAAGTTGCGAAGTAGGGTCGATATATGTTCCTTTGGGAACTGCTTGCGGTTTGATATGTAAAGATCTATGTTTGAGTTTGATATGAGACGCGGATGCAGTCCTTATGTGATATGTGAACACGTGTTTCTAAATGCATCGTATCAATAAAAAAATGGCGTGGCAACGAAGATTATCAATCAAACATAATAATGATTGTTAAAATATCCAAAACGATTTGAATCCATTAAGTCTCTGGTGTCAAATGAATAGAATGGAACTTAATGTGGAAAAATGTCATTTATTGGTCTTCAGCCTTAACAGGGACCCCATAAATCATACTTATACCATGAAAGGTTGTCCCCTAAAGAGTGTATCGCAAGTTGAGGATTTAAGGGTAATTCTTGACCAAAAATTATCCTTTATTACCCATATAAATATGATGGTTTCTCAATCTCTTCAACTGTTGGGATTTATAAAACGATGTGCTAAGGATTTTCATAATATTCAGTCATTTAAAACGTTGTTTTGTTCTTTGGCGATGCCCCATTTGGAGTACTGTTCTTGTGTTTGGTCACCCAACTATACTAAGTGACATATAAATCCGAACACCCAGTTTAAATGGTTTTATTTTAATAAAGTTGGTGAATGTATTTATCTTACTGTAAATAACAAGTAAAAAAATTTTCAGCCTTATCAGTTGGACATTCCGGTTTTTATACTGCTTTTTTTTAATTCACTAACGCTCTAAAAATGAATATTTCAGCCGCAGTAAAGAATTAACGTTGGCGGATTTTGGTTCTTGACATCCTTTACGATCGGTTACGATGCCTAGAGTACGGAGACCTGTACGATTTCGTCAACTTATTGAGTTTGATAGGGGCCGTATAGTGGGACTTCGGGAAGCTGGACTTTCTTTTCGGGCAATTGCAGTTAGAGTGCAAAGAAGTGTAGACACTGTGGTTAGGTGTTGTCAGGCATGGCTTCGAGAAGGCCGTACGCAAAGAGCAAGGGGCACTGGACGCCGTCGTAGAACAACAGACCGTGAAGATCGCCGCCTAAGATTATTGGCCTTAAGGGACCGCTTCTCCACTACCAGGTCCTTTGCAAATGAATGGTTTGACCTATTGGCATGCCAAGTGTTTACCGACGAATGAGAAGTTTTGGCTTGTTTTCATACCGGCCACACTGGGTCCTCCCTTTAACTCGAGAACACCGACGTAATCGCCTTGAGTGGTACAGACAACGGTCACTCTGGGATCAGGAATGGAACAGTATTGTCTTTAGTGACGAGTCCCGATTTTGTTTAGGCATGCACGATGGTCGTGCCAGGGTTAGAAGGCGACGTGGTGAAAGGAGGAATCCACAGTTTTTTATTGAAAGACATGTTCATCACACTGTTGGAGTTATGGTTTGGGGTGCTATAGCTTATGGTTCCAGGTCACCTTTAATCTTCATCGGAGGTAACATGAACGCGCAGCGTTATATCCACGAAGTTCTAGAACCCCATCTTTTACCCTATCTTGACACCCTGGCAGATCCAACTTTCCAACAAGATAATGCCCGACCAGATGTTGCAAGAGTCACAAGAGACTTCTTTCAACATAACGATGTCACATTGTTACCATGGCCACCAAGATCTCCCGCCTTATCCCCAATTGAGCACGTGTGGGATATGATGGGTAGGAGATTGCTCAATTTGCAACGTCCTCCTCAGACTCTCGATGCACTTCGAGAGGAGTTGGTGGTTGCCTGGAATGAGATACCTTAGGAGGACATTGACCACCTGATCAGGAGCATGCCTAGGCGCGTTGGAGAATGCGTAGCACATCAGGGTGCATCCACACATTATTAAAGCTCAAAGGGCTTTAAAGCAGTGCAATCATTTTGAAATTTTGATCATTTACTTATTATGCATCATTAAGTACTTTAAATTTTATTAAAATGAAACCATTTAAACTGGGTGTTCGGATTTATATGTCACTTAGTATATAATGTTCATATTCAGGCAATTGAGAGGGTACAACATTAAGATTCATTTCATCCAAACAAAACATTATGGATATTATCTATTCTTCATTGAAAGCTATCTCAATATCTCCACCCGTCAGGTAAGACGGAGTCAGAGGGACCTGTCACTATTTTATAATATTTTGCACTCTCTTAGTTTTGCTCCAGAAAAATATTAATCTCCATGTGCGTTCTCGTCAAACAAGACTGAATCAATCATTCCATGCGAAATTATTTCGTATTAATTATGCTAGTAATTCCTTCCTGTCTCGGTTTTCAAGGATAGCAAATCAGTATTCTAATAAATTGGATTTTTTCAGAAGTCAGAAAACACTCAAAATTCAATTAGATTCCTGTCTGTAATTAAGTTCGTTTCAATTTAGGAATGATCAGGATTGTAAATTGTATGCGATTGTTTTAAGTGTTAAATATCTAAGTCAATGTAGGGTTAGGTTTGCATTAGATTTTCTATGCTGTACATTAATTGGGCAGTCGCTCGTTGATAAATAAATAAATAAATTATAATCACTCATGATTTGCTAGAAATGTAAACCATCTCGTTTCTCAGTGCTATTCTATTCTCAGAGTTTCATTTGAAATATATCTGCGAAAAAGCAATTGCGTGATTTTTTCTTGTTTTCAAAAATATCATATTGCTTAGTGAGTTACTATTCCTTACTATTCCTATTTAGAAATTATAACAAGAAATCGTACTCGTATGAACACATGTTGCAGACTTGTACATGATTTCAGAAAATATGATACGAGGCTTGTTCACTTGAAATCTATCTTTGGCCCAGAAAGAAATGATGGCAAATATACCTAGAAATAATTACAACTACAATTAAGATACATATCCCATTGTTTCACCAGTCGATGTATAACCTGCTTGAAGAATTCTTGTCTGACTGAAAATGCTTATGCTTTAATTTTTTTTGCAGTGGCCCAAAGACGTGAAAATCACAAGGCTGGACTATAGGGTGGATGCTCTAATATCCTCCATTTCTTGCGTTGTAGATTTTCTTTCACAACTCTGGCAACAGATAATGAAGTAGTGATTGCTATTCAGAAACTTAAGGACAAAATTAGATTAAGAAAAAGGAACATTCGTCGGAAAAGCAAGTGTTGAATAGAAAATGTTCATAGTTTATAATTCGTTCACTCATATCTTCACAAAATTGTAATCGCCGATCAAAATCGTCTTCATTAAGTTCTTGTACCAGGTGAATTTTATACGGATGAAAACTATGGGCCTTTAGAATCCGTTGGACAGTACGTCGACTAACACGACACACAGTCCACAATTTGCGGTTACTTAACGTAGGATCTACATAAACTTGCCCTAAAACCCCCACTTCTATTGCTTCGTTCCTTTTTCAATGTAGCGTTTTTATTGGCGACTGACCCAGTTTCCCGAAATTTAGCTAAAAGTTCTAGAACATATTTTCGATGCACGTTACTGTTCTCATGTCGCTCATTAAATACTCGTATTTCTGCTGTTCTATTAGCGCACTGATTATTTCCGAAAAATATTTCGATAATTTCAACTCTTTCTGTTGTGGAATATACCATGGTTAATAAAGCGTTACAAGTTATTTTAGCAACAAAGTTTGATCAAATCAATCGCAAACTATGTACTAAATTCCTATTTAGAATAAGTAGGAGATATTTCCTTATCGTTCTTCAAGAAATAACTTTTTTTCCACAAAAAAAAACGTTACAATAACTATTTTCAACAACAAAGTGATAAACAAACCATGGGCGTAGTGAAGAAAAGCATTTACTTATGAAGTAAATTCTTTTAGTCAAATTTCTTCTGGAAGTAGTACAAACTAATCTGGTGTACCTACCTTAAAGTCTACTTTAAGCTTTAAATCACTAAATCTTCAAAACTACTGAACTGAAGCTCATGTAT
This sequence comes from Acanthoscelides obtectus, assembly GCA_963669975.1. Taxonomy (NCBI): domain Eukaryota; kingdom Metazoa; phylum Arthropoda; class Insecta; order Coleoptera; family Chrysomelidae; genus Acanthoscelides; species Acanthoscelides obtectus. The sequence continues at coordinate 105,566,030 of CAVLJG010000006.1, read as the reverse complement.
TTTACATCATTATAAAGGGAATTGAAAGACCTTTAAAATAAGGTATCACTCGACCCCCCTTTCCATTTAAGATTTTGGGGGTGGTGTCACGCCCGCTTAGGGGACTGCACGTATTAACGTGATTTTTTGACAAACTTTTTCCCCCTCGAAAACAAAATCGACGGATTTGAGCGTTTTTCCAAAAAAAAAAACTGAGCTGCCCGTAAATGCGTCTGTTTCGTTTTTGATGCGCTACCCTGTATATCTGATGTTGTACTTCCAAGTTTAGGTTTAAGATATCTGGCGTCCATGCATCCAATTCAAAGAAGCCTCTGCAAAACATAAATGCATGTCAAACTGGTAGACTAACAATAAAAACTTTGGCCTGACCCATATCCTATAGTACTATGTGTAAATATTCATCACGGACTTAAAAACGGGGATAAACTTACCATTGTACGGTTTCTTAATTTGCCACATTTCTCACAGAAGTTATGTATACGAATAGTAATATAGGTATTTATTGATGAGGCAGCGCCAAGTTATTCTGAATATTTCCAGTTAGCTCACATGAATGCGACATCAAAAGTGCAGCATAAATCGGTTTTTCCATTTCCATTCCATTTCAGTTTCCCGAAAAGAAGCTCTGCGGCTGTTACAACGAAACCGTATCTCGCAGAGTCTAGCCGATTTATTGCGATTGTGAAAGTTTCCGCCTCCGAAATGGCGCGTTAAAAGACTGGAATCTACGTTTCTCATCTGATTAGAAGATGCTTTCAGGTAGCATGTATATAAGTTTAAACAAGTTGAGCAGCCTAGCAACGTATTGCTCCTAATCCAATTTGGGTGTGTTTGCGATAGACCAGGCCATCTAGTATTCAAAAAAAATAATTCGAAATGAAATTTTTATAAATGTTCTGTTATGCTTTCCTGTTCCTGTAATAGCCGTAAAAACCTAACACAAGAAAATTTAGGTTTGACTTTTGACTTCAAGGAACATGTTTCAATTACTCTAAAAAAATACTACCACGTGTTGAAGTGACCTTATTCTAGCGGACATAATGAGCCGTATTCATAAAAGAGAAGCATATCCTCGGAAGCGTAAGTTAAAAGTATAAGGTCTTGCTTCGGAGAAAAAGGTAGAAGTATAAGCCTATCCTTGTTTTCATATTCATAATGATTACCTTATACTCGCGAGGAGATCCTCCAAGAAGAAGTAAAAGGTTGACAGCTTGTAGTTGTCGTGAGAGTTCGTTCACTCAGAATCACTGACAGTTGTACTCCAGAGCTTACACAGACCGTTGCGTATTTTTACTGGATACATGTCATCCTCAAGTGATGAGGAAGCTATAGAGAATAATGGCTACGACCTGCAGTTCATCGCAGATGAAATTGCCATTGCTCCCATTATTTTACAAAAGTCACAAGTTCCAAAAATAAGAATGAGAAAGGACGATGCCTTGAAGAAGATGTTGAAAAAATACGAATCAACATTTATTAAACCATTAATTACTAAAGGTTTATTAAAAAAAATCAACAACATGAAATCAATATTGAAGAAAAAAGCAGATCTAAAAAAAAACTGGTAATGAAGCAATTAAATTGTTAGATTGGGAACGAAAGTTGCTAAAAGCTATGGAAGGTGACTGTAATCTTACAATTGGGAAAATAAATAACGTTAGGTAGATAGTCATTCAGCGCAGGTGTTGGCGTAGCGATGATATGTAAGGAGTACACCGCGCGAGGCTGTCAAGCATGGGTGAATGGCGGGAGCGCAGGCTGTGAGGATGACGTCATGCGTCATTGATGGGTAGTGCTTCTCGCCGCTAGATGGCGCTGCACACGCGTCATGTGTCATTGATGAGTTGGGGGATCTCACCGACGGGTCGGTGAACCGACGGTATATCGTTTAGGAAGTATCGATACTCTAAAATATTGGAATAAAATTATCGATATCCAGCGAAAGGAGACAAAGAAGAAAAGTAATCTGATGTTAGTCACTCTTTCTGACACAGTCTGGATCGAAAGATGACGATACTCGTGAAATGTGTCGATTTTTATTATAATGCTCACAAAGCTAATTTTGATAATTGTAGTTAATCAACAATTTATTTGTTTTCAAGGATGATGCGATATTTTAGAGAGATAAGCCGTTCCATAAAAGACGTGCTAAAAACCGAAAAAGTAGCCGTAAAAACCCTTATGTGTCTTGCATCAAAAAAATCTTGAAAAATGGAATCCAAATTTTCACAAGTATACAGGGTGATGCATTTGAAATTTTTAAGAAGGGAGTCATAAGGCATGGCTGAATATCATAACCGTCATCGCCAAAATACGGCAGATTATGAATTTTAAGTCTAAGAAAAAACTATGTGAATCTCTCTTATTTCCTATTTTTGCTTATTGTAATGCTATTTACTAAGCAATGCTATATGTTTCCACTAAAAATAGGTTACAAAAGATTCAAAATGGTTGTTGTAGATTTATTTATAACCTAAAAATGTATGATTCAACTTCAGCAAAAATATTTGAGCTAAAATGGTTACGCTAAGAAGACGTATAAATACTCTGTGACACACAAAATAGTCTCCTGCTTAGCTATACAGAAAATTCTTGTTTCGTCGATGAACAGATGGCATCAATTTTAGTTTAAAAAAAAGATAGGAGGAGGCAGTCGATCTCCGAGGAAGTTGTGGCGAATATTGATCAAATCTTTGCTGAATAGTTTCTGTGAACGCTAGCTCTCTATAATTTCACTGTTTTAGTCTCTTTGTTTTTATTCACTTTTATCGTACTCTGTTCTGTATAAAGACATCTTTTTAACGAGCTTTTATTATCTTTGAGCATAATTTTCACCAATTTCCAGAAGTTTGATTAATTTGAAGCTTCGCACACGTATCAAGGACCGATCACAATGCAATAATTTGATAAAATTATCCTTATTAAGACCGCCAGGATTGATAAATTCTTTCATAGATCCTCTGTAGGGGAGTAAGAGAGAGTTGGTTCGGGCACTCGGCACATCACAGCGGAGGCACATACGTTTTCAAGGTACTGCATTCTCACCTCATCCATTTCGAATGTTGCTATTAATCCTGAGCTGGACAACGACCGTTCACAAAATGCAAGGTTGTACAGGAAGAATGAAGAACTTGATTGCTCTCAGTTAACAGGAAAAACCCCATGCAACAGTGAAGCTTTAAATGAAATGATTAGATTACGAAATGATTCGTGAGACATCTCAATAACACATGTACACAAAAAACTAATTTATAAATCGAACTAAAAAATGAGAAATAAATAATAGTTTAAAACAAACTACAAAACGCGCTTTTATAGCTAACCGAATTAAGAAGTAGAAAATAATTTTTGATTGCAAAAAGTCTATATTACAGTACTAGATTTTCGAACAATCAATCATAATTAATGACGTCAAAATAAAATTATAATAAAATTTAAGTTATTAAAAGAATAACTCAATTCAGAGTAAAAAGCGTGTGCATTTTACTACATTTTCATAGATAGTTGCCAAGAGAATGATTGTAACATTTAGGGCCGATTTCACCAACGTTAATATTATGGACCAATGGGAAAAGACCTTATCGAAATGCAATTTGTCAGAAGCTGTCAAAGGTCTTTGAATATTAGTGATTTCAATTGAAATATTGAATAAAATCGTGAACATTCGACTGTATTATAAACAAGACCACTTTTTGATTCCAACATGATACTTTTGTACAGAAAAAACAGGACAACTTTAATGTATTTTGATATATGTTACAGGTTTACATTTAACAATCCGTTATCCTCCTCAGCGAATGGGAATGCGGCAAATAATAGGTCGATTTACTAGCTGTTAAATATGGTAGCAGAGTTGGACGTTTGTTAATGCATGGCACTCTCGAATTTACCAACTTCAATATACTGTTATCATTACATACATGTTGAATAGTGTGGATTTGTCTCTATTTTGCAAGAAAATAGAATATAAAATACATTCCATCCAATTCCTCATCTTATGTGTAAGCCGCGTCAATTCCTACATCTCCCTGATGCATAATGCAATTACTATGGACATAGACAAAAAATTATGAAAAATGTTTCACAAGTAATGTCTTTTAAGTCCAAAAATCATAAAAACTAGTAATGTTTATTGTTTGTCTTTTGACTGGCGGGGATATCTATCTGTCACTCGCGATCACGTCCCGTGGTGGAGGGTGCGAAATGAATCTTTTACATTTACTGGTTTTGAATTTCTTTCGTGAAAATTTACTAGGTATCATGATTATAAGCATCTTTGGTAGGTTGTTCGATCCGGAATGGGAAAAGATCTCCTATTTATGAAAATATACTTGGTATCATCTAACCGTTGCAATCAGTGCACAAACACTGTGACATATGATTTATAGCATAACCCGCCGCCCTATCAATACAAATTTAATATACAGGTCGCCTAGCCGTGGGGATGCAGTGGTTGGGATGAATATCACGGCAGCAACTGATGATTTGGGCATGTGTGGTAACAACGTATGAAGTTAAACCCGCTAACTTCACAAATTTGAAGATTTTGTACAATTTCTTTGAAAATGATGAACGATATGTCTGATTTGGCAGGGTAATGTTGCAGCCAAATGCCAGTCACTCTTTCTGACACAGTCCGGATCGAAAGATGACGATACTCGTGAAATGTATTGATACTTCTAAATATAGGATCGTATCGCACATCCCTACTGTCAAGATGTATAACCCAAGGTACCGACGGAGCTATTTTGCAGCGTCATGGAAATAATTTTAAATTTTCATTTGCATTTTTTCAAGTGTTGTGCAATGATTTTGGGTAAAATGTCTTATAAAGCCTAGTAGAGTATATTTCAACAGTTGGCGGAACTGGGACCAGGAGGGTGAAACGGGATATTAATGCACAATCTGACAACCCTGTCGCACCTTCACAAAATGGCCGCTGACAAACACAAAACACCGTGTTGTCATTGAATAGCAAGGAATTAAACCTTCAGAGTATATGTTTTGTGACTGATACCAAGAGTTGATACATCCCACACATGTGTCACTCCTTGAAATGCAATAATCAGATGTATTCAAATAATGTCTAATATAAATATAACCTAGAATATGTACTCGTGAAAAAAGAAAAATATGGCACATTTGTAGTTTTTTGCAGGTTTTAGGTTTGCTGGTAGCTTTAAGGCATATATTTGGGAATTTCTTAATCGCTGTGAATATAGTGTGGATGTTTGTTCAGTTTCTGAACAACGAAAAATATTCAACTTTATGGATGTATGGATATCAAAAAACCTGAATGGTTTTGTGGCAATATCAATCTAGGGTGACATAATGGTTCTGATGAACGGCAAGTAAATGAATGAATGTTTGGAAACGAGCAATATCTTTTGGTAGAGCCTGTCATCAAGTAGGTACGTAATGGCTATCTGCAAGAAGTTTATAGGAAAAAACACCCAGTATCACATGTCAATTGAAGAAAATAATATAAACATGAATAAAAAATCAACAATAGTAAATAAAACATGAATTTAATTCAAAAATCAAACATTTCTTAAAATTTTGACTGAATTATATGTAATTTTTTAATATTCAATAAGCTGGTGATGTTTCAATGACAAGTTGTCATCTCATACATTGACAGTATTTTGTTTTCAACATTTCATAGCTATTGGTTGCTAAAATTTGTTGATTGGAACTTGAAGCTACTTCGCTGTATCTGACGATCTGTTAACCTATAGGTTGAGAATAACGGACTGTTGTTGGTGAAATTGGGCCTTAATATATCAGTTTTAGTTTTCCTAAACTATTATTTATTTTTGTTTCTTACCTGCACGTGGTCGGGAATGTTGGTCAGAATAGCTTTTTTCTAGACTTTCTAAAACTGGGCATTCTAGGAAAAAGTTTGAAACGCAGGTGCCAAGAGGCAACATGATGATGACCTTAACCACAATCTTCAGGGTTATTTCAAGGTCTTTCGAACATTTACAAATGGAAACCCCTCTCTTTCACGTCGGAATTGAAAAGAGGGGCAAACTTCACGTCTGGACATTACCTTGGCCATGATCTTGACAACAATTATGAGAATCACCCAAAGATGGCCTTGATCATGACCTTAACCAAGACCAAAATTTCTGAAATAAACCTTCCATATTTATATTGGAAATGGAAAAAGCATAAAATGTCACATCGAACTGCTGGGTAGCAGGAATACGAAATAGCTCGCTCTAAAATGTCTTCTCTAGTACTACTTTCTCATTTTACAACTCCAAGTCTGATGGAAGCCTAGTAACTAAATCAGATGCATCAGCGGATATACGGACCAAGATAGTGTTGAGCCTGATAGGCCGAATAGATGAGGCCCCTTACACAAATTGAAACTAATTTGCCGGATAGCAGTTTAAGCAGATAACACTGTTTGATGTACATGACGCTATGTGGTTCATCTCAATCGATCTTAATGACAATGTACCAATCCATCAGCAAACATAACATACCTTATAGTATGGTGGTCGGTGACCTAATCCTTGTTCTACTCAGTAGAACATTCAATTTTAAATAGATTTTTGAAACTTTGATAATCATGTGACTGAATGATAGAATTTGATGTAAAAGTTTCACAATATCCGTCCGTGGGACCTTAGCTCTTGAGTCACAGTGTCAGCTTGTAAGTCTGTCAGGTCTGCTAACCCAGAAACCAGACAATTTAAAGGAAAAAATGTCAGGAAAGGAGAGAAGGAAGAATGAGAACAAAGGGGAGGAAGAGAATCTCTTAGTATAGGCAGCGTTTAGGTATTGTAAAAATCACTTCACAGATTCTGATATGGTCTAAAATATTCGACTTTTTCTAAAGATTTTGTCAAAATGCTCCAATTTTGGTTATTCTAAGTTCACGAATTAATTTTGATCACAGTACGAGCCGCGGCCTTTTGTGTTTTTGTGAACAGAGGGTTGCGGTGCGATTCCGCTAGGCCAGCGGTTCCCAAACTGTGCTCCGCGGAGCAAAAGGTGCTCCGTGGTACATTTTCAAGTGCTCCGCGGATTTCATCTGAGAAATATCGTATTCAAGTAATACCTATAATGATATATTTTCCTTGATGTTACATCAAGCCCGTTACTAATGCAAAGATTCGCCGCGCCGCACTTCAATGTACTGTGCGCCGGAACAGTTCGGAAACAATCCTATTTTTTCGTATTAATGCTAGGATATGACTTGTTCTTTCCGGAACATACGATTTACGTTCGCTAAATGTGTGTCGGGTGCATCGTAAAGAGATAACACAGTTTTTATTTATTTTTTGCGATTGTGCCTTTGAATTTCACTAATTGAATTGAAGTTGAGATAAGTTAAACAATCCTATTTTTTCGTATTAATGCTAGGATATGACTTGTTCTTTCCGGAACATACGATTTACGTTCGCTAAATGTGTGTCGGGTGCATCGTAAAGAGATAACACAGTTTTTATTTATTTTTTGCGATTGTGCCTTTGAATTTCACTAACTGAATTGAAGTTGAGATAAGTTATCATTCGTAAGTAGGTTAACTAACATACATGTATCTTTTTTTATGGTGAAATATTTATTTCCAGGTTAAATTTACTTGTTTTATAATGGATCTTTGGCTTAAAACAGGTGTTTTGAAGAAAACAGCGATTTCAGCGACAGATGCAGACATGCAGGGATCTAACTCCAACAGGTACGGATTTGTACATTTTAAGATAGGGGAAATACGGGTAAAATGGGATACTTACGTTTGACGTGAAATAAAAATTACTGTATAAGTGGCAACGCATATTTCGTTTTAGGCATATTTCCCCTACTACAAAAGCAGTTTTTTGTGCTTGTGTGTGAGTTTTTTGGGATTTTTAAAATCTTATTTTTAAAAGTATTTGTCTGAATCGAGTATTGTTTTTAGCAATATGGAAAAAGAAAATAGGGAAATAGCTCACACTGAAGACACAGAATTGCAGATATTGAGAAAATCCGAGTCTGTTGCGAGTGTACTAACATCAGCTGAAGTAATTGATCGTCAAACATCTGGTCCATCAAAGATGAGTATTTGTGAGAGAAAAACTGCAAAACGAAAATACCATGATTCTTATCTGGATATAGGATTCATTGAAACCAACGACAATAAACCACAATGTGTAATATGCGGTAAAGTGTTACCCAACAGTGCTATGTTTCCAGCGAAAATGCGACGACATTTGGAAGGAGTTCATCCTAAATGTAAAGACAAACCGAATGATTTTTTTCAAAGAAAATCCAGTGAATTAAAAAATACACAAAAAAGTATAACTTTTCATGCACAGACACTGAACGAAAGGTCGTTAAAAGCATCCTACTTAGTTAGTTACCGAATCGCTGAAGCAGGCAAGCCTCATGTTATTGCTGAAACTTTAATCAAGCCTTGCGTCAAAGATATAGTTGAAACTATGATGGATGAAAAGGATGTGAAACTAGTTACTACAGTTCCACTATCAAATAACACTATTTCTAGGCGCATGGTAGAAATGGCTGATGACGTAAAAAACACTTTAATTTCTCGAATAAAAGGTAGTTCTTTTTCGCTACAGCTTGATGAATCGACAGATGTGGCTGGATTGGCTGTATTGATAGTTTTTGTTCGCTTCCAATTTGGCAACTCTTTTCAAGAAGATTTGCTTTTTTGCAAGCCACTACCAACTAGTACTACTGGGGCTGAGATTTTCAAATTGCTTGACGAATTTTTTGTTGCACATGATATACCTTGGAAGAATTGCATTGATGTATGCACCGATGGCGCAAAGGCTATGACTGGAAAAACAAGTGGTGTTGTAGCTAGAATTAAAGAAAAAAATAGTAACTGCAATAATAGTCACTGTGTTCTTCATCGTCATGCATTAGCCGTCAAAAAAATGTCACCTTCCTTAAAAGAAGTTTTGGATGAATGTGTAAGAATAATTAATTATATCAAATCTCGCCCCCTGAATTCCAGGTTGTTTAAAATATTGTGTGATGATATGGGTAGTCTACATACGACTTTACTGCTTCATACGGAGGTAAGATGGCTCTCACGGGGCAAAACTTTAACTCGGCTATTTGAATTAAGAGCCGAAGTAAGGAGTTTTTTGATGGAAAGTGACTTCGCATTAAAAGGGAGATTTAACGAAGAGCAATGGATATCAAAGTTGGCATATCTGGCTGATATTTTTTCTAAAGCTAATGATTTAAGCACGTCACTTCAAGGAAAGTCAATTTCTGTTTTTGATGTTAACGACAGAATAAAAGCGTTTAAAAGAAAATTGGTCTTTTGGGCAGAGTCCCTGAATAAACAAAATTTGGACAGCTTTCCGTCGTTAAAAGAACTTAAAGAAGAATTTGATTTTGATCTACCAAATGATCTTATGAACGAGTTCTATATTCATCTTATAACTTTACGCAATAATTACCAGGAATATTTTCCAGAAGAATTTCATGACAAAATGAATTACAATTCTTGGGTTGCAAACCCATATAACGCAATACCTGAAAAGCCAGCGAGTTTAACATCTGAAGAATATGAATGTTTGATCGACTTGACATCTGATTCTGGAATACGAGATATATTTCTAACAAAGTCATCAATAATAGAATTTTGGTGTAAACTTAGACATGAATTTCATCTTCTGTCAGATAAAGCAAAAACTATTCTGCTCCCTTTTGCTACTACTTATTTATGTGAAGCTGGATTTTCTGCTTATCTTATGACCAAAACTAAATACCGGTCGTGTCTTAATACAGAACCTGATATTCGTTTACAGTTGTCTGAAATTGAACCTAACATCACAGCATTAAGCAAATTAAAACAAGCACATCCTTCTCATTAGAAAAGTTGGTGGTTTTATTAAGTAGTTGTAGTTTTGTTTTTGGATGTAGGTTTTATGTTTCATTTTTGTATCGAAATAAGTTTTTGTTTTATGTTATTTTCACACATTACTTTAAAATTTGCTTTTGGCTTATATTAGGTATATTTAATAAATATTACATTTTTTTCTGTGCTAGAGTTAGTTGTTCTTTTTGTTTAATAAATATTTGTTTCTTCAATGTACGTTTCTAAAATTGAACAAAGACCTATATCCAGTTGCAGGCAGTTGAAACCATCAAACAGCCTACTCTAGTGCTCCGCGTTAAATTTTCCTGTCCAAAAGTGCTCCGCGACTTAAAAAGTTTGGGAACCGCTGCGCTAGGCTATAGCGCCGCTGCGCCTGTTGCTTAATGTAGTCCTTTAGGTAAGGGACATCGAGGTCTCTATGTAGAGTTTCGTTAGAGCCATACTCGTATCATGGGGCGTCAGCAATAGTGCGCCACGTCCTGCTTTGCAGAACCTGCAAATTTCGCATGTGTGTTTTAGCAATAAAACGCCAAGCCGCACATGCCTAAGTCATTGCTGGTCTTATGACCACCTTATAGAGTCGAATCTTGTTAATCAAACTTAATTTTGAACGTTTACATAGTAATGGATAAAGCTGTCGAAATGTAATTTGGAATATAGTTAATAGCGCTTCTTCGAGCCCCTTCCCACTTCAGCTGGCCCACTTCAAGATTTGTATCAAAATATGCTAAACATGACGAAACTCTTTACTTCTAAAACAATTTATTGTCTCAAAAACATTTTAGATACACTCTAGTCGTAAAAAATGCTTATTTGAAATCACTTAGACCTACAAATAATAGAACATCTGAACAAATAAACAATGTGCGAATAAATGCGCGAAGTTAACAAAGCAACAATTGAAAGATTACCACTGGGTAACATCACCTTTATTTTTAATTACGGCTGAAATTCTTTTTCGTGTTAACCAAGTTTTGGAAAAAATTTGGTGTAAAACAATCCCATATTTCTTGAAGCTTTTGTCTCAGTTCGGTGATTGTAGGACCAGGATGTTGTCGTAGAACCTTTTCCATCTCGTGCCACAAAGTTTCAATAGGTGACAGATCTGGACTGCTAGAAAACCATTTCAAAAGTGGTACATTATTTCCTTCCATCCATTTTATAGCCTATTTTGAGGTATGGCACGCTGCACCATTTTGCTGAAACACAAAATCTTGGCCGGATGTAGAACATTCTTCTATCACTGGTAAAAGAGATTCTTCTAAAATTGGCAAATATTTGTTTGTATCCACATTTCCATCAATAAAATGAAGTTTTCCTACTCCTTTTGATGACATACTGCCCCAGACCATAATGGATGCTGGAAATTTCACTTTTCTCTTCAGACAGTCAACATGGAATGAATCATTTTTTTGCGAATAACTCTACTGCGACTTTTTACCAACACAAACTTCGAATCGGGTCTAATCACTCCATTGTATTGCACACCATTGTTGAGGTGTCCATTGTCTATGTTCTTTAGGCCATCTGAGCCGATTTTTCTTTTGCAGTGGAGTTAATAGTGGCTTTTCTTTGTTGTGCAACTTTAGGGTTTTTACTTCACTTTTTTGTAAGAAAACTTACCTTGCAAGTGCTAAATTCCAGTTTGTGGGCCTCTCTATGAGTTGTGGACCTCGAAATTCTCCTTCCAACAGCGTCACTCCACAGAGCACTCAAGTGAAAATAATTGGCACGCCTGTTCTTCACGATTATTATTTTGTGATATTACTTCTTTTCACATATCCTGGCTTAATATTAACTGAATCAAAAAATTTAATTATCAGTAACCGAATTTTCTCACTAATAACCTTTCCTCTACCCATTTTGGAAACCTTAACTACCCAAAACTATTTTAAACCTATTCTGACAGTTGTGATTAATAAAAACCATTGTCATGGCTTTTATTTTTCACAGCCACCTATGCGTTATAGACTTATTTTGCATTGAAATGAAAATAGATTGATATGCTGTAATTGCAACATGTGTTATTTTTACGCTACAAATTTGATTAGGGAGTGATAAAGTTCGTGTTTCAATAGTTGGGCCAACTGAAGTGGGAAGGAGCTCGTATATGGTTCCGGCATGTCACCCGTATAGCTCCGTACTATGTTCAGACCAAAAACCGAATTACACGACAGGATCTGACGAGAAATTCTCAAGGTGACGGTTTCACAATATCACACTGAAAACGTCGTAACGTACTTGAATTTTACTAGAAAAGCATCATCAGGCTGAGACTGATATTGATTGGCTAGTCAGATAAAAGCTAAGTCTTACTAATTGAGACTAGTGTTGTATATCTTTGAGCCTAATGCACACTCGGTCATGTAAGTATTTTATGTGATGTTTATTTTTTTTTATTTCCATTTTCTCTTATCTTTCTTAGATGAATATTTTATTACGTAACATGTAATGTAATAATTCCAACTTTATTGGGGCAAAATTTAGCCAATGGCGATTCTTACATCTAACTTTGTAAAGAAAGTAGATTATACAGGAACTTGAAAAATCATGTAAAACTTGACGCCAGATCGATCTGCTAGTAGCATGTGCCTAATCTTCTTGTTAAATAAAAAAATGGCACATTTTTATCTCACTATTCACTTGATTATTCATTAGAAAACTTCGCACCACGGATTTATCGGAAACCACTGATTAAAAGAAAAAATGCCGAGACATGTCAAAATATTTGTCAAGGGGAACAACTTTCTTAACCAAATAATACTCTGCCCCTCAAGGTCATCCCTTTGAAGATTTTAAATGACAAGGGGTTTCGAGTAACAGCTTGTTTGGAAGGTCTTCCGAAGTCCTTCATCTTGACGTTTGGTTTTTTAAAAAGGGGCAATTCATTTTCGAAAAAATAGGAAAACTATTTATCTTAATATGTTCAGATAGCAAAAAAAAAATAAACGAAAATATCACTTTCTGTTTCAATAAGTATTCAAAATGTTGCTCGTTATTAGCCAAACAATGACATAGGAGCCCCTTCTCACTTCAGTTGGCCCACTTCAAGATTTGTACCAAAATATGCCTTTATAAACTAAACATGACGAAACTATTTACTTCTAAAACAATTTATTTTCTCAAAAACATTTTAGATACACTCTAGTCGCAAAAAATACATATTTGAAATCACTAAGACCTATAACTAATAGAGCATCTGAACAAATAAACAAGCAAGCAACAATTGAAAGATTACCAATGGTAACATCACCTTTATTTTATATTACGGCTGAAATTCTTTGGGGCATAGTGTTAACCAAGTTTTGGCAAAAATTTGGTGCAAAACAGTTCCATATTTCTTGAAGTTTTTGTCTCAGTTCGGTGATTGTACGAGCAGGATGTTGTCGTAGAACCTTTTTCATCTCGTACCACAAAGTTTCAATAGGTGACAGATCTGGACTGACATTTCCATCAATAAAATGAAGTTTAACCTACTCCTTTTGATGACATACTGCCCCAGACCATAATGGATGCTGGAAATTTCACTTTTCTCTTCACGGAATGCTTCATTTTTTTGCGAATAAATCTCACACCATTGTTGAGGTACCCATTGTCTATGTTCTTTAGCCCATCTAAGCCGATTTTTCTTTTGCAGTGGGGTTAATAGTGGCTTTTCTTTAGCCAATAAACAAGTTGTGCGACTTTAGGGTTTTTACTTCACTTTTTTTTATAAGAAAACTTACCTTGCAAGTGCTGAATCCCAGTTTGTGGGCCTCTCTATGAGTTGTGGACCTCGAAATTCTCCTTCCAGCGTCACTCCACAGAGCACTTAATTGTAAATAGTTGGCACGCCTGTTCTTCTTAATGCTCTTCGATCGGCATTTGTGATATTACTTTTTTTCACATATCGTGGCTTAATATTAACTGAATCAGTTACGTTATATCTTCTAACAATATTTCTCACACTATACCGCGATAAGTCTAACAGAGTTGCAATTTCTGAGTTTGATTTCCCAGAATGAAACAATTTAATTATCAGTAACCGAATTTTCTCACTAATAACCTTTCCTCTACCCATTTTGGAGACCTTAACTACCCAAAACTATTTTAAACCTATTCTGACAGCTGTGATTAATAAAAACAATTGTCATGGCTTTTATTTTTCACAGCCACCTATGCGTTATAGACTTATTTTGCATCGAAATGAGAATAGGTTGATATGCTGTAATTGCAACATGTGTTATTTTTATGCTGCAAATTTGCTTAGGGAGTGATAAAGTTGGTGTTTTCTACTATATATTATCAAAACATTCATTGTTAATATTTTAAACCTATAACACCCTGCTACATTTTTATTATTTGTGTTTGATATGAAAAAAACTAAGATTTCAATAGTTGGGCCAACTGAAGTGGGAAGAGGCTCGTAGGTGATGATAGGTGATATGTGATGACTCGGCGTTTCGTCTTTTAATCAGTGGTTTTTGATAAATCCGTGTTGGGAGGTTTTTAGATGAATACCTTGTATAAGTTCACAGTGTTTCATAGGAAAGGTCTTTGGAATTGTGTGAACCAGATGTATATTTAAATTATCAGCGGAAATAGACTACCAATTGGGAGTATAATCGTAATATGTATGAAGGTGAATCGATTTGAAATTTAGACCGGTATATAAAATAACCTTACCGACCTTTTCAATTTATTGCGGATAGGGAAATAGAAAAAAGGACGTGGAACGTTTCGATGTTGGAGAATTTAAGGCTTGTGATAGCGTTACGATAGACTCGCAGAATTTATAAGCTCGGGTCGCAGTTAAGGGGATAGACCATGCATTTGTCTTCCTTGTCTATGGTTATTCCTATGCCAAAATTGGACGAAGTATTGAGATCGCGAAAAATTTCCTACAGATAGCACGGAACTTCTTCAGTGTATTGTTTTGTGCTACCGCATAGCCCTATTAAAGAAAAAAAAACAAATTCATAATTTCAGCAATTTTAGATTTGTGATTGAACAATGTAATTACTGTTAGCTGAAGATTAATAATTTGGTGGAAGACTTTGATGGAGTTGAATTGCATGCATGAGTCCCTCATATTGCTGCACCTTGAAGCACCTTCGAAGTTCGTCGACTTTGAGAAGGCTTTGAAGTGAAGAACTTTATAAGAAGCTACCTTTGGAAATTCTTTAGATGAGGTGGACCACAATTGTGTTTTATTAAGAAAATCCTTAATAGGGTATCTGCTCATGTGTAGGAGATCTCTGGTCTCAGGTTGCATATACTAAATGACATATAAATCCGAACACCCAGTTTAAATGGTTTTATTTTAATAAAAGTTGGTGAATGTATTTATCTTACTGTAAATAACAAGTGAAAAAATTTTCAGCCTTATCAGTTGGACATTCCGGTTTTTATACTGCTTTTTTTAATTCACTAACGCTCTAAAAATGAATATTTCAGGCGCAGTAAAGAATCAACGTTGGCGGATTTTGGTTCTTGACATCCTTTACGATCGGTTACGATGCCTAGAGTACGGAGACCTGTACGATTTCGTCTACTTAGTGAGTTTGATAGGGACCGTATAGTGGTACTTCGGGAAGCTGGACTTTCTTTTCGGGCAACTGCAGTTAGAGTGCAAAGAAGTGTAGACACTGTGGTTAGGTGTTGTCAGGCATGGCTTCGAGAAGGCCGTACGCAAAAAGCAAGGGGCACTGGACGCCGCCGTAGAACAACAGACCGTGAAGATCGCCGCCTAATGTTATTGGCCTTAAGGGACCGTTTTTCCACTACCAGGTCCATTGCAAATGAATGGTTTGCAGAACACGGAAGACCTATTGGCATGCGAAGTGTTTACCGACGAAGGGGAAGTTTTGGCTTGTTTTCATACCGGCCACACTGGGTCCTCCCTTTAACTCGAGAACACCGACGTAATCGCCTTGATTGGTGCAGACAACGGTCACTCTGGGATCAGGAATGGAACAGTATTGTCTTTAGTGACGAGTCTCGATTTTGTTTAGGCATGCACGATGGTCGTGCCAGGGTTAGAAGGCGACGTGGTGAAGGGAGGAATCCACAGTTTTTTGTTGAAAGACATGTTCATCACACTGTTGGAGTTATGGTTTGGGGTACTATAGCTTATGGTTCCAGGTTACCTTTAATCTTCATCAGAGGTAACATGAACGCGCAGCCTTATATCCACGAAGTTCTAGAACCCCATCTTTTACCCTATCTTGACACCCTGGCAGATCCAACTTTCCAACAAGATAATGCACGACCACATGTTGCAAGAGTGACAATAGACTTCTTTCAACATAATGATGTCACATTGTTACCATGGCCACCAAGATCTCCCGACTTAGCAGTGCAATCATTTTGAAATTTTTATCATTTACTTATTATGCGTCATTAAGTACTTATACAAAATTTTATTAAAATAAAACCATTTAAACTGGGTGTTCGGATTTATATGTCACTTAGTATATTTCCAACAACAAAAGGATTTGAAACATTTCTTCAAATTTAACAGGCAAAAGTGCTAAAATGACTCGAGATTATGAACCAAAATGATAAAACTATAGTTTCTACTTGCTAGCCTGTCATGTCATAGGTGGATAGCTATTATTTTTTATGCCCCAAATGCCATTGATCACTACAATTTGACGGTGGGTTGTTTAATATGATTGGTTGAAAATTACTAGTCTTTTGGTGAAATACATCCTTAGAAAACTATTTATAAAATAAAGAGGTTCATGGACTAAATACAAGACAATGTAACCAATTATGTGAACTCTACAAGGTTTCCAGGAAGTTCCCAAGGTATTTAGGGCCAAAAATTTCTAACAGTTTTCCACCAGACAAGGAATGCCAAAGGTATGAGTTTTTTTTTTAAAATAAAACCTTAGCAGATACTTATAAAAAAATGTTATTGCGCCGTTTCAGAATATTGTGTTTTATATATAAAGTTTCAATTATTTGTTTGTGTTTTTTATATTTGTAGGGCCAATTTCACCAACAACAGTCCGTTATTCTCCACCTATAGGATAACAGCCTATATCGGATAATATTTATAGCGCGGCTGATCAAGGAAAGCTGTCCTGCTTAGTTCTTCTTGATTTTAGCAAGGCCTTCGATACGGTTGACCCAAATATTCTCTGTAAAAAGCTTAGATACTTTGGCCTGTCATCATCGGCTTGCACGCTGATTAAGAGCTTTTTAACTGATCGCTCACAGTCTGTCATATATGAAAAAAAAACAATATATCAACTTCTTTATTCAGAAATTTTGGTGTCCCTCAAGGATCTATTTTGAGTCCCCTTTTATTTGCTCTTTATATATGTGATTTTCATGAAACCGCCAGCAACTCAATCGTTCATCATTACGCCGATGATACCCAACTTTATAACTGCTTCGATCCTGATGAATATATGCTTGGCCAACATCAAATAAATCAAGACCTGCAGTCTATTTTTGACATATCTAGTGCTCACAATCTAAAACTAAATCCTTGCAAATCATGCTGCATTTTATTTGGGCCCAAGAATCGTGAAATAAATCAATATCGCATTAATATTATGGTGAATAATGACTAAGACTAGTGAATAAGACATATCCTTCGTAAACGAATGCAAAAACCTTGGTATCTGGTTTGACTGCAAGCTACGCTTCACTAAACATGTTAACCAACTATGCAATGCGTCCTATAATGTGCTTCGTCAGTTATACCCGAGTCGAAGTGTCCTGTCGACACAGCTCAAGCTTAAACTCTGCTAGTCCCTTATCCTGTCAAAATTATCTTACGGTGACTCTGTTTATGGACCTGCTCTTTTACAACGTGATGCCGAGCGGATTCAGATGATACAAAACTCATGCATCAGATTTTCTTATGGAATCCGTAAATTTGATCATATTAGTAGCGCTTTTCACCAATCGGGATGGTTTAAGATGAACAAATTGAGGAAACTGCCTTGCCTATCTCTGGTACATAAGACCCTTATCCTTAAAGCGCCATATTATCTTTATACAAAACTAAGCCTCCTCTGCCAGTACGATCAAAGATCCTCTAGGAATAAACTCATCTTACTTATCCCGCGGCATTCGACAGCATTGTTCACACGCAGTTTCTCGTACTGGGCACCCAAACTATACAGGGTGACTTTGAAGTTGAGTCATTAATTTTCAGATAATGATTGTAGAAGGAAGATAAACCAAAATATGTGTGTAAAAATAAAAAAAAAAAAAATGTTACCTTGTTTAATAAAGTATCCTCCCGACAAGTATTTCAGTGCGGACCTGTATTTGATCGTGCGGTCTTGGAGCAGCATGCCCTCACCTGTGAGGTCTTAAGTCACCTGATTCACGAGCCCTTTGCACTACATTAACAAAGGCACGAGGGGTTGGTTGCACTCGATTGGGAAACCGATTCGCATAAATCCGTGATGCATCCGGGAGCATTTTGTAAAGACTGCCCCCCCGTAAATAAGAATCATGTCCACAAGTTCAGCATTTTCGTAAACATGTGCCATTTTTGATTTCGTTTGAGCCACGCAACACACTACTATTCACTCAGGATTTATCGACTGACGAAAAACATCGTGATAAACGTTTCAAATTCTTTCGCTTTTTTGTTTCCGATGCGATGAACCGGTCAGGCGGATTATATCCGTTGTCGCCAAACACGAGCATATAATAGGCAGGGCAGTACTCAAACTTCCAAAGGGCTATAACTTTGTTACTTTAATATTACCAGAAAAATGGTAAAGGAAAAAAACATTTCTTTTGATCAGATCTACTCACTGTTAAAATAAATGAATCAACTTCGAAGTCACCCTGTATAACTGCTTATCAAGTGAGTATAAAGAATAAAGCCTAAGCAATTTTAAAAAAAGGTTAAAGATGAGTTTAAAGCAGTCGGATAGCTAAAATTTTACTTTATGCATATCCACAGGTAATTGATTGTTTCCTTTCTCTGATAAGTGTTATATTCTAAGTTTTTTTTTCTCTCTCTATAGTTTGTGTCAATGTTTTCCAGGTCGGGTTGAAAAACAGCATAAGCTGACACTCCACCTTTTCGTCACTGTTCCTTTTAAACCAATTATTTTGTAATCGTGTGACGAATAAAGGCCATTTATTATTATTATGTTTTAATTACTATTGAAGATTTTTTATCCATGTTTATATTATTTTCTTCAATTGATATGCGATTCTACTGATTCAAGATCATCTACTGGGTCTTTTTTCATATGAACCTGTTGCAGATAGCCATTAAGCACCTACTTGATGACTGGCTCTACCAAAAAGTTCATAGATACTGCTCGTTTCCAAACATTCATTCATTTACTTGCCGTTCATCAGAACCATTATGGTACCTTACATTGATATTCCCACAAAACCATTCTGTTTTTTTAATATACATAAACACGCACACTAAATTCACAGCGATCAACAAATACTCAAACATATGTCGTAAACCTCCCGGCAAACTTAAAACCTGCAAAAAACTAGAAATTTGCAATAACTTTCTTGTTACACTGGGTACATATTCTGGGTTATATTTATATTAGACGTTATTTGAATCGCAAAACATATACACTGATTTGAATAACAGCTGATTATCTCCTGATATTTTAAAACTAACCATATCGACAAGTGACACATAATTCTGTGGGATCCGTCAACACTTCGGCCCAGTCCCAGTGGAGCAAACTCTGCCAACTGTCGAAATAAACTTTATTAATTTTTATTGTTTTATTGTTTTACTGTGCCTGCTTAGATATTCAAATACGGCCAGGAATTATTAGCGCCTGGCTATTTTAGGCCATAACTCTTTAGTTTAGATCTCTCCTTATTTTGTTTTTTCCACGCATTCATGGTAGAAAGAAAAATATGTTATCGAATATCGATACCGTATACCGTGCAGCAGGCACGCCCATCACTACTTTGACAGATTGCAGAATAATGTCAAGGTGACAAACGTTATGTGTTTTTGTTTTTGTCTGAAATAGGCAAGTAAGCTTTGTGTATTCATTTTTATTTTTATAGCGTTTCCAGAATTTCATATTTCGAAACGATGTCAAGGGCCGCAGGGGAAAATCTTTCTCTATCGTCGCCAGTCACCAGTCAAAAACCATAATCACCAATATTTTATCACAATTTATAATTCCTTTTAGCTCTTATTTTTCAGTAATTACTAATAATTTTAGGTCTATGTCTACAGTAATTGCATTATGCACCTCGGAGATGTAGGGATTAACATGTTTTACACATATCGGTGTTTCAGGATGGGGACGACCATACTGTTTTGATTGCTTTGAAGAAATTCATTAACCCATGAATTTATAATAAATATATTATGATGTAAAGAGAGATGAGGAAGTGGTTGGAATACATTTTATATTCTTGCAAATTCGCACAATTCAACAGGTATGTGTAGCTATAATGATCTCATAATATACACACAGTATATTGAACTTAACAAATTTCGAGATTGCCATGAATTAACAAACGACCAAACCTGCTGCCAAATTTAACAGCTAGAAAATCGACCTATTATTTCTCCCATTCCCATTCGCTGAAGGGATAACGGATTGTTAAATGTAAACCTATAACATATATCAAAATACATGACAGTTGTCCTGTTTTTTCTGTACAAAAGCATCATGTTGGAATCAAAAAGTGGTCTTGTTTATAATACAGTCGAATTTTTACGATTTTATTTAACATTTTAATGGAAATCACTGATATTCTGACACCTTTGACAGTTTCCGTCAAATTGCATTTCGCTAAGGTATTTTCCTATAGGTCCATAATAATAATGTTGGTGAAATCGGCCCTAAATGTTATATTCATTTTGACGTTCTATACATTGTATATGTCGGGAGGAACAATAAACTATTACTATTACCATCACCGACTATTTGTCATATTTCCAGAAACAGACCAATTATTATAAATAGTAAATTTATTATGGCCCGACTCTTTTTCTAAGGATTAGAAAAGTGATTTAAATCCTCGCCCTTCGGAAGTTCTTAATATACATACAGGTATATACGTAACTTAATCTCATCTCTAAGCAACATTACGGAAGAGCAAAAATCTACCCAAGATGCACTTATACAACATAAATTGATACCAGTACACCATCCGCCTGCATTTTTATAGATTTAGCCAAAGCTTCTGATAAAAAAACTCCACCTACCTTAGAAAATTTGGGATTTCGAAGAAGAACTTATACTCTCATGGAGAGTTATTTAAAAAATAGAACACAATGATGATGATGATAATTCAGAATCCAACAAGTCATGAATGTTTCCATTAAAACGAGACATAACATAGAAACCAGATTCAAAAACGCAACGAATAAATATGAAAAACTGTAAAGGCCAAAACATCATCACCTACCGAATGAGACGCATAGCACGTCCAAAGGAAACAAATAAACATACACCTTTTAAATAAACGACTTTTCAGATGGTTTGGCTGTGATAGCAGCTTCTCTCGAAGCAATATATTCGATGTTACATTATCAATACTTCCTGCTCCTTAAAAATAATAAAGAACCCGCAGGGGCGTATAAAATAAAGTTTGACAGTTCCTAAAGTTTTATACCCCTTCCTGACCCCATAAAGATTTGTTTATGACGCCGTAAAATGCCTCTGTCAATTCATACTTTTTAATGCTCTGGCATTTCCATTAGTTATATCCTTTGGGCTTATTATTGGTTTATCTTATATTTTTTGATGCTCTTCTAGACAGCTGTTAATGATTTAGTATAAAAATGTCTTTCAACCATCCCCGAAAAATTAAATCTATAAATATATAAAAATGAATCCCTATTTCCCGTGGTCACGCCATAACTTAAGGACGACTTTGCCGATTTCATCCATCTTAGTTTTTAAGTTTCCTAATGCTGTATAGAAGGTGCTTACGGAAAGAAAAATCAAGAAGATTG
The DNA here is from genome assembly GCA_963669975.1 of Acanthoscelides obtectus. Classification (NCBI taxonomy): domain Eukaryota; kingdom Metazoa; phylum Arthropoda; class Insecta; order Coleoptera; family Chrysomelidae; genus Acanthoscelides; species Acanthoscelides obtectus. The sequence goes on along the minus strand of CAVLJG010000006.1, from coordinate 105,544,257 downwards.
CGCATAAAATTGGAAAATCTATGAAAACCTAATGATTATTTGAGATACGAGGGTTTGACAGTTCGCTTGAGCATGGAGCACGCACAGCAGAAGAAATATCTCAAGTACCAAAAGAGACAGGCATCTTCATTCCAACAACTATGGACAGTCAGCTATGCGAGAGAAGACTGCTTATGAAAACACGGTGCTTTCGTTTGTTGGACTTTCATTTACTTACCATCCGTACTTTGTAATGGCGCCTTCAAAAGAAACTGCAGTGTTGCCTAATTGTTATATCAGGAATAAAACTGGCGGATTTCTTTTGCTCAATTGACTTCCACTACTCTATCATTTTAAACTCGCACGCCGCAAAAAATGGTTCTTTGGGAAAATAAATGAGAGTCATTTTCGTTTTCAGAGACTTCAAATTAGTGTTAAAAGAGTTTTTGTCGAGGTACATTTTTGGAAGCAAAAATTTGTAAACTAGTGTTATCATTCAATAAGAGTTCAAGTATGCCCGGTTGGCGAGATTTTTGGATATATTAGTTTGTATGGGCAATACGTACGAAAAAAGAAATGTAACAATTTACAATACTTAGGCCCAATTTCACCAACATTAATATTATGGACCAATGGGAAAATACCTTATCGAAATGCAATTTGACAGAAGCTGTCAAAAGTCTCTGAATATTAGTGATTTCTATTGAAATATTGAATAAAATCGTGAAAATTCGACTGTAGTATAAACAAGACCACATTTTGATTCCAACATGATGCTTTTGTACAGAAAAAACAAGACAACTTTCATGTATTTTGATGTATGTTATAGGTTTACATTTAACAATCCGTTATCCCCCTCAGCGAATGGGAATGCGACAAAACGGTCGATTTTCTAGCTGTTAAATTTGGCAGCAGATTTGGACGTTTGTTAATGCATGGCACTCTCGAATTTACCAGCTTCAATATACTGAAAGTTATCATTACATACCTGTTGAATAGTGTGGATGTGTCTGTATTTTGCAGGAAAATATAATGTAAAATACATTCCATCTAATTCCTCATCTTCCTTTACGTCATAATAGTAATCATTTATTAATTTATGGGTTAATGAATTTCTTCAGAGCAATAAAAACATTATTTCCTCTCCATGCTAAAACACAGATAATATGTGTCAATCCCTACATCTTCCTGATGCATAATGCAATTACTATGGACATAGACACAAAATTATGAAAAATGTTTCACAAATAATGTCCTTTTAAGTCCAAAAATCATCAAAACTAGTAATGTTTATTGTTTGTGTTTTGACTGGCGGTCGTTGACTGGCGGGAATATCTCTGTCACTTGAGGGTTGCCAAGTCTAACGACGATCACGTCCCGTGGTGGAGGGTGCGAAATGAATATTTTACATTTGCTGGTTTTGCAGTTTTTTCGTGAAAATTTACTAGGTATCATGATTATAAGCATCTTTGGTAGATTGTTCGATCCGGAATGGGAAAGATCTCCTATTTATGAAAATATTATTAGTATCATCTAACCGTTGCAATCAGTGCACAAACTCTGGGACATATGATTTATAACATAACCCGCTGCCCTATCAATACAAATTTGTCTGGTAAGAACGTATGAAGTGAAACTCGCTAACTCCACAAATTTGAAGATTTTGTACAATTTCTTTGAAAATGATGAAATATATGTCTGATTTGGCAGGGTAGTGTCGCAGCCAAATTGCAGTCATTCTTTCTGACACAGTCCGGATCGAAAGATGACGATACTCGTGAAATGTATTGATACTTCTAAATATAGGATACTATCGAACTTCCCTACTGTCAAGATGTATAACCCAAGGTACCGACGGAGCTATTTTACGGCGTCATGGAAATAATTTTAAATATTCATTTGCATTTTTTCAAGTGTTGTGCAATGATGAAATGTCACGAATAGTCTTATAAAGCATAGTAGAATATATTTCAACAGTTGGCGGAACTTACTCCACTGGGACCAGGAGGGTGAAACGGGATATTAATGCACAATCTGGCAACCCTGTCGCGCCCTCACAAAATGGCCGCTGACAACCACACAAGTCACCGTGTTGTGATTGAATAGCATGGAATTAAACCTTCAGAGTATGTTCTGTGACTGGTACCAAGAGTTGACAGATCCCACTCGTGTGTCACTCCTTGAAATGCAATAATCAGCTGTATTCAAATAATGTCTAAGATAAATATAACCTAGAATGTGTACTCGTGAAAAAAGAAAAATATGGCAAATTTGTAGTTTTTTTTGCAGGTTTTATAGGTTTGCTGGTAGCTTTAAGGCATATATTTGGGAATTTCTTAATCGGTGTAAATATAGTGTGGATGTTTGTTCAGTTCCTGAACAACGAAAAATATTCAACTTTATGGATGTATGGATATCAAAAAACCTTAATGGTTTTGTGGGAGTGTCGATCTAAGGTCCATAATGGTTCTGATGAACGGCAAGTAAATGAATGAATGTTTGGAAACGAGCAATATCTTTTGGCCTGTCATCAAGTAGGTGTTTAATGGCTATCTGCAACAGGTTTAAAGGAAAAAATACCCAGTATCGCATATCAATTGAAGAAAATAATATAAACATGAATAAAAAATCAACAGTAGTAATTCAAACATGAATTTTATTCAAAAATCCAACATTTCTTTAAATTTTGACTGAATTATATGTAATTTCTTAATCTTCAATAAGCTGGTGATGTTTCAATGACAAGCTGTCATCTCATACTTTGACAGTATTTTGTTTTCAACATTTCATAGGTATTGGTTGCTAAAATTTGTTGATTGAAACTTGAAGCTCATTCCCTGTATCTGACGGTCTGTTACCCTATAGGTGGAGAATAACGGACTGTTGTTGGTGAAATTGGCCCTTAGAACCACAAATTAGACTTAAACAGTTTTATTTCCGAGTAAATTACAAATATGGCGCTGTATAAGCGAAAATAGGTATATTGGGTTACAACTATATTGGATCTATCGAGTGCGTGTCCCCTTAACGAATATGATAACGTTGGAATGGAAAACTGAGGAATTTATCGTTCCGAATAGAGACAGGACGGCCAACGAAATATTTCCTCACTTTTCGATACCAGCTGCATCCGCGAGGTAGAGAGCACATTTAGAAATTGCAAGATCAAGCAGATTTCATTATTATGGATATTACTGCTTGCAGATTGGTATTAGTCTTACTCCAAATATTTCCTTTGCACCGTCATTGCAGACACCGACAAATCTTTCAAATGACTCATGTAAGGCTAGGCGTGCTTTTATTTCCTAGTGCCGCTGTCCATTATAGTGGTATAAGCTTTCGGAGCAAGTTAACCCTGGAGAAACTTCGCTCATGCAGTATATGATATCGCTGATCCTTTTCGCCGAGGTGAGAGGTTCCTAGCAGGTTCCTCTGCAACTCTGAACCTGCCTTTTTGGCAGTGGTTATTGTCAAACAAGTTGAATCCAACCGGCTAATTCATTATCTCCATTCTTCGGTAGCATCTTCTGAAATCAGAAGGAGAACACAATTCTCCTGAACAGAATACAATGATACGAGGGATGTCTTTTCAAATTTTCACAACAATACGTGCAGTGTTCTCACCACAGTGAATTTTTGAGTGTCACCAAGTCATTAGAAAAATGGAACTCAACGCGCCAAAATTTATTACAACTTTCAGAGACAATTATGGCAACAAGAATGCCTTGCTGAGTCACTGTCTGTTTTTGGCAACGAAGCGCCACATCAGTCGACAATTTCCCGTTGGTATGGAGAATTCAAACGTGGACGGGTGAGTCTTAGCGACGATCCCAGGGTGGGTGCACCAAAAAACGGCAGTCACCCAGGAAAACGCCGATGCTGTGCGCAAACTCATCATTGAAGATAGACATGTGACATATCGCGAGATTGACGCGTCCTTGAAGATCTCAGAGACCTCAATTTAAAAAAATTTACATCAAGAATTAGGAGTAAAAAAAATAGTTTCTCGTTGGATACCCTACCTGTTGATTGAAGAGCAGAAAGCAGACAGCAGGGTTAATTGGTGTCAAAAAACGCTTGACCGATTCAATTCCGGAAACTCAAAAAATGTGTACAGCATTGTTAGTGGTGATGAATCGAGAATTTTAGGTAGGTGTATAGTTTCTCAAGCCAAACGACTTCTTGTGACTCCTTTTTTAAAAAGAATGAGCCGACATACGTGTTTCTGCATAGTAGAACAATATTTACCTTGCTTTTAGAGCATTCGTTCGACGTAGACATCTCTTTCCTGACATGTGACGTCTTTTTGATAGTGGAGGACGGGCCTTAGGCATCTTAATCACAAAACTGAGCAACAACATCAAATTTATAACAAAAACAATAATCACAGATACAACACTTCGGCACTCAAGGAATAAATCGAACGGGCGGCAACACGGTGGCACAAGGCACCTGTCTTATATCTAGCCACTTATCACTCGCTGGAGGCGTGGTTAGCGGGAGGCGTGGTTCTGCTACGATTAATATCCAATTGCCTCCACGACTCTGAGACCGTTTGAAATAGAAAGCTTATTTTTTTGTTGTGGCTTGTTCTACAACTTCTCTATGTTCAGTATGGACAATATCTGAAAAATTGTCTTTCTCCGATAAGAAAAAAATATTTTTTTAATAAAAAAACGTAATATATCAAATGAACCATACGCAACCTTCCTTTATCTATTCGTAACGCAATCACGAAATTTCATGTCTCTGCGATTATTTGTTCTGAAGCTATCGCGGCAGAAATATTGACAAAAAAAGTTGATGTTTAAAAAAAACAAGAGATTATCACAAATCAGTCAGTTTTACACACACCATAAAATAATTAGGCAATTTGTATTAATAATGCTGCCCCAATCGTACAGTTGAAAAAAAGGGATGAGCGATCTAAACTAGTTAATCAACCCATATGTTCCACAATAATGTGTTCCACTACTGCAGTGTAAATTAAAAAAGTTATTTTTTAAAACTGTGATAATAAACCTGCTAGACGATTACCATGATATACGAACGCGATAGGTTTTACAAATATTATAGCGCTTGAGGAATGATTGACATTTACTAAGTGAAAAAATGGAATCTCTAGACGCTGTCGAGATGGCCTCAGCTCACAAAAGCTCAGGCTTCTTGGTTAAAACCAGTGTCCAGTGTCGAAAAGAACCTCGCCAGGTATCGCCTGCTTGCCTTGTACTTGAAATTAAAAGTACAGGAGAAAAACCCCGAGAGAAGAAGACTGCTCAAAAGATCTACTCTGTATTCTTTTTATGAAACAAAACTTCTCATTAAAACACACTGTAACGGTTTCACCGTCCGATTGTATTTATTAAATCACTTCTCGATTATCATTTCAGAATCGCAAATCATTAATCCCATCTCTAGCTTTTTTACTTGGAAAATTTTCCGCTTGGAGCGCTTGATGCGGAGTTCCTGATCTGCGATCTTCCTCGCGCTTCCTTTTTACTTGAGCCGCCCATCGAACAAGAGCTAAGAATTTTCTTCTCTGTAGCACAAGGTCATATAGCACCATGTGCTAGAATTTTGTAGAATGTGTGTCCGTATAGGACAAAATGATTGGGGCCACCCCCTTTCTCTTTCTCTTTCCCTTTCTCTTTCTCTTTCTCTTTCCCTTTCCCTTTGCCTTAGTCTTTGACTTTGCGTTGCTTGGCCTATCACTTCACCCATGCATGTGCCTTGGCAGCGCCATCGCCTTTAAGTTCAACTTCGCCTACAACTGGTTATGAAGCCACTATATGTGAGGTCACCCCTCATAACTGGGACCTCCACTTCAAGCACCTGGCCATCCTCGCTTCAGTCGAGTCAAAATGGACCAGAGAAAGATAAGTTGATAGTTTTATAGCAGCGCCAAAGATGTAAAACTTATTTTGTTCTTTAGAACTGTAAAATTGTAATGTAGTGGAAATGCTTTTTCTTTGTTAAATAAAATCTGTTAAATTTTTGTATTCTGTTTGTTCTTCTATCCTCTAGCCATACCATGGTCGACACACAGCTACACGCCTGTAGATGTCTTCATGCCACCGACTGAGCTACCGGAAGCTAATGCTAACCCCCTTTCTGTGATTGTACAGAAGAGTTGGAATCTTTATTGCATTCCATCTTTTCTTGACTTTTTGCGGAAAGGAAGCGTTACAACTCGAACGTGTAAAACCATGTACATAGAAATACTACTGCAATGTCTCCTGTTAGAACCTGACCCAGTATAAAACTGCATCGCTACTTTCTTGACGGCGTTCACAATTAATTTCATCTTGTGATTCTGTTCTTCTACAGATTCAGCCTCTACGGCAATGGTGGTATCATCTGCATAGAGCTCAAAACAATTTGAGGTGATATACAGTCCTGACCAAAAATGGAGCAACATTCTCATGACCGCATTTTGAGGGGGGTCTTCTATGTAACACTTTTTCTTCGAGGCTTCATTAAGAAGATACGGGGTGTTGAAGTTTAAGAATAAAAAAAGACTTGTGAATCACAATGTATGATGGTAAATCGTTGATAAGCGTCAATACAAATGTCATCTAGGTTATAAGCGCGAACTCATCGCAGATCCACAGGTGTCAAAAAAGTCTTGCAACACCCTTTTTCTACGCCATTGCAACAAGCCATCCGAGTACGCTAAACATCAATCCAACTTCGCAATGAACTTTTCTTGTTTGTTGCTGGGCAGATTACACGCCCCAGCCCATATAATCCTGATGGATTTGCGCGTATTATGTTCGAGGATCTCGGCAATTTTTGCGTGGAAGCCCAAATCGGGTTGTTTTCCACACCAGGCCTTTCATTTGCAGCTCATCGAAATGCACTCTAATCTGCAAATGGTAATGCGAAAAGGGAAGATGGAAAATGATCCGCATTTGATGATACATAGCGTGTTATACAGGGTGTTTGGTACATCGTTTGCCAAATTGAAATGGTGGACAGAGGAGGTCCCTAGGACCCTCAAACAGTTTTCAGCCAAACGGAATTAATTATGTAGATTTTTTAATTTTTTTTAGTAAAAACTCCAAAATTTACTAGACGAAGTGAAAGAAAAAGAATAAAGATTTGTGAAACCAAAAAAATAATAAATGATTGAAATTTGATTTTACACGTTTTTTTTTTATTTTCCTTCCCCTGTACAAAAAAATTGCAAATTCAATAAGTTAGTTAAGCTTTTTTGTAACTTCAGGCATACCGTTAGAATCGGGATAAACTAGAGTAGTTTTTAAAAGAATTCTAAGAACGTGAACGCTTTCAGTTTTTTTTGACAGAAATTCAAAATTGAGACTTACATTATTTTGTTCTGCTTTGTAACCATTTGTTAGTTTATAAAGAAAAAACTACATGCTGCTGGCAAGTAATGTTGATTTTGTAAGATTGGTACCACATCACCCATTAAGACAGATTAATCATTAGGTGGACATACTCTTTATTTTTTTTATTTCACTTTGTGTATTACATTCTGGAGTTTTTACTAAAAAAAATTAAGAAATCTACATAATTAATGCCGTTGGGCTAAAAATTGTTTGAGGGACCGGGGGTGATAGAAAAAGACCTCCCCTGTCCGCCATTTCGATTTGGCAAACGATGCATCAAACACCCTGTACAGTGCTTTGCGAAAAATATCCCACCCCTTCCAACGTATCTTTTGAATGTGTGAGGTAAGGAATATGAAATTCTTGGTAATGGAGCTCATGCATGATTCAATAGGCTGTATGAGGGCAAACATTTTTTTCGGATTGTGATACGAACACCCTCTAAATTGCTGCTAAATTTACAACAATTTTTACTTCAGTCATTCAATACTATGTTCTCGAGTAAAAGTAACAGCTGAAAGCGTTGGAGGGCTTTATTGGATGGAATGGGGAGCCACTGTTCTTCATTCTGAAGCCCTCTATCAAAATGACAAGCTGACGAGTCATCAAAGTTGAGCGTTTCTGTTAATTCATTCGCTTATGCAACAAATGAACTTCAAAATCCAAATCGTATTTTTTGGAAGACTATATTGCGATATACTGTATAGACAAATCTTAGCATTATTTTTTAATTGAAAGTTTTATGTTTCATTCCATATAGGATAGGTCCTTCCACGAGAAGAGGATTGATATGTCCGATTCCACCTCTTGCAAGCCTAACCCCTACAACAAAATTTTCGAAAATAATCAGGCGACTCTGAAACGCAAAAAACGAAGATTTTTATTTTTTAGTTTTTGACACCGCCGTCACTCGACCGGTTTTTGAAAAAATACAAAAATGCCAAAGATTAGCGGACAGATAGACAGTCGGACAGGGTGACATGGTTTTCGTGATATACGGGGTGTGGTATTTTCGATGATATTACGGAGTATCTCGCTTACGCGTGCAGTGTTTGCAATACTGTGCTACCTTTTTGTGGAAAGACAGATGGTATAAATAAAATTTCCATAGTCCCCTTCGTTTCTGTTATACAGGGCGAAACTGAAAATATGGCTTTGACTGTGAGCCGTCAATTTTTAGCTATAACTCAAACTCCTCGCCAGTAGTCGTGGGAAGTAAAAACACAGAAACCGCTAGGTACAACAAACTAAAATTAATTTAGCTCGTCTAAGAACAGCGAGCAATCACAGATCTTATCTCGGTCCTGTCTGGGATGTAACGCAGAACTATTCATACCAGCTCAGCATTCCGGTTTATTCGCTCTTGATATATAGCCAATTAGTTTAAATGTTTAATTATAACCCCAGTGATATCGTTCAACCTACGGGTTCCGCTTATTGCGATTCCACTTAAAATCCCTTACACAGCATTTGTAACAATCCAACCAAAATTAATTCTGCTACAATTTCATGTTACAGTCCACAGTCTCAATTAGTGCCACGTGAAACGGGTTTTTGAAATTGACATGAAGGTGACATTTTGTTATAGATGAAGGAGGAAGTTTGCGGATGAAGAGTCGGTTATTAGAATAAAAGTGCATATTCTCGATCGAGCATAAGGCGGCCATACGTTAGTAATAAAATTAATGTCTTTTTTAATTGTAATAATATTACAAGAGACGAGCCTTAGATACTATATCTATTCTACCCCCCCCCACCACATTACGCATTACGTGTTTGACAATATTTAGATCAGACGTTTCCAGATCGATGGATTGGTAGAACATGTGCCATTGAATGGCCCCCAAGATTGCCAGATTTATCACGTTTGGATTTCTTTATGTGAAGATTAGAAGACCTGCGACAAGGAATTGTGAATGAGTGCCTTCAAATTACTCCTCAGATATTGCAAAATGTGCGGCAACGTTTTGAGTAAAATCTTTATTATTACATGGAGAGTCATGGTGGCCATTTTCAACATTTGCTTGCCTAACGGGTTAGTTCATTCTTCATTTTTAAATTACTTTGCTGCCAAATGTATTGATCTCCACTACTGATGATGTATTAGTTTTATTTAAGCTTTAAATCAATAAATCTTCAAAACTACTGAACTGAAGTACATTCATTTTACATCATTATAATAAGGTATCACTCAACCCCCCTTTCCATTTAAGATTTTGGGGGCGGTGTCACCCCCGCTTAGGGAGCTGCACGTGCTAACGTGATTTTTTTCCAAACTTGTGTCCCTCTCGAAAAAAAATCGACGGGTCTGAGCGTTTTTCCAAAAAAAAACTGATCTGCCAGTAAATGCGACTGTTTCGTTTTCGATGCGCCACCCTGTATACGTTCCGTATTATAGAAACATGCTTTCTACATTGTCAGCTCACAATAAACTTTAATGCGTGTATAGAATCACCGGAGGCCTAACATTGTAAGCTGACATGAGGAAAATGTGTACTTTACACGTAGTTGGAAATTGTAGAATAGATGTATAGATAATGGTGAAGATATTGTGTAAAACTTGTATGGAAGCGGAAACATGTCAGTGTAATTAAATCATGCCTGTCGGGTCTTCCGGAGTCAGAAAGGCTACATAGAAATATGTACTATACACATTGCTTACACACGAACAATGCTCTAATGGGTGTAAGACAATGGCTCGTTTTTGTTATTTGAGGCACTCTGTATTAAATGCGGAGTTACTGGAAGGGGAACATAGGTTAATATATTTATAATCATTCGGTTAATTTCCAACAGAAGGACTGAATACGTGTTACTTACCGAGCCATGGTCCGATTACAAAGCTATACAAATACCAAATTCTGAGGATACGAGATATTTTATTCGCCAAAACAATCAACTTTGACAGCTTGTAAGTCAGTCGTATTTAGAGATAACGTAGCAATTGCATTTCCTTTCCATGAACCATGTGGTAAACTGCAAATTGCTAAAATATTTAATGATTTGACCTTCCAAGAAATGTACTAAAGTAAAGTTTAGAAGGAGGATAGCCCACAACCGTAATAATGTATTTGTACAGAGTTCCATTTGATTTTTTTGAAAAGGTAGATTTTGCATCTAGAACACCATATATACAATTTCAAAAACGCTTGAACTATGAAAAAATAAGGGATGTAAACCTATTTCATGCGTCCATGTTTTAAATACTTCCTTGAACAGCTTTCCAATAAAACCAGACTTGTAACTCAATTTTAAGTCAGTTAACCTTGACCATTCGAGCTGACATCTTGTAGACACATTTGGTTTGAACAAATTTGACAATATGAAATGAATCAACTGCCATCATGTTGAATACAGGGTGTCCGCAAAGTTGGGGTTTTCCTTTTCAGAAACAACTACCCTTGAAATAACAAAGGTAATGTGTAGTGAAACGAGGGCGACCAAGTAAAAAAAAATAAAGGAAAAAGTACTCACTCTCCAGTTGACGAGAAGGGCTAAGTACGTCTCTGCCCGAAATCATACCGCTCCAACAGAAAATGAAATCAGCTGAAGCGCTACCGAGCAGACGCAGAAACCACATTGATTGTCTTACACTTAATGGCACATCTTCTAACAAGCAAGGCAAAATGTTGCGTGAATAGTCTAGGTATTGCATCCCGTCCAATCGATTTGGGAGAATAAATGGTCCAATGAGCATACCGTTCACCATGCCAGCCCAAACAATCACCGAAAATGTTTGTTGAAAATGACCAAACATGAGTGTTGCGAAAGTTATTCACCCCATTACGCGTGAACGTAGATTCGTCTGTCACCAATATGCACTTCAAAAAGTCCGGATTATTGTCATGTTGATGCAACAACCACTCACAAAACCGCACTCTTGCTGGAAAATCGTCAGGTTGAAGGGCTTGTACACGTTGGTCGTGAAACGGATACAGCCCCTCTTCACGCAGCGTTTGCCACACTTTAGTTTTTGATACTAGCACTTCTCTAGCCACGTCTCTAGTGCTTGTTGTTTTTTGAAACGCAATCAATCATACGAGTTCGTTTACCTCTACACACGTGACTGTAACCGTCGGTTGAAGGTTGCATACTAACCTGACACACTGACCCCGACCCAGTTCTGCCGTCGGGTTGAGACCTTGTACCAGTCGGGGATATCCCGGCGGGTCGCGGCTACAGGACGGTATTCAGATATTTTTGATTTTGCAGAGCCCTTTATCTCGGTTCCCTTAAGACATTGGTGTATATGGTACTAAGAAAAATTGCTTATGTTTTCAAGATCTACACGTCGTGTAAAGGAAAACCCCAACTTTGCAGACACCCTGTATAATATGGCGGATGCTACAAAATGGAAATTTATCATTTCCATAATGACCCTATAGATATCAAATGAAAAAGCTTGATGCGAGAAACACAATAAACAAATTGACGTTATTTGCAAATAAATATGGCGGCCGCCGCCAAAATGGCGATTTACATTTTTTATACTCACTCCTATGATATACGTAGCGAAGGAAAGGGCTTGATGCGAGAAACACAACAGGCAAAGTGACGTTGTTCTGAATCCCATATAGCGACCACCGCAAAATGGCGATTTATAATTTCAAATGAAAGAAGATACTGAAGAACAGACCTTGATCTTTTTCAGCAATACCTTAGCCAATAAAATACAGAGCCGTTCCAAGACTTCATATACAGGGTGTCCGCAAAGTTGGGGTTTTCCTTTACACGACGTGTAAATCTTGAAAACATAAGCAATTTTTCTTAGTGCCATATACACCAACGTCTTAAGGGAACCGAGATAAAGGGCTCTGCAACATCAAAAATATTTGAATACCGTCCTGTAGCCGCGACTCGCGACATCCCCGAGTGGTACTAGAACACTAGCTCAATCCGACGACAGAACTGGGTCGGGGTCAGTGTGTCAGGTCAGTATGCAACCCGTATAATCGATTGCGTTTAAAAAAACAACAAGCACTAGAGACGTGGCTAGAGAAGTGCAAGTATCAAAAACTAAAGTGTGGCAAACGCTGCGTGAAGAGGGGCTGTATCCGTTTCACGTCCAACGTGTACAAGCCCTTCAACCTGACGATTTTCCAGCGAGAGTGCGGTATTGTGAGTGGTTGTTGCATCAACATGACAATAATCCGGACTTTTTGAAGTGCATATTGGTGACAGACGAATCTACGTACACGCGTAATGGGGTGAATAACTTTCGCAACAATCATGTTTGATCAGTAGAAAATTCGCACGCTGTCCGTCGGGCACATTTTCAACAAACATTTTCGGTGAATGTTTGGACTGGCATGGTGAACGGTATGCTCATTGGACCATTTATTCTCCCAAATCGATTGGACGGGATGCAATACCTAGACTTTTCACGCAACATTTTGCCTTCCTTGTTAGAAGATGTGCCATTAAGTGTAAGACAATCAATGTGGTTTCTGCACGATGGTCATATTTGTTACCTCTGTTCGTGGTCTGCACCACCGCCGGCGCCTGCTCGGTAGCGCATCAGCTGATTTCATTTTCTGTTGGAGCGGTATGATTTCGGGCAGAGACGTACTTAGCCCTTCTCGTCAACTGGAGAGTGTGTACTTTTTCCTTTATTTTTTTTTACTTGGTCGCCCTCGTTTCACTACACATTACCTTTGTTATTTCAAGTTTAGTTGTTTCTGAAAAGGACAACTCCAACTTTGCGGACACCCTGTGTATCAAATTTTTTGTACAATTATGCGTTTGAATAATCCTGAATATCAGTTTTTGGCTAATGAGAGGCGTTATCTGCTTTCATTTTTTGAAATCCCCATTTATTTTTTAACATTAACTGAGCTATATTAAAATGTCATTTGAGATCACTTTTGCCAGGTTCGGTCTTATAGGTTTGGATGATCTTTTGTAGAAATGAGTTTGATTAAGTTTTAGGACAATGTTTCCATACTATCAACTCTTTCAAGGTGAAATTAAATATGACGCGGGAGGGTTTTACGATTAATCGACGACTTTCCTCCACCGGACTGTCTCGGAACCCTTCCACATCGTATATTTGTACATACATCCAGAGCTGGTCGATATGACCGTTCCTTTGCTACGATGCCCTGGTAGTTATGCTTCTTAATACGGCTGTCAAAATGTGCATTTTAGAGTTATATGTTTTTTAGCATAATATTCAAGTGCAGGTGTGTACCGTATGTTTAGTATTTTTAAAAACTGGCGCCCAAGATACATATTTTCCATACAAGCTAGATTAAGCTCTAGTTACATTAAGCTTTACTCAAATTAGTGTAATGTACTAGAAGCCAGGCAGATTGCAGCATTATGGCTGGCCGCCAATAAATCCACACCATTTTGTATACGATTTCAGATTCGTCTATTGAAAATATTATCCGGAAATCGATGAAGAGCCATCTGTATGTACATAGATATATACAAGGTGGCTCGAAAAAATGATTTCTCTGGTTCAGACATGCTTTATAAACAGTAGCTAGTTATAGGGATATAGGGTCTTCATTTCTATCCTCGAAACATTTTAGCTTGATTTGTTTGTGTGATGTCGACATAAAAATAGGAGTCATGGGTTATAGAAGACCATATGTTGGACTCCAAATTACATCATAAAGTTTCTTGTTAGTTTAGTTCTATTATTGTTCGCTGAAAGTTCTGAGAGCGACAGGGAGGGGGAACAAGTCTTTTTAAATAAATAGGGTATTTTACATTTAATACAACCCCTAATCCGGCAGTGTGATAAATTTTCATGTTTGTCGACCACCAAATAATCCATCAAGGAAACAAACTTTTAGGCTGATCGCTTGCCGATTTTGTGACGTCACAGCAATAGCGTTGCGTTCCGATATTATCGCGTATTGTTTCATTCTTTCTTAACAATTTATACTCGTAATTTTATGGCACGTAATTCTACAAATGGCTAGATAATGTATTGCATAATAGAATTTACTTAGTTCATAGATCTTTGTCCCTTTTTGAGCATGACTTTCTTACTAAGAGATCCACAGTAACTAACTTAACAATTTTCACTGCACTATGGACTCCATTCATTAGCTTCAGTACTCATTTACAGTTATCTTTATGAAAGGAAGCAACGTGTTAATTTCCATGGCTTCAAGCCGTACCAGTATGTAACTAAATCGGGAGTACCTCACGGTTCAAACCTTGGTCCCTTATTGCTTACCTTATTTATTACTGATATTTCGCAATATTTAACTTGTAATAAACTCCTCTTTGCGGATGATTCAACATTATTCAGGATTATTGATGCTGAGGAATATGCATCGTTAATTTGGAACCCAATTTACAACTCTTCGAGCATGTTCAGAGAAAGTCTCTTAAATTTTCATCTCTCAAGGTTGACTGTGCATATCCTGAGCAGTATTGTCTGAAAGTTTGTTACTGTCTAGGTTGCAAATGCAGTCTCTAGAGCTAAGCAGAAAGTGCACGTCAATTATATTCTTGCATAAACTGCTGCAGAATCGAGTTGATGCTGATGAGATTGTGGCTCAAATAAACTTTAATGTTCCATCTATTCAAACTCGTACGGTTAGAACCTTCTATTGTGACAGGGCTCGCACAAATTTATTTTTGAAAGCACCCATATTTGTAATGTTTGAAACCTTCAATTAGACATCTCAAAAAATTATGACAGTTTGACAGCATTCTGGGAGTAGCTAGGAATTACTTTAACAATATGATAAGTTTCTCACTTAAGTGAAATACGTTTTTTGCTCGTTTTTCTTGTTTGCTTTCTGCTTAGAGTATAATCACCTGCTTTTTGTAAGTTTTCTATTCGTGTTAGAATGATTTAGCTTTTCTTGGGATTGTCCTGTGAATAACTTTCTAAGCTGTTGAACAACAAACGCTATTTATTTATTTAAAATAATGGTTAAGGTGGTTCTGGATACTTGGACCACATGCATATTCCCAATGGCTCTTTGGCGCATTCGCTATAGACCACCCTATATAGTAACCGGCAAGGATATTTCTCGGAGCTTCATTTGATGGTGTTATAAGGTTAGTCTGTAACGAAGTATCCGCATTTTTCATTTTTCGTCGGGGCAGCATGAAAGGCGTGTCCTTTTTTGCTGGAACTTTTTGCAGGCTTCCATATCGTACGCTAACAGAAGGGGAAAAGAAACGTAAGCCGGGCGTTGGATGCAACGACTAATAACTTGCAAAGGGGTTTTACATGAATAACGTTGCTTCGGGAATAAGGATTTTTTTATTAGTTAATTTATTTGCACTGTCTGGTGAAGGTTTCTGCTAACGATGGAAAAAAATAGTTTATAGCCGTTTCGATAACGAATATTATCAAAAACGTTGAACTTGATATATGCAGAACTGGCCGATATGACCGCTCCTTCTCCCTCAAGGTGTTGAGATTCTGGAACAACCTATCTGAGGAGGCTTTTCCCAGTTCTACTAACCTTAGGCAGTTCAAAAATCGGATTTGTTCAAGCTCCTCATAGCAGGCAAGGTGCCCATGTATTTAGACTTCTGCTTCGGTATAAAAAATGGTATTCATGACATCGCTAGCCATGAAATGGATCTCCTGTCCGTCATGAGGCGTCAACCGCTGACCCAAATTCTGTACACCAGTGCAACAAAGTTGCATTACTTCTGGCTTTCTGCGGAATAATGGCAGTAGTAATGCCAGTAACTCCACAGTAATGGCTATGGTGTCATTAGATGCACGTATGCATGTATCAGAATCTGCTCAAACATTATCGCCATAACTTACAGAGGTAAAGTTATAATTGCTTTCCAAATGAGTTGGAAAGGCCGCTACCATGCATTAGGGAAAGCTTTTACAGGGTGTAATATGCCGACCCGACGCTGGTTGGAGAATAATGGTCACTATGAGTAAACATTAATGTCAGAGCCTTTTCATGTGGTTTCTATATGACTATGTATTAACATCTTAAGATTGGTATTGAATTTATACAAGACTTACTTAGGAGAGATACTGCTGGATGCCGTTTTGGTTTCTTAGTACTCGTTGAGGTTGCTGTCGAGATTGACTTGATCAACTTTTGCAATTTCGATTCTCTTGTATTGTATTCTAAGTGACATATAAATCCGAACACCCAGTTTAAATGGTTTTATTTTAATAAAATTTTGTATAACATAAGTACTTAATGAAGCATAATAAGTAAGTGATAAAAATTTCAAAATGATTTGACTGCTTTAAAGCCCTTTGACCTTTAATAATATGTGGATGCACCCTGATGTGCTACGCATTCTCCAACGCGCCTAGACATGCTTCTGATCAGGTGGTCAATGTCCTCCTGTGGTCTCTCATTCCAGGCAACCACCAACTCCTCTCGAAGTGCTTCTAGAGTCTGAGGAGGACGTTGCAAATTGAGCAATCTCCTACCCATCATATCCCACACGTGCTCAATTGGGGATAAGTCGGGAGATCTTGGTGGCCATGGTAACAATGTTACATCATTAAGTTGAAATAAGTCTATTGTGACTCTTGCAAAATGTGGTCGGGCATTATCTTGTTGGCAAGTTGGAACTGCCAGGGTGTCAAGATAGGGTAAAAGATGGGGTTCTAGAACTTCGTGGATATAACGCTGCGCGTTCATGTTACCTCTGATGAAGATTAAAGGTGACCTGGAACCATAAGCTAAAGCACCCCAAACCATAACTCCAACAATGTGATTAACATGTCTTACAGCAAAAACTGTGGATTCCTCCTTTCACCACGTCGCCTTCTAATCCTGGCACGACCATCGTGCATGCCTAAACAAAATCGAGACTCGTCACTAAAGACAATACTGTTCCATTCCTGATCCCAGAGTGACCGTTGTCTGCACCACTCAAGGCGATTACGTCGGTGTTCTCGAGTTAAAGGGAGGACCCAGTGTGGCCGGTATGAAAACAAGCCAAAACTTCTCATTCGTCGGTAAACACTTCGTAAGCCAATAGGTCTTCCGTATTCTGCAAACCATTCATTTACAATGGACCTGGTAGTGGAGAAACGGTCCCTTAAGGCCAATAATCTTAGGCGGCGATCTTCACGGTCTGTTGTTCTACGGCGGCGTCCAGTGCCCCTTGCTCTTTGCGTACGGCCTGACAACACCTAACCACAGTGTCTACACTTCTTTGCACTCTAACTGCAATTGCCCGAAAAGAAAGTCCAGCTTCCCGAAGTCCCACTATACGGCCCCTATCAAACTCACTAAGTTGACGAAATCGTACAGGTCTCCGTACTCTAGGCATCGTAACCGATCGTAAACGATGTCAAGAACCAAAACCCGCCAACGTTGATTCTTTACTGCGGCTGAAATATTTATTTTTAGAGGGTTAGTGAATTAAAAAAAAGCAGTATAAAAACTTGAAGAAAACTTGGATTCCTATGAAATTTCTAAAAATTGACTACTAAATGATGTTTTACAAAAAATAACGTTGCTCGCTACTATAACATTTTCAATTGTTATATATATATCACCCAGCCTATTCTAACAATACAATTCGTGATATAACGAACCGGCGATGATTGAATAAAAAATACTGTCACTCTCAATTTAATATTGTCCTTCGCAGAACTTACAAAAACCATCGATCTTTCCAGGTGAATGGAAACCGGCTGTTATCACTTGTCCATTTGTGACTGGAACTTACGGACGTAGCTCCACCGGTGCCGGGCGACAACAGTGAAAAGACAAATGACAGCAACTCTAAGCATTTCTAGTATTTTAGTTGTGACTATCGGTTAGACTACGGAAGCTTGTCAAATTTGTTGTGACATATATCAATGGCTCGTACATAGAGATCTATGTTAACGGGGCTCCTACAATCACGAGCACCATCTGCTGAGGTAACGGGGGGGTGAAAAGGAAACGAGGGTGGGCTGGGCCTAGACGGTCGTCGACGGTACTATAAAAGAGGAAAGGATGACTGCGGGTGCATACCAAGGTAAATTTTTATAATAACAGAGGCGGATTTCGATTAGCGATCTAGAATGTAAATCGTTTTTTATTTTGGTACTCAGCAAGTGATCATTTAGTATTTTTCTCTTCTTGTTACTGTTCGTCGATATTGTGTTGTTGCATTGTTGTTGGTGTGATGGTTCTTGAGTGCATTTTTCTATCAGGGTTGATAATAAACAATAAAGGGTAATATGCGACCATTTTAATGACGGTCAACAATAGTGTGGAGCAGTTCAACTGTATAATCGCAAAATACATTGGGGTAAGCGAATAAATTATTGCAAGAAGAGGTCATACCATGGAAGATATGCTGCAGCTGTAGAGAGCCATGGCCTGTATATGTGGTCTAAATACATTTGCGATCTGAGCTTAGTCCAACCTCGCTTATCGCTAAGATGGAACAAAAAATCAAACGCAAGAATCTTGAAAAAGAAACTCAGCTGATATAAAAATAACTAACAATTCGGATAGCAATTCCAAAGAAAATGAATAGTGTTATGGCGAATTCATTCAAAAACCTGACATTAACTACATTGATTTGGAGGTTGCTAAGCGAAAATCTTGAGGGAAACTTGAAAAAAGTGACGACGAGATTTTGCAGATCGAACACGTCACCAAATCACAGGACTGTACTTTGTCGCGCCTTCATTGGAGGATAAGGTTGACAGCGTCTAGATTTGGTGAAGTTTGTAGAAGTAGGCAGACAACAAGCTGTAAAGTTCTAGTAAACTACATCATATACCCAACACAGTTTTCTAGTAACGCAATATTTATTATATTAATTTATAGAAATGAAAAACTACAGAAACAAGTAAGTCATAAATACTGTACTCGTGCAAATGTGGGCAGGCAAATAGAAATTCCCAAGCATAACAATAACCTAAACTTAAGATACATAACGTATATAGGACCAAAGATATATAACATTCTGCCAGAACACTTGAAAAAGTTGAAAAATATTAAAACATTTAGCACCAGCTGCAGAGAATATATTTTTGAGAATACTGCACAATTTGAAAGGTTTTTCTAATGATTTTTTGTATCATGGTATGATTGAACTATTGTTCGGGATATTGAGGTTGATTATTGTGTTTTTTTTTTTATTGTATTTTATAATCCAATAAATAGCATATTATTCTGATTTGTAAGTCCGGATGATGAAAGCACATACAGGTGGTTTGAACCATCTAGGTGCATCTTTCTGTCATCAGGATGTCCTTGATGAAGAGGAATTATATTGTTGTGTTATACAGGCTGACTTTGAAGTTGAGTCATTAATTTTCAGATAATGATTGCAGAAGGAAGATAAACCAAAATAAGTGTGTAAAAATAAAAAAAAAAATTAAAAAAAAATTTTTACCTTGTTTTATAAAGTATCCTCCCGACAAGTATTTCAGTGCGGACCTGTATTTGATCGTGAGGTCCCCTGTGAGGTCTTAAGTCACCTGATTCACGAGCCCGTTGTACTACATTAACAAAGGCACGAGGGGTTGGTTGCACTCGATTGGGAAACCGATCCGCATAAACATGTGCCATTTTTTATTTCGTTTGAGCCACGCAACAGATACCACTATTCACTGACACTGACTGTATACAAATGAATGAAATAATTGTAAAAACATCGTTCCAAATTCTTTCGCTTTTTTGTTTCCGATGCGATGAACCGATACGGCGGATTATATCCGTTGTCGCCAAACACGAGCACATAATATTATTATTGAGACAGGGCGGTACTCAAACTTCCAAAGGGCTATAACTTTGTTACTTTAATTTTACCAGAAAAATGATGAAGTAAAAAACATTTCTTTTGATCAGATCTACTCACTGTTAAAATAAATGACTCAACTTCGAAGTCACCCTGTATATTTATGTGTATTTATAATTTTTTGTATATGGTCTTTGTTGGATGTTATTGTTATTAAATAAATAAATAAATAAATAAATAAAAAACCTTATAGAACCTTGAAAGTAATGAAAAGATAGAGGAAACAGTGAAAATAAATTAAATGGTGCCTCAATTAATTTTAAAACCTACACGCCACTCGATAACGCATCATCGGTTTTGCAGGTAGCTATGCCGTGTAAATCGAGCTGCCCTGTCATTTGTTTCATTACTCCGTACGTTCGTTGGATAAATTTATAGGGTTCATTTTGTTTAAAAATGAAAAGACATATTCCGTAAAGTGTAGTGTCTGCAAAAAAAGTTGTCCAATTCTGCTACATTTCGATTGAAATCACACAATTGTTTTGTTTTATTTTACTTAAGAAATGTTCCTAATTATTGATCGCACACATCCATTTCTGGCAGCATCGCCTCCATCTACCTATTACAGTAGACAAGAAATATACTTAATCCAGGTATAAGTCTACCTGTGTATTGCTTTGCAAAAACTACCTTCCAAATAAAACTCTTGCAGCGGGCTAAAAACAGAGTCCACAGGGTCTAACGATCCACTTTTTCGATTTTATCCACTAGGATCTTTTTAGAATATCAAGAAGTTGAGCACAAATGGTAAGCATTTCAACCCACCATAATTCTTGTGCAAAGACAAAATTTTGTAAAACGATTTGATAGCACCTTAGGCAATTATGTCCTGCTTATATCCAGAAAAACATCACAAACTGCAGAACACAAGTTCCACGCTAAATTCCCCTATACTTGACTGGAGTGATATCCGAATTCATTCTTCCCTCCTGTCGGCAGTTGTAGATACATCTGTTAGCTCTTGGTGTCAAACCTATAGAGCAGGTACGGATTTTTTCAAATCGTGAGCACATTATTCGTCGGATTTTCGTTACTTGAATTTCCTGTAATCACTGGGCTCAGAAGCTTCGTAATAATCGAATGTGTTTCACTGATATCAAAGATGCAACATTTAGAATCACCTTCCCCCAACCCCCACTTTTTAAGCAGCACAATTTTTTTCTGTCAGAGTTACTTTTTATTTTTTGTCTATCACCGTCGCCACTGGACTAAAACTACAAAGCTTTGGCATACTAGTAACCCCGTGTGGAAAGCTCATATAAATCCTACCCGTTATTTCCAAGTGATACAGTTTTTCATATGACTTAAAAAACCATAACATCTCATTTTGGAAATTTTTCTCAATTACAATACTTCCTCGCCAATGACGTGAGAAGTAAAACCGCTTTAAAGTCGAGGAGTATCAGCGATCGCGATTATGAGTACCTATTCGCAGAACGACTTATCGACGCGATATTAGGTATATGAATATGGCCACCAAATTATCTGAATACGTCCTTTCTTAGTCCGTACATTGCGCCGCAACGCTTGGGTTGGCAGCATGAAACAGTAGACAAAATTCGTCCAAAATACGATTTGTAGAGGTTCGCGCGCTTCGAAATTGACGCTTTATTTTATGATATTTTTGGATGATATTTTCACACAGTGCTGAAAACAAAACCCCACAGGGTTCTTTTTAAATAAATCGCGAAGTTGAACAGAAAAAGGGCGCACCTCATCCCATCATAAAACTTGTGCAAAAACAAAATTTCAAAAAGTGCTCCTATAGCACCCTGGGCAATTATCTTATCAACATACTGTATGAATTTCATTCAAAGATATTGAAAAATGGACTGTCAGTTTTGAAGCAGCTGAACCCTTGTAAATGGCTTGAAACTCACTGCGTCGGAGCCGCCTTAAGGTTAAAATCTCCATCCCTTTAAAAACCACACAATAAAATTCGTGATATAACGAAGCGCCGATGATTGTAGAAAAATACTATCGCTCTTAATTTAATCGTATCCATCCCCGAACTCACAAAACCATCGTTCTCTCCAGGTGAATGGAAACGGGCTGTTATTACTTTTCCATTTGTGACCGGAACTTACGGCCGTAGCTCCACCGCTGCCGGGCGACAACAGCGAAAAGACAAACGACAGCAACGGTACGGCCACTGGACGTAGCGGCATCAAAGTCATCCATCCGTATAACCGGACACGTCACCTCATACGAAAACGTCGGAATATCGCCCGGCAGTCAGCGACCATTTATCACTTTGCCAGTGCACACAAGGCCGTTGCACCGAGTCGTATTCGGTCTAGTTGCTGCTTGACAATTTTGCGCAGTTACTGTCTATACAGGGTGACTTTGAAGTTGAGTCATTAATTTTCAGATAATGATTGTAGAAGATAAACCAAAATATGTGTGTAAAAATAAAAAAAAAATTACCTTGTTTTATAAAGTATCCTCCCGACAAGTATTTCAGTGCGGACCTGTAATTGATCGTGAGGTCATGGAGCACCGGCATGCCGTCTCCTGTGAGGTCTTAAGTCACCTGATTCACGAGCCCGTTGTACTACATTAACAAAGGCACGAGGGGTTGGTTGCACTCGATTGGGAAACCGAACCGTATAAACATGTGCCATTTTTTATTTCGTTTGAGCCACGCAACAGACACCACTATTCACTCACGCGTTACCGACTGACACTGACTGTATACAACTGAATAAAATAATTGTAAAAACATCGTTCCAAATTCTTTCGCTTTTTTGTTTCCGATGCGATGAACCGATAAGGCGGATTATATCCGTTGTTGCCAAATACGAGCACATAATATTATTAATGAGACAGGGCGGTACTCAAACTTCCAAAGGGCTATAACTTTGTTACTTTAATTTTCCCAGAAAAATGGTAAAGGAAAAAAACATTTCTTTTGATCAGATATACTCACTGTTAAAATAAATGACTCAACTTCGTCACCCTGTATACATAGAGACCGGGTGTTTGGACAGCCGATAACTTTCTTTCAAGGGGTAATAGCACACCCCATTTGGAACGCATTGAGCCACATGTACCTTAGTACAAAGACAAACCGTTTTTGAGTTATGCGCAATTTTGTGAAGAAAAAGGAAAAGCCAACATTCAGCGATAGGCGATGCCTTGTTGAATAATGAAGAGAAACTCATATGTTTTCTTACGCTTATCAGATATCAAGGCCCGTCGATTTTGTTTTCGAGGGGGACACAAGCTTGGCAAAAAATCACGTTAACACGTGCAACACCCTGGGCGTGGGTGACACCAACCCTAAAATGTTAAACGGAAAGGGGGGGTCGAGTGATACCTTATTTTAAAGGTCTTTCAATTCCCTTTATAATGATGTCAAATACATGAGCTTCAGTTCAGTAGTTTTGAAGATTTATTGATTTAAAGCTTAAAGTAGACTTGAATAGGTGTACATCATTAGTTTGTCTTACTTTCATAAGAAATTTGACTAAAAGAATTTACTTAATAAGTAAATGTTTTTGTTCACTACGTCCATGGTTTGTTTATCATTTTGCTGTTGAAAATAGCTATTGGAGCGTTTTTTTGTGGCCAAAAAGTTATTTCTTGAAGAAAGATAAGGAAATATCTCGTACTTAAAGGCCCATAGTTTTCATCCGTATAAAATTCACCTGGTAAAAGAACTTAATGAAGACGATTTTGATCGGCGATTAGAATTTTGTGAAGATATGAGTGAACGGATCATAAACGATGAACATTTTCTATTCAACACTTGCTTTTCCGACGAATGTTCATTTTTCTTAAAAAGCGTAGTAAATCGTCATAACTGCCGATATTGGTCCGATTCTAATCCCAGAATTTATCATGAGGTTCATACACAGCAGCTACAAAAATTAAATGTTTGGGCTGGAATTTTTGGCGATCATTTAGTTGGTCCTTTTTCTTCTATCGATATAATATGCCACCAAGGAAAACTCTTGAGATCTTGTTCAAACGCTATTTCGTTTAAACTGAGGAAATCTCTGAATGTCACAAATTTCTGTTGAATTTTACGAAGTGCAACACGTATATCACAGAAGGTTAAATAATGATCAGTAATCATATCGGCATTAATAGTGCCACTCCTAAGACAAGTTTCAGGCTTGCTCAAATAAATAGGATCTAAGAGAGTGAGTGTCGATTCAGTTATCCTAGTCGGTTAAGATATCAGCTGTTTCAGATTATAAGAATCAAGGCATTTAGTCAAGTTGTTGCAAAATAAAAGCAAATTAACGTTAACATCCCCTGCAAGAATGATCATCGTATTCAGCTAATATGGCACTCAACATGTCATCGAAGGTACTACCGGTTTCTGTAACAGAGCTCTGTGGGGAAAGATAGAATATACCAATAGCAATTTTTTGTTTTGGAAGCTGCACCTTCAACTATATACAGGGTGTCCGCAAAGTTGGGGTTTTCCTTTACAAGACGAGTAGGTATATCTTGAAAACATAAGCAACCCGACGGCAGAACTGGGTCGGGGTCAGTGTGTCAGGTCAGTATGCAACCTTCAACCGATGGTTACGGTCACTCGTGTAGAGGTAATCGCGTAGACGAGAATCCCTCAACAAGCACTAGAGACGTGGCTAGAGAAGTGCAAGTATCAAAAACTAAAGTGTGGCAAACGCTGCGTGAAGAGGGGCTGTATCCGTTTCACGTCCAACGTGTACAAGCCCTTCAACCTGACGATTTTCCAGCAAGAGTGCGGTTTTGTGAGTGGTTGTTGCATCAACATGACAATAATCCGGACTTTTTGAAGTGCATATTGGTGACAGCTGAATCTACGTTCACGCGTAATGGGGTGAATAACTTTCGCAACACTCATGTTTGGTCAGTAGAAAATCCGCACGCTGTCCGTCGGGCACATTTTCAACAAACATTTTCGGTGAATGTTTGGGCTGGCATGGTGAACGGTATGCTCATTGGACCATTTATTCTCCCAAATCGATTGGACGGGATGCAATACCTAGACTTTTTACGCAACATTTTGCCTTCCTTGTTAGAAGATGTGCCATTAAGTGTAAGACAATCAATGTGGTTTCTGCATCTGCTCGGTAGCGCATCAGCTGATTTAATTTTTTGTTGGAGCGGCATGATTTTGGGCAGAGACGTACTTAGCCCTTCTCGTCAACTGGAGAGTGAGTACTTTTTCCTTTATTTCGTTTACTTGGTCGCCCTCGTTTCACTACACATTACCTTTGTTATTTTAAGGGTAGTTGTTTCTGAAAAGGAAAACCCCAACTTTGCGGACACCCTGTATATTCAAGACTTGGGCCTTGCCCAAATGAAATTACGGAAGAGTTGTAGTGATTGTTTACAAAGACTGCAACCCCACCACCTCCCCCTACTCGACTACAGCGATAGCAGTTGTATCCATTCATTCTTATATTTTCATCAGATATATCTTCTGATAGCCACGTTTCCGATATTTCAACAATATCATGGTTGTTGTTTTGAACCAGAGTACTAAATTCATGAAATTCTGATAAAACTGATCTGCAGTTTATATTACCAAATTTTAAAACCTTTAATTTGTCACTATTCATATTTAATTTTAGATTTCAAGTATGTAACATGTTTTTTATAGGTTGGACAATCTAAGTCTTTAGAAGAATGACTAGTGACAAATTGAGTGTTGAATTTAGAATTCTGATTCATACGGTTTGAACAATTCTTAAAAGCCGATTTACAATTTTTTTCTAAATGTTCTACAGCACATAAAGGACATGATACTTTAGAATGTTTGCAATTTTTTTCCATGTGGCCAAAACCTGAACATTTCTAGCAGCGTATAAATAGGCTTCCTGCCTAATGGAATATGCAGTTATTTTGCCTTAGAGAACTGGTCATCAGCATCCCTGTGTACATTTTATGAGGGTTTATTGTGTACCGTCCATTGTGCGCCTGTACTGTAAGGCATACAAATCCCGTATTGCAAAGCTTCATAGTTTGTGTCAGGCCACCATCGCCCGTATACTCGATCGCTATATCCGGGATCTGGTAGGCGTCGGTGGTGGTGGCGGGTGTGACTGCGGCGACAGATTATCGTGTTACAACACGCCATCTAGATCGTGTACGATGATGTGCTGTAACCGGTGGTTAGGCTTCGCTTGATACACGTATCACCCCTTGCGATGTATGTAACCATGCCCAACGACAACGTGCAATAACGATGCGTCCCCGTCACAGCTTGGAGAGAATTATTAGTCCGGTGATTGGAGATACCAGTGAATCCGTGTCGTTATACATTATCTTCAATATACTTAGCAACCGGTTTTGTACCGTTGGAAAAGATAATTTTGGTAAAGTGTGTACCAATTGTACTTCTAGCTTGACTCACTAATACCACAGCATAATATTAAGAAGTAAGATGCAAATGGCGAAGTCTAGCTATTGGCCAATATATTCAACAAATATTTGGAAATATATAAAAAAGTATAAATTAAGTATACATAGATCTGGCTTGTGTCACACTCTGCACTTCGTACATCAGAAGCAATAATAGCAGCAATATCTTTAGGGAAACGCGGATAGTTCGTGCTAAACATGAATGAATGTCACTTTGACATATTTGTACAACAACACAGATGACCTGACCCCACGATCAGGGACGTTATACTATATCCTTTAAACGTTCTACACCGATAATAATGAACAACCGATAGGTCGACATTTACCTCCACTACCTCTCAATAAACGAATGGAAAGGATACTTGTTATCTGATGTAAATACCGGACACATCGACACGTAAGTCGACCGATGTCCTCATAGAATCCGTTTCCTGTACCAGACTAATAACAAGTGAATAGTATGGCCATATCAGTGGATGTATCATTTGGCAACAACGGCCACCCCACCATTAGACTCTACGGCTCTAAAGCCAATGCAATAAAACAAGCCCCAGGACAGTAAACGTGATTTAGAGATCGGGTTTCGCACAGATTTGGATTCGCCGTGAGATGAAACGCGTAATCAGTTGAAGGGATAGCAGAGAAGAGACTCCAGATTTAATCATATAAGGAGAGTTAGTGCGTAAAGGGACCAGGGAGATTGCTGAGATGCGACAGGTGTCCAACTGGGAATATGTCGGGTCTCTGAGGAACTTATATACAAGAGTAATAATACATAAAACATACCGTTTAAAAATTGAATGATCGAGTTGTGTTGTTTTGTTTGTAGCTTCGGCATGCTGTGTCTATATATATATATATAGGTGAAAAATTAAGGCTTCCGCCTTTTGTTGGGTACATCGACAAAATTTAAGCAAAGAGGACTCTTTATACTTTTTTTAATTCTCTCTAGCTTTCAATGGACTTTGCCATCATCATCAGGAGCTGCAATTACAATGATAACAGTAGCAACAAAAGTGTAAAATGAATTTAAATTGAATCAACTTACAGTAGTATGTGAGGATGTTGCTAATTGTTGTTTTCGTATAAGATGAGTACATGGTACAATGGTTAAAATTATATAAAATATGACAAGACAAGTTAAAGACAGATTAAAATGTTTTCTAAATAATTTTTAATCTGTCTTTAACTTGTCATATTTTATATAATTTTAACCATTGTACCATGTATCCAGCTCTCACCATGTTACTGGACGTTTCCCTCATCCTATACGAAAACAACAATTAGCAACATCCTCACATACTACTCTCCTGATGATGATGGCAAAGTCCATTGAAAGCTAGAGAGAATTAAAACACGTATAAAGAGTCCTCTTTGCTTAAATTTTGTCGAAGTACCCAACAAAAGGCGGAAGCTTTAATTTTTCACCTATATATATATATATATATATATATATATATATGTAGGAAGGTATTGCACAATAGGTCTGCTCATTATTCTGCATCCGGCATGGGTATTACGTATCTTAAAAAGTGGAGGCAGTAATTCAGTATGAGAACCTATTGCATATCGGATATTTTTCCCTAGAATTTGAATAAGTCATAATAATAATTGTTATCTAATTTTACGTAGACCATTTTAACAGTTTCAATCTGCTGTCCAACAAGGCTATTAGGAAAAATGCACTAAATAGCTTTAATGCGTCTGAAAGGTTTGAGCCTCGACCTGAATATAAAGAGTTCTCCAGTTTTCCGAGTTAATCCCACTAGTTCGCTCGTAATTCCAAAATATCCGGCACAACTGCAAACTGCAACAAAGCTTCGCATTACCAGAAAGTGCCCCGCTACCTCAAAATCAGAATA
The DNA here is from genome assembly GCA_963669975.1 of Acanthoscelides obtectus. Lineage (NCBI taxonomy): Eukaryota > Metazoa > Arthropoda > Insecta > Coleoptera > Chrysomelidae > Acanthoscelides > Acanthoscelides obtectus. The sequence goes on along the minus strand of CAVLJG010000006.1, from coordinate 105,515,978 downwards.
CCACGATTTTCGCATAAATTCTCCATAAGTGCATTCAGGATAATTACATATCTGAGTGGACATAGCAGAGTCGGAGGAGTGTACAGGGTGTTCCGTAAATGATGCGTCAAAAGGCAATCCCAGAATAAAATCGAGAATATTTTGATATTGAGACAAATACACCTATAGTAAAATGTAGGAGTCCGACACAATACTGGGAGATTCACCGAGGTGGCTCAACCCTACAACTTTTTTATTATTGAAGATTGAAGGGTTGGGGATTACATATTTTGTCATATTCACTTGCTTTGACGTACCTCCGGTTTGACCGGAAACGACTCCTACTTTAGATTTTTAAATGGGACACCCAGTATATTTTTACTTATTCCGATGGAAAATGAAATTCTGAACTCAACAATGCCTCACTTGTCAATATTTGACAAACAGAGTTATTTTTATTTTAATTACTATTTTTCGATCTAGAATGCCGTGGATCCGGTTTTGACGACTTTACGGTCGCTTTAAAGATTTTTTAAAAGTTTCAAACACCAATTTTTTAAATAAAAACAGGGTGGCTAGTCGGCTTTTTCTAAGAGAGCATTTTCTTACGAATAATTTGATACTACACCCTCTTATTTTATTTTTACTGTTTTTCTGAATGATTGTAAGAAACGATCATACCTAACAACAAATAATACGTATATGCATTCGGTATTATTTGTTGTTATGTATGACAATTTGATACGTTTGGCGCCAGTTGCTACGGGGGTGGGTGGTCGAGACGACGGCGGTCGATCGGTGATCAGCCGCTTAACTAGTTTACTAGTTTAGGAATGCCTAGTATGTGCTGTAAAAAGTACTACTACAAAATCGCCGTGACTACTCCCAGGTAGTGGCGTCAGGGAGTCCAGTTCTATATGGAGTTCCGTGGTTCCACGGTGTCAAATTTTCAACCTGTCGAATTCTCTGTAGAAATTGTAAACAATGAAGTTCAGATTGAAACGATATATATTTCCTGAAAAGACAACACCGTATCCTATGTAACTTATATCCATCATCACCCTGTATTTTATATAATATTATAATTATTACCTGCTACTTGTATTTCCTGCTAGCATTGTCGCGACGCTATGGAATCTTATCTCGCGCCTTGAAGTTCACATGTTAACATCCTCTGTATCACCATATTATATACTAAGTGACATATAAATCCGAACACCCAGTTTAAATGGTTTTACTTTAATAAAATTTTGTGTATAAGTACTTAATGAAGCATAATAAGTGAATGATAAAAATTTCTAAATGATTGCACTGCTTTAAAGCCCTTTGACCTTTAATAATGTGTGGATGCACCCTGATGTGCTACGCATTCTCCAACGCACCTAGGCATGCTTCTGATCAGGTGGTCAATGTCCTCTTGTGGTATCTCATTCCAGGCAACCACCAACTCCTCTCGAAGTGCTTCTAGAGGCTGAGGAGGACGTTGCAAATTGAGCAATCTCCTACCCATCATTTCCCACACGTGCTCAATCGGGGATAAGTCGGGAGATCTTGGTGGCCATGGTAACAATGTGACATCATTATGTTGAAAGAAGTCTATTGTGACTCTTGCAACATGTGGTCGGGCATTAACTTGTTGGAAAGCTGGATCTGCCAGGGTGTGAAGATAGGGTAAAAGATGGGGTTCTAGAACTTCGTGGATATAACGCTGCGCGTTCATGTTACCTCTGATGAAGATTAAAGGTGACCTGGAACCATAAGCTGTAGCACCCCAAACCATAACTCCAACAGTGTGATGAACATGTCTTTCAACAAAAAACTGTGGATTCCTCCTTTCACCACGTCGCCTTCTAACCGTGGCACGACCATCGTGCATGCCTAAACAAAATCGAGACTCGTCACTAAAGACAATACTGTTCCATTCTTGATCCCAGAGGGACCGTTGTCTGCACCACTCAAGGCGATTACGTCGGTGTTCTCGAGTTAAAGGGAGGACTCAGTGTGGCCGGTGTGAAAACAAGCCAAAACCTCTCATTCGTCGGTAAACACTTCGCATGCCAATAGGTCTTCCGTGTTCTGCAAACCATTCATTTGCAATGGACCTGGTAGTGGAGAAATGGTCCCTTAAGGCCAATAATCTTAGGCGGCGATCTTCACGGTCTGTTGTTCTACGGCGGCGTCCAGTGCCCCTTGCTCTTTGCGTACGGCCTTCTCGAAGCCATGCCTGACAACACCTAACCACAGTGTCTACACTTCTTTGCACTCTAACTGCAATTGCCCGAAAAGAAAGTCCAGCTTCTCGAAGTCCCACTATACGGCCCCTATCAAAGTCACTAAGTTGACGAAATCGTACAGGTCTCCGTACTCTAGGCATCGTAACCGATCGTAAAGGATGTCAAGAACCAAAATCCGCCAACGTTGATTCTTTACTGCGGCTGAAATATTCATTCTTAGAGCGTTAATGAATTAAAAAAAAGCAGTATAAAAACCGGAATGTCCAACTGATAAGGCTGAAATTTTTTTCACTTGTTATTTACAGTAAGATAAATACATTCACCAACTTTTATTAAAATAAAACCATTTAAACTTTGTGTTCGGATTTATATGTCACTTAGTATAATTCTACTCCATGTGTGAGGAAATCTTGTCACTTCTTGTCTAACCGTCCTGTTTTACGCATCGTCGTGACAAGGTTTCACAAAAGTCCTTTTGTACCGTTAATCAAAATAAAGTCTTTTTTTAAAAACAAGTGTTTTGGTGGCAGTAATTTAACTTGTATAAGAATCCCACGAAAAGAGATGTCGGCTACCTTATATGCTACTTGCTATGACTACAAGAAGTCGTAACACTTGCATTTAGATATGCTATGTCTAATATTACACAATTTACTGGGCAAAGGGATGTTTTACGAAACAAAGAGGGCCCTCACATATGTCTATGGTGTGATCTACTGCTAGACAAGTATGCGCATTGAAATGTGAAACATGCACTTAAGCTAGTGGATAATCTGGTAATCTGTATTTCAGCTGTCCGAGAAACCTGAAGTCTTACATAAACCTTATAGTCTAGTCTGATCTGTAATCTCTGGAATAACCTGTTCTAGGTCCTTGGTGGTGTTAACCAGCCCTCATATGGTAAAAGGTAGCAGAAAGCCAGCCGAAGCGGTACAACGTTAAGGTTTCAATCGATGGTAGGTTCAATGTAGCAGCTTATTTTCTGAGGTTGACGAATGTAGCTCTGGTCAAATCCTGGTCTCAGTTATGTACGAAAAATGAAGAAAAGAACGTACAGGAAATAGAAGACGTTGAAGAAAAGAAGTAGAAGAGAAGAAAGAAAAAAGGAAAAGAAAAAGCCTACGGTGTAGGGTGGTCCTTAAAGTGGAGGGAAATCTTCCAATCTTAGTGATCCTACAATACTACTCGTAGTGGTGCGAACGCGTACTTTAATTAAAATTGTGATTATTTTCCTTTTATTCAGCTATTTTTCGGAACCAAATCCGCACTTGCGAAACAGACCCTTTGTCCATCCATCATTCTTTTCTTACTTGTTGCGCACGTGGCATGCTATGATTTTCACCTTTGACGGTGACAGCTGACTTGACACGTGTCCACAAACTTCATTGCTACAAAGGTTATAAAACTGTAAACAATGACTACAGTTGCTTCAGGGGCACTAATTTATAAAAGGGAACAAGTAATTTGCCTACAATAGTGTGAGTTAAGTATCTGCTACTTATTAAGTTTTGTTTCAGGTTCACTAGGGCAGGTTCACCGGAAGGGAGGGGATCAACAGGTGAAAGCAGAAATATAAAATTCTATGAACAACGTATTTTTTTTATTCACTCAATGTACAAAGATAACAAACAATATGAGTAAATAAATATAAAATCAAAACAGGCCCAATAGAAGGCATCGCCTGTACATGGACCAATAAATTTACGTTGAAACTGTAGAATGCAAATGACAAAAAAGGACAAAAATTAGCTACAGTAGATTATGTATTTAGTTGATGTTCGTATTTATGAGTTTATGAATTTCAGTCCTAGATATAGAATGTAGCCACTTTTTTAAATTTCTTTTGAAACAATTTCCGAAACGTAAATCTTTTAAGTCTTTAGGTATAATTTCATAAAATTTAGGCGCTAAATAGAGATATGATCGCTGCATTATAGATTTATGCGGTTGAGAAACTACTGTGCCACGAATTTTGTACCTGGTATAATGATTATGTTTAATGTTTTGGTCGGTGTTTACAAATTTATGGTAGTGAGTGATACTGTGTAAGAAATAAAGCTGTCTTATATCATACATTCGAACATCTGCGTATAATTTTTCAGTGGGATGAAGTTTCGGTTTTTTAAATATCATTTTTAGAATACTTTTTTGAAAAACATCTAAATTATAGATATGTGAGGAACATGCAGCTCCCCATGCTAATATACCATATGTGAGATGAGGCTCAATCAGTGCATGGTATAATGTTCGAAGATATTTTTCTGTCAATATATTCCCAAGGTATTTAATTTTGTAGGATACAAATCTAACTTTCTTTAAAATATAATTGACATGGATGTCCCATCGTAAGTGAGGATCCAATATACACAATAAATTTTAGCAAGGGTATGAGATCCATATATTCTCATCTATCTATATCGTATCTTATGAACGAGTAAAGGAGTAAGTAGTAGAGAACCTCCTAATTCGTAAAATCTATGCAACTATAATTTACAACAAAAAAGTCGTAACAAATTATGCAGAAAAATTGTGAAAATAAAATAAGAGTGTGTAGTGTCAAAGCATTCGTAAGAAAATGAGCTTAAAATAAAAAATTGGAGTCGTTTCCGGTCAAACCGGAGGTACGCCAAAGCTGGTGAATATGTCACAAAAAAATATAAATTCATGTATAATATGCAATCTCCAAATTTCCTTTTTCTATCTTGTTACCCTCGTGCCAGGGGGTGGTTGTAGATGCACTTCCCTGCACGATGAATGTTATTTCTGGGGTTCGAAGTGGTTGTTGATTTGGAGGATTAGGGCGCTGGGGGAAATGAAAAGATTGCCAATTTCCAGAGCTTGCCCAAAATCTATTTAACTATTTTTAATAAATCACCTGAAGGGTGCTATTACAAAGTTTGCAACAAACTACCTGAAGGGTGCTATGACAAGGTTTGCAACAAACTACCTGAAGGGTGCTATGACAGGATTTTCAAGTATTCAAAATGATCACAGTAAGCTCAAAATTTCACTTTGCAATGGTTAATCGATCACCTAACAACAAATGAAAACGAACATTAGTGACTTACCAAGTTTCCGGGGGTATGCATACCTCAGGATCACACCAGCTGTGAAGTTAGGATAAATAATTCATATTAAGTGAAATTAGCTGCTTAAGTATATACAGTGAAAGCTCTCCTTGCGGACAGCTCCTATAAGCGGACATCTCTTTTAACCGGACAAAGTTCCTGGAATCGAATTTCAGCCATCAATTTTCAATGTTAAATGCATTCCGATAAACGGACGCTCTTATAAACGGACGCGGACACTAGATTTTCCTGTATGTGATCAAAAAATCTCCCATAAGCGGCCGCGAAACTCTAATACCCGGACGATTTTTTAGTTCCGCTTATTGCAATGCACATATCTATACGTACATACATAAAATTCGGTAATTCCCCGATTTATATTAGATGATTCCCCATTTACGCATTTCGTTGGGTAGCCTGTATGTAATCTTGTGGCTTGTCTTCAGTTCAGGCAAATTCGTAGTTGATTGAGTTACGTATTTTATTATTGTAACTGTAAAATGGCACCATAAAAAAAGATGCTCTCGTTAAAGGAAAAGATGGAAGTTGTTAACGTATTAGACAGAGAAAGTGTTTCAGTTCGTCATTTGGCAAAGAGGTTTAATATTGGGAAAACGCAAGCAGCTGAAATTGCCAAAAATAAGGAAGATATCAGGAGTAAATGGCAATCAGGAACTAATATAAATCAAAAGAAGGATTTTTTAAAAAAGGAAGGTTTTGCTATAGACAAAACATGTTTTGAGTGGTTTGTGAAAGCTAGAAGTCAGAACATTCCAATCTCAGGGCCGTTAGTGAAAATGAAAGCTAAAGAAATCGCCACTACTTTGGGCTATAATAATTTCAGTGTGTCCGACGGGTGGCTGCAAAAGTGGCGCAAGAGACATAGTGTGAGTTTCAAATGCATATCTGGCGAAGCTGCTGCAGTAGATCAAGTTGATGTGTCACAATTTTTGGAGAAACTTCCGTCCATGTTGCTTGGCTACAAACCAGAAGATGTGTACAACGCAGATGAGAGTGGACTTTTTTTCGCGCATTGCCCGACAAAACTCTGTCCTTTAAAGGAGAAACATGTGTGGGTGGAAAGTTGTCTAAAGATAGACTAACCATTTTATTCTGTGCAAATATGGCCAGTGAAAAATGCGATTTGATATTGATCGGGAAAGCGGCTCGTCCCCGTGCTTTAAAAAACGTTGCTATTAAGGATCTACCAGCGACTTGGAAATCCAACAAAAAGGCATGGATGACCCGAGAAATCATGTCTGAGTGGTTAGTCGAATTCGACCGGAAAATGAGAATCCAAAAAAGGCAAGTTCTTTTATTTTTAGACAATGCATGCTCTCATCCTCGTGATATGAAAATGAAAAATGTGAAAATTATATTTTTACCGCCAAACACAACTTCTGTTCGTCAGCCCATGGATCAAGGTATCATACAGAACTTTAAATTTTATTATCGGCACTTGATTTTAAAACATATTTTAACAAAAATTGACGATGGTCAAAGCTTATCTGAGCTTACAAAGTCTATCAATGTGTTAGAAGCTTTGTATTTTACAAAAACAGCATGGAATAAAGTAAATTCCTCTACAATTAAAAACTGTTTTGGCAAAGCTGGATTCAGAAAAAGTGAATGTAGCTCAGAATTTGCTGAGCAAAATTATTGCGATGCTGAAGACGATCTGCCCTCAGCGACACTTGCTCAGTTACTGCGACATGCCAAACATTTAGGAGTAGCAGATCCCCAGAACGTAGATGATTTCCTGGCCATAGACAATAACATAACAACAGAAGAAAATGCCATTGGCAACTTTTCGAATTTGGATGTAGAAAGCCCAGGCCAACTTGAATATGGTAGTCCAAACGACTCAGAAGAAGAAGTGGAACTGGTGGACTCACTAAGCGGTTCAAAAACGATAAATACATATGGGGAAGCTCTAAATCATATTTCTATATTGAAAAAATTTGCTAAAGATGATTTCACTGCATTTCAACATTTGAAAAATTTAGAAAGTTATTACAAAAAATTGTCTCCTTCAGCAAAAGATGGTGAAATTTCGTCAGACAAACATTTTAAACTTTTTTCAACAAGCTAAAGAATAATGTTTTTTTTAAATTCTCGTACCATGTATTGAAGCATTTATGTTTTTGTATGCGTATATGTACATATATTATATAGATATATAGCATAAATACATACTTTAAAAATGTGGCGAGTTTCTGTTTCATTTTTCTCATGATTATAATACCTCATTTCCTCATGATTATATACCCCGTTATTTATACTCTATACTTACATACTCTCTTTTAAACGGACACCTCCCATAAGTGGACGAAAGTTACGGAACCGTGAGTGTCCGCTTATGGGAGCTTTCACTGTAGATTCAGTTCGACGGGGTTTCAGCACATGGCGTCTGTGGACATTGGCAACAGCTGAATCAGCTCCCTTCCTCAGGGGCTGCTTGGAACTCTCATTACAGGACAGGGCGTGGAAAAGTCGTCAGGGCTTCATCTGAAGGTATCAGCAGTAGTTTGGTGGAGAAAACGTAAGGTGAAGAAGACGAAAAGTTGGAAGAAGATGAAAAAGGCCTGAAACAAAAATCCAATATGGCGTCGGGTTCCATTTTAACGCAAGCCGAATTGCTTACCTCTGTTGGAATGTGGCCTAAAAGTGTCGGCTAGAACGCCGTAAAAGCGTCGAAGACTCCCGTCTCCCACATTCCCGTAGGATTATATGAGACATAAAAAGGAAGAACGCTTAGACTTCATTTGGCGTAAAGATCCGCAAAATACGTGTTTCTCAACAGAGCTACGACCAAAAAGTGAAGTCTCTTCAACTTGGACACGGAACACAAAGTTCGAGAGGAGCGATCGAGCAATGGAACAACAGCGGACTGTTCCCGGACTGAAAGGACCGAACACTTGTCAAAATGTAACATTGAGGTTAGGAAAGAAACGAAGACGTAAACAATTCTCAGATGAAGGGCCCTCAACTACGAAATGAGATAATAGGTGGAGAGTTACGTATAAACCATAGAGAAAATCTTCAGGTAGATAAACTAGAAATATGTCTACCATTGTTTAGTGTTTACGATTATTGCAGGGTCACGTCAGTTCCTACAAGGTTTTCAAATTAAACCCGTAACAATCTTCAACAATAAAGTAGTTATAGTGGTGAGCCACCTGGTATTTATCGTAAACTCGCATAATGTCAACCTATGGAACTGTCAAACCTTGTATCAAGCAATAGTGCGTTGGAGCCATAATTAATTAAGGAAATTACAGCACACCTGCAAAAAGCCGCTCACTCATCCGGGCCAAACACACACGTTGCTTTAACAACTAGCTTACATCGCGATTTGGCGTATTCATCATGGCCCACCCTGTATATAGGAGAGTGAACTGCTCGTTTCACTACTACAGTCGGGTCGCGAATTGTGCCCAGTCCGGCAAAGTTCCAACTCCGCGAGAACTTCAGACAACTCCGTTATCATCGGTGACTGCTTTGAACGGTAAATGGCTGGGAATGAAACATGCGAGGCTCACATAATTGGGACGTACTCAGATATGGAGTGGAAATCGCACGGTCACTTCTACGTGTTTCCTGGACGGTCGAGTATGCGTCGAGTGAACCGGAGACCGCGAGTGGCCAGTTAAGCTAAGGGTCACTTGGACACAGGTCCGCATCTACGTTATAGTGGCTAATTGTAAGAAAAGCACACAGTTTGTGTATAATTGTGAAAAATAGCGTCCTTATACTAAGTGACATATAAATCACACCCAGTTTAAATGGTTTTATTTTAATAAAAGTTGGTGAATGTATTTATCTTACTGTAAATAACAAGTGAAAAAATGTTCAGCCTTATCAGTTGGACATTCCGGTTTTTATACTGCTTTTTTTTAATTCACTAACGCTCTAAAAATGAATATTTCAGCCGCAGTAAAGAATCAACGTTGGCGGATTTTGGTTCTTGACATCGGTTACGATGCATAGAGTACGGAGACCTGTACGATTTCGTCAACTTAGTGAGTTTGATAGGGGCCGTATAGTGGGACTTCGGGAAGCTGGACTTTCTTTTCGGGCAATTGCAGTTAGAGTGCAAAGAAGTGTAGAAACTGTGGTTAGGTGTTGTCAGGCATGGCTTCGAGAAGGCCGTACGCAAAGAGCAAGGGGCACTGGACGCCGCCGTAGAACAACAGACCGTGAAGATCGCCGCCTAAGATTATTGACCTTAAGGGACCGTTTCTCCACTACCAGGTCCATTGCAAATGAATGGTTTGCAGAACACGGAAGACCTATTGGCAAGAGAAGTTTTGGCTTGTTTTCATACCGGCCACACTGGGTCCTCCCTTTACCTCGAGAACGCCGACGTAATCGCATTGACTGGTGCAGACAACGGTCACTCTGGGATCAGGAATAGAACAGTATTGTCTTTAGTGACGAGTCTCGATTTTGTTTAGGCGTGCACGATGGTCTTGCCAGGGTTAGAAGGCGACGTGGTGAAAGGAGGAATCCACAGTCTTTTGTTGAAAGACATGTTCATCACACTGTTGAAGTTATGGTTTGTGGTGCTATAGCTTATGGTTCTAGGTCACCTTTAATCTTCATCAGAGGTAACATGAACGCGCAGCGTTATATCCACGAAGTTCTAGAACCCCATCTTTTACCCTATCTTGACACCCTGGCAGATCCAACTTTCCAACATGTTGCAAGAGTCACAATAGACTTCTTTCAACATAATGATGTCACATTGTTACCATGGCCACCAAGATCTCCCGACTTATCCCCAATTGAGCACGTGTGGGATATGACGGGTAGGAGATTGCTCAATTTGCAACGTCCTCCTCAGACTCTAGAAGCACTTCGAGAGGAGTTGGTGGTTGCCTGGAATGAGATACCACAGGAGGACATTGACCACCTGATCAGAAGCATGCCTAGGCGCGTTGGAGAATGCGTAGCACATCAGGGTGCATCCACACATTAATAAAGGTCAAAGGGCTTTAAAGCAGTGCAATCATTTTGAAATTTTTATCATTTAGTTATTATGCTTCATTAAGTACTTATACAGAATTTTATTAAAATGAAACCATCTAAACTGGGGTTCGGATTTATATGTCACTTAGTATAACTTAAAGATCCACGTGAAATACTTTCTTTCAATGGACAAATGTTGATGTTCCTTAACAAGGTTTAAGAGAACTTTCCTTACGAATCCACTATTCTTACAAGCACAGGTGAAAAAAACTGTTAATCGTAGTTAAAACTGCAACTGTCAATTGTCAGGGAGTCAGGACATACTATACATAACCTCAATTTCAAAGTGAATATTGCTTATTGCAATCGTCACAATTAGTATTTGTGCGAAACTGCGCGTAAAAATCTAATTAAAATGGATTCAGGAAATAAGTCATCGCTTTTTTAATCATCAGTCTCAGATTTTGGGGTTAACTATACGAGGGATGTCTTTTAAGTTTTGCATATAGAAACATAGCAGCCCGCACGGATCGAACGTCAGTACTGAATCTTAACCTCACTCTTTAGTAAACTTAAATTCAAAGTTTCACAATAATACGTGCAGTGTTCTCACTACAGTGAATTTGTAAGTGACGCCAAGTCATTAGAAAAATGGAACTCAACCGAGAACATTTTCGCGCCATAATTTATTACAACTTTCAGAGACAATTATCGCAACAAGAATGCCTTGCTGAGTTACTGTCTGTTTTCGGCAACGAAGCGCCACATCAGTCGACAATTTCCCGTTGGTATGGAGGATTCAAACGTGGACAGGTGAGTCTTAGCGACGATTCCAGGGTGGGTGCACCAGAAACGGCAGCCTCCACGAAGATTAATACACATCTGCATGCGCCCGAACCAATTTTCGACGCACTTATTCCACTCGTTTGCTGGCAGATCCAAAACGGCATTTTTGAATGCGTCAACTGCTTCTTCTGGTGACTGGAACCTTTGACCGCGTAGTCTGTTTTTAATTTTCGGGAAACTGAAGAAATCGTTAGGACTTAGACCGGGACTATATGGAGGAAAAACAATAACGTCATTTAAAACTACATACCGTGTTGCTTTATTTCCATATATGGAAAACTTAAAAGACATCCCTCGTAACCGAAAAAGCCAAGTTTTGGCCAAGTTGAACGATCGGCGATAACGACGGAGATAAAAGTGTATACATAGGAGGGTAGATCACATATAAACCAGAATTTTACAAATACTTTTCTTAGCTAATCACGACCGCTCTCTCAGTATTGTTCCTTGCAGTGTACTGTTTTGGGAGTATGCATGACGCATGGTGAGCTGTTCCACTCAGTCTATGCGTCCGTACAGCGATGAGTGTGCAATCGGTTCCACCGTTCGTTGCACAACGCGTTATAGTAAAGTTTTTGATGAAGGAAGGCTTTGAACCGTGCGAGATTTTGGCGCGATTTAAGGCTGAGTGTAAGGATGATACCCTGTCGTCTTCTTCCTACTTTATTAATAGGCTCATGCTTGTTTTACTTGTTCCTCGGTCGTCCCATTGATCTTCTTCCATTTGGCGATTTGTCTCTTGCTATTTTCTGTCATTCTTTCTATGTGTTGATTCCATTATATTTTTCTTCTTTTGATTCACAGGTTTATTTCCTCTATACCACATCTCGCTCGAATTTCCTCACATCTTACTCTGTCTCTTAGAGTTTGGTTTGTTATTTATCGTAAGACTTTCATTTACCTGATGTTTCCAATAATCTTAGTGTTTTCGCCGTGTCTGCTCTTGTTTCCGCTGTGTACGTCATTATCGGTCTTATTGTTGATTTATATATCCTAGTTTTCGTTTCCGTTGTGAGGTATTTGTTTCTCCAGATTGTATTGTTGAGACATCCTGCTGCTCTGTTCGCCATGTTCACTTGTTTTCGTACTTCTTCTTCCACTTTTCCACAGCTTGACAGTTTGATTCCCAAGTATTCCGTTTCCATCAGTTGTTCTATTATTTTGTTATTTACGACCAATTCACATTGTCTCGGTTCCGCTGATATCACTATCGATTTAGTTTTCTCTGTTGAAATCACCGTGAGCGCCGTATCTTCGAATTCTTCAATTAATCTTTGTAGGTCATCTTCATTTTCGGCATATTATCTGCATTTCCTTTTCCCTCATTCTATATCCTCTTCTTTTTTTAACTTTCTTCATGATTTTATCCATTATCAGATACTCTGTCTGATTGGGCCAAAAAGTTTAAAAGTAGACGAGAGAAAATTATAGATATATTTGCCAACAATTCTTTTCTGGACCAAACATGGGTTTCCTTCCTTCTCTGGGCAGTTGTTCTCAGATAATGGCGTCATTTACACGCTAGCGGGTATAACGGTCGCTTTCAAGATCAAGTAGTGCGCGATGTAAATCTGATGACAGTATTACACAGATACTGGTTAGTTACACTGATAAACACAGGGTTTGTGACATGACAATTTTTGGGTGTATCTTATGTATGAGACCCTTAAATCAAATCTAAAAACAGAATTTTTTTATCACCTACCGATATTCGGTAACATCTACTTTTATGAATTACAATAGGTAACATCTCATATTGCTGCATTTCTCGGCGTTTATGCGATGACGCACATATATAATGTTAAGACCTGTCTATTCTTATTCATTATATGCGAGGTCTATGTTTAGAGAGCATACTGCGTTTATTAGGAGACTATTAGCAGCCGAGTCAGCTACGTTTTATGTGTTGAAGGGTACTGAGATGTGTACTGTTAATTTTTTGTTAAAACGGTGTGTTGTTTTTAGTTTATTGTGATCGAGACTAGCGTTATGGACAATGCCTAAAAATTGTGTAAATAGTGCGAAGAGTTTTTGTTATGTGTGCGGAGAGCTAACTTTAATCCGAAAAACGTACTTTTACTACCCTTGTGTTGAAAGCATATGAACTTTATTTTGGAATTAAAGTTGGCGACCAAGATAGACTATGGGCCCCTCATATATGTTGTAAGACTTGTGTAACGTTGTTAACAGGTTGGTTAAGAGGCGACAATCGTAAAATGTCTTTTGCGGTACTAATGCTTTGGAGAGCATCGAGAGACCATACTACTGATTGCTATTTTTTCTTCACAAATACTAAAGGTATTGGACCAAAATCGAAACATACTGTTAAGTATTTTAAGTTACCATCAGCTTTGCGGCCCGTTAAGCATAGTGACGAATCTTATGTCCCAGTTCCAGCAGAATCTTGGTGTTTGGATGAAAAAGTCGAATCCACCGATTCTGAAAGTAATGGTACAGAAAGCGTAAAAATTTACGATCCTTCGTTTGACCTGCCAGGATGTTCAACAGCGCTGCATTTGATCACACAGGGCGAAGTTAATGACTTAGTTCGAGAATTAAATATGCCAAAATCCCAGTCAGCACTTTTAGCCTCAAGATTAAAAGGATGGCATCTTCTTTACGGTTATGTTAACATCCTGAAAACGACAACAAGATCTCACACACTGTTTCCGTCAAGAAAGGGAGTTGATGGGCCATATGTGCAGATTTAAAGGTAATAGCCCTTCTTCTCGGAATGCAACTGGTATATACCAAATATTGTTGTTCTCTTTGTGAATGGGACAGTCGCGCGCGAGATCGTCATTATGAACAGAAGGAGTGGCCGCTACGTCAGGTATTAACTCCAGGCCTCAAAAACATTGCTCAAGAACCACCACTTGATCTCAAAAACGTGTTGCTTTCACCTTTGCATATTAAGTTGCGACTGATGAACAATTTTGTGAAAGCTATGGATCGAAGTGGAAGAAGGTTTCTGCATTTAAAACAAACATTTCCGAGACTTCAGAAGCATCATATCGCCGTAAAAGATCCACAACAACATTCTGAGATTAGTGTTTATTAGTACTCTTACACACATATCCTTATATTTTACTAATATAAACAGCAGGTAAAACACCTTACTGCAAGAAAACCTAGGGGGATAGAAAAAATTGAATGCTATTTCCGGTTTTTTGGGTACGTTTTACATAATAACCACCTTGTTTTGTCCATGTCACAAAAAATTATTTTACTTTTGTTGTCTGAATGGTGAGTATTCAATAAGTATTTCCATTGATCTACTGTGAAACCAGTGAACGGATACTTAATATATACTAAGTGACATATAAATCCGAACACCCAGTTTAAATGGTTTTATTTTAATAAAATTTTGTATCAGTACTTAATGAAGCATAATAAGTAAATGATAAAAATTTCAAAATGATTGCACTGCTTTCAAGCCCTTTGACGTTTAATAATGTGTGGATGCACCCTGATGTGCTACGCATTCTCCAACGCGCCTAGGCATGCTTCTGATCAGGTGGTCAATGTCCTCCTGTGGTATCTCATTCCAGGCAACCACCAACTCCTCTCGAAGTGCTTCTAGAGTCCCATCATATCCCACACGTGCTCAATTGGGGATAAGTCGGGAGATCTTGGTGGCCATGGTAACAATGTGACATCATTATGTTGAAAGAAGTCTATTGTGACTCTTGCAACATGTGGTCGGGCGTTATCTTGTTGGAAAGTTGGATCTGCCAGGGTGTCAAGATAGGATAAAAGATGGGGTTCTAGAACTTCGTGGATATAACGCTGCACGTTCATGTTACCTCTGATGAAGATTAAAGGTGACCTGGAACCATAAGCTATAGCACCCCAAACCATAACTCCAACAGTGTGATGAACAAAAAACTGTGGATTCCTCCTTTCACCATGTCGCCTTCTAACCCTGGCACGACCATCGTGCATGCCTAAACAAAATCGAGACTCGTCACTAAAGACAATACTATTCCATTCCTGATCCCAGAGTGACCGTTGTCTGCACCACTCAAGGCGATTACGTCGGTGTTCTCGAGTTAAAGGGAGGACCCAGTGTGGCCGGTATGAAAACAAGCCAAAACTTCTCATTCGTCGGTAAACACTTCGCATGCCAATAGGTCTTCCGTGTTCTGCAAACCATTTATTTGCAATGGACCTGGTAGTGGAGAAACGGTCCCTTAAGGCCAATAATGTTAGGCGGCGATCTTCATGGTCTGTTGTTCTACGGCGGCGTCCAGTCCCCCTTGCTCTTTGCGTACGGCCTTCTCGAAGCCATGCCTGACAACACCTAACCACAGTGTCTACACTTCTTTGCACTCTAACTGCAATTGCCCGAAAAGAAAGTCCAGCTTCCCGAAGTCCCACTATACGGCCCCTATCAAACTCACTAAGTTGACGAAATCGTACAGGTCTCCGTACTCTAGGCATCGTAACCGATCGTAAAGGATGTCAGGAACCAAAATCCGCCAACGTTGATTCTTTACTGCGGCTGAAATATTCATTTTTAGAGCGTTAGTGAATTAAAAAAAGCAGTATAAAAACCGGAATGTCCAACTGATAAGGCTGAAAATTTTTTCATTGTTACTTACAGTAAGATAAATACATTCACCAACTTTTATTAAAGTAAAACCATTTAAACTGGGTGTTCGGATTTATATGTCACTTAGTATATCTCTAATCGATTTTCCGACGCACCACGTAAAAGAGCTCTCTATGCGCAAAAAGGAAATGTGTGTGTCCAGGTAAACATTCCTCATATACGAGCCAATTATTGTCAGCAAAGGGGTCTAAGTTATAACCACAACATATGAGCAACCGGTAGCCCTAGAACATTAAATTTGTCACTGTAAAACCCGCAGTAATAAAAGGGGAATGTCAGTAGCTTTGCAGCTGGCTATTTCCATGCATCATCGGATTTATCTCGAGCTAGCTAACGTTTACCTTGTAGGTAAGTTCATAAAATATATACCAAACGGGAGACGGAGGGTCTCATTTCTGGGTTATTAACTTCACGATAGCATTTACAACACGTGTCCTTAATCTTTCAAAATATTGTCCCCGGGTTTTATGGTGATGGTATATCCGGATGTGTGTCATCGTAAACTTAAGAATGTCCAAGGTCTTGTCGTTCGGTCCACAATGATAGTTCAGTCACCTTGTATTTTATCCATCCAAGTTTCTGTCCCACAACAAACATGATATTCCGTACTTAAAAGGACATAGGGAAGTCGTAGGTAGTATGGGACTTTTCATATCTGAAAAGAAGGTTTAAAATTCCGTTTTTACGAATGCACGTAACCATTTCTTTAATATCACATATCTCAGGCACTATTAAACCGATTTTGGTGGAAAATAAAGTAACGTGAAACTAGAGGGACGATTGAAAACTCTACGACCAGACGCGACTCTTTCCAGTTTTCTGTTTTTCATCAAAATCAACACCTTTCAAGCTGAATATTATTGGAAGGAGCTATTTTCATGAGGTAACTAATGCATAATGTTTTGTGTCTAAAGAGGATACTTACAAGTCAGCGATAAATCAATTAAATTAAGTTTTGATGTTTTCGGTTTCAATGCGAAAATTATTACAACTATTCAAAACCTCATTATTATACCATTAACAAAATTATTCAAGTGCTGATTTCGAATGGTCCTCCTCTTTAAAAAAGGCGATACCAACGAGTTTTCAAATTATAGGCCTATTTCACTTACACCCCTACAGCTGATTGACTATTTTGAAAGCAACAACCTATTTACTAGCTATCAATTCGGCTTCAGATCGAGTAAGTCTAGTTCTCTAGCTATTGACAGCTTAATTGGGAAAGTAAATGCAGCTTTTTGAAAGTAGTGCTGATTGCTTAGCTAATTTTTTTGATCTTACTAAGGCCTTTGGTTGTGTCCAACATGACATTCTTCTACAAAAATTGTTCCAAAGTAGCAACATTAGGTTCTTGTTATCTTATTCGAGTAGCAGATAGCAGCTTCATCAACACTATCTCCAGTACAATTTTTTTTTTTTTTTTATATATCGAAACAGCCGCGCAGGCAGAAGCCTAAATGCCGGAACACCGCGGCTGCTATGATGATCCCAAAGAAATTTTGTTAATACGATTTTTGAACTGCTTTAGGTTAGTAGAAAAGTAGTAGGGAAAAGCTTCCTCCCGTAGTTTGTTCCACAATCTAGACACCCTCGGGACAAAGGAGCGGTCGTATCGGCCAGTTCTGGATGTACGAAGTTTGACACGGTTAGGATGGGACGCCGAAGTCAGGCGGGTCTGTCTGGCAGGCACATCGCGCGGCGGCATCATGGAAGAGAGCTCTGAGGAGCAAAGCCCGTTGGTGTAGCGATAGAAAAGAGCTAGATCGCCGACGGCCCGCCGGTGCGAAAGAGTCCCGAGACTGTCTGTTAGAGAAGAGTCATCGATCAGTCGGACCGCCCTCCTCTGGACAGCATCGAGCATGGACAATGTAGTCGGGGCGGCAGCACCCCAAATGTGTGAGCAATACTCGAGGCTAGGCCTTATCTGGGCCTTGTATAGAGTGAGAAGGTCATGCGGAGAAAAGTACTTCTTAGCCCTAAACAAATAGCCTAGCTTTTTCCCAGCAGCTGCAGCTATTGAAGAGATGTTTTCGTGCCAGATCAGGTCCTCGGTGATCTGGACTCCGACCAGCCGAAATGAATGGCTCTTTGGTAGGACTCGACCGTCCATCGAAACTGTATGAGCGCTAGGACGCTTTTTGTTCGTCAAAGTGCAGTACTGTGTTTTGGAAGCATTGAACTGTACAATATTGTTGCGTCCCCAAGCAGTGATAGCCTCCAGGTCTCTTGTCAGAGAAGAAGTCGTCGCTAGTCTTCTTTTTTCCAGCTCAGCGGCAGAGATCGGCTTGTCACTCTGAATTCCTGCATGTAGAGTGCTGTCATCAGCGAAGCTGTGGATTGGGTTGATCGTGCAGGAAAGGAGGTCGTTGATATGTAAGAGAAACAGTGTTGGAGCCAAGACCGATCCCTGGGGAACACCCGCGTTGACGTTGTGGGATGAAGAGGAGAATCCGTCAATTACGACGGATATCTTGCGGCCAGAGATAAAGTCAGCCACCCATCTGCAAAGCTTTTCTGGGAGGCCGTAGGATGGAAGTTTGCTCAAGAGGGCAGCGTGCCACAGCTGATCGAACGCTTTCGTGATGTCAAGAGCAACGACATGAGCCTCACCATGAGACTGGATGAGTTTACTCCACAGTTGCGTGACGTAAGCTAGGAGGTCCCCTGTGGATCGTTGGTGCCGGAAACCGTACTGCCTGTCGCTAATCAAGCTGTGACGTTCGAGGTAGTCCAGAAGCTCGCGATTTATGCACCTCTCCATCACTTTACTTATAACAGAAAGCAGAGCTATAGGCCTGTAGTTGTAAGGGTCGGTTTTAGACCCTTTTTTTGGGATGGGCTGTACATGAGCAAATTTCCAGTTTACTGGGAAGGTGCCGGATTCGTAAGATATCTGGAAGAGACGCGAAAGAACTGGAGCAAGCTCAGCTGCACATCTCTTCAGTACAATGGCAGGAATCAAGTCCGGACCAGAAGCTTTGTTGATGTCGAGCGACAAGAGCACTCGTCTTACGGTCTTATGCCTGAATGTTACCTCCCGCATAGTGTGGGGAACCCTTTGAATTGACGGCACTTGGGCGTTGGTGGGGACGTCCATGGTGGAGTTGCCAGCAAAGATCTTGGCTAGCACTTCCGCCTTGGCCTTTGAGTCGCATACAATAGTTCCATCCTGACACGTAAGTGGTGGAAGGCTACTGTGTGAGAAATTCTTTTCAATCTGCTTGGCCAGCGTCCAGAAAGACCGACTGCCATTGCCCTGCGACATTACCCTGTGCTTAACTTTTATATCATGCTGGGTTTTGGCATTGCGAACCGCTTCGTTATATTTGTTTCTGGACTCGACGTCGGCTTGTCTGTTCTCTACAGTGGGGTTTTGTAAGTAGGTTCTGTGGGCCTTGATCTTCTGCTGGCGAGCAGTGTCACACGATTTGTTGAACCAGCCGTTGGACCCTGGTTTAGGAACTTTCACTGTGTGAGGGATGTATTCCTCCATTCCGACGTGGATAATTTCGGTTATTAAAGAACAGATAGTCGACGCATCCGCGTCAGTGAAACAGACATTTCTCCAAGGAAAGCTAGAGAAGAAGTCTCTGAGCCCCTCCCAGTCGGCATGTCCGTAATGCCAAGTTTTGCGGCCTGTGCGAGTTTCTGCTGCCACAGCGGCTTCTGACCGAAACCTAACCTCCACAACACCGTGATCTGAGTTACCCAGGGGGGACAGGGCTCGCCACCAGCTGGGTCAGCCCTTGAGTAAGAGCGAACGCTTCGACTGCACGACCTGCTGCATCGGTCTTATTTGAGCCCAACCAAAGCTCATTATGGGCATTGAAATCACCGAGAAGGACTACCTCTGAAGCGGGGTGATTGATGTTCAGGAAGTCGATCTGGACGGCGAGGTATTCGAGTAGGTCATCCCAGTTATGGTTCGAGGGAGAGCGATAAAGGCAGCAAATAAATTTGGGTGATGTTTTGGAGTTGAGGCGAAGCCACAGAATGTCCTTCCGGTCTGATTCCAAAGAAAGATCCCTGGAGCAGGAAAGACTGCTGCGGACAAAACCCACAACTCCCCCGTTCTTTCTCAGATTGGAGTGCACCTCGTAGTTTGGGAAGTTGAGATGGTTAATCGGTGCAGCCTCTGAGATTTTTGTCTCCGCCAAGAAAAGCACGGCGGGACGATTGGATTGCAGGTAGTGATGAACAGCATCAATGTTGCTGTTGATCCCGCAGATGTTCAAAAAACAAATTTTATCTTCGATGTTGTTCCCTCGAGCCCACCCTCCACCCGGACATTCCGAGAGTGGAGTGAAATGATATACTAAGTGACACATCCGGACACCCAGTTTAAATGGTTTTATTTTAATAAAAGTTGGTGAATGTATTTATCAGTTGGACATTCCGGTTTTTATACTGCTTTTTTTTAACTCACTAACGCTCTAAAAATGAATATTTCAGCCGCAGTAAAGAATCAACGTTGGCGGATTTTGGTTCTTGACATCCTTTACGATCGGTTACGATGCCTAGAGTACGGAGACCTGTACGATTTCGTCAACTTAGTGAGTCTGATAGGGGCCGTATAGTGGGACTTCGGGAGGCTGGACTTTTTTTTCGGGCAATTGCAGTAAGAGTGCAAAGAAGTGTAGACACTGTGGTTAGGTGCTGTCAGGCATGGCTTCGAGAAGGCCGTACGCAAAGAGCAAGGGGCACTGGACGCCGCCGTAGAACAACGTACCGTGAAGATCGCCGCCTAAGATTATTGGCCTTAAGGGACCGTTTCTCCACTACTAGGTCCATTTTGGCTTGTTTTCATACCGGTCACACTGGGTCCTCCCTTTAACTCGAGAACACCGACGTAGTCGCCTTGAGTGGTGCAGACAACGGTCACTCTGGGATCAGGAATGGAACAGTATTGTCTTTAGTGACGAGTTTCGATTTTGTTTAGGCATGCACGATGGTCGTGCCAGGGTTAGAAGGCGACGTGGTGAAAGGAGGAATCCACAGTTTTTTGTTGAAAGACATGTTCATCACACTGTTGGAGTTATGGTTTGGGGTGCTATAGCTTATGGTACCAGGTCACCTTTAATCTTCATCAGAGGTAACATGAACGCGCAGCGTTATATCCACGAAGTTCTAGAAGCCCATCTTTTACCCTATCTTGACACCCTGGCAGATCCAACTTTCCAACAAGATAATGCTCGACCACATGTTACAAGAGTCACAATAGACTTCTTTCAACATAATGATGTCACATTGTTACCATGGCCACCAAGATCTCCCGACTTATCCCCAATTGAGCACGTGTGGGATATGATGGGTAGGAGATTGCTCAATTTGCAACGTCCTCCTCAGACTCTAGAAGCACTTCGAGAGGAGTTGGTGGTTGCCTGGAATGAGATACCACAGGAGGACATTGACCTCCTGATCAGAAGCGTGCCTAGGCGCGTTGGAGAATGCGTAGCACATCAGGGTGCATCCACACATTATTAAAGGTCAAAGGGCTTTAAAGCAGTGCAATCATTTTGAAATTTTTATCATTTGCTTCATTAAGTACTTATACAAAATTTTATTAAAATAAAACCATTTAAACTGGGTGTTCGGATTTATATGTCACTTAGTATATTTCAGCTATTTTATTCTAATTTAATCATCTATATTTTTCTTTTACTTATGCAAATCTGAGCTTTTCCTTTTGACGTCTCATATCCTCAAAGAAATTTCAATAAAAGATATCATTATTATTATTAATAAAATTGTAATACACTTTTTTACAAAGGAATTAACTTTTTGAAGGTATACAGAAAAGCGCCTCATCGATACAAAAGTCTTTCCAGGCTAACTGTTTTATGTTTTATTCAACGGCAAAGTTCGAAAAAACACTTTCTCGCATTTATTCAAGCACTTGTGAATGATTGGTGCAAAAAAGTTACTGAGGATGAAAATACATTCAAAATGAGACCTTACACGGCCAGCTTGCAGTAACGGTTAATTTTTTGTTGCAAAAAACGTTAAAAAGCGGTGACAGGTGCCTGATTTTGTATCACTGACAAACCGCCCTGAAAGAAGTCAGTCGGTGACATTAGGTCAGTCCGTAACATACAGGTTTTGTGCTGATAACTAGCTTTTAATTGAACATACATATATCGTATGTTTATATCATTTTGAAGAATAAGCTCTCATTCACATAAGAAATTTCACAGAAATAGTTTTTCCTTTGTATTAATAGAATTATGTAAATGATGATAACAGTCAAATTTTCGAGTTTCTATTTTTACCGTTACAAATCATTACAGTAAGAAATTCAATTAAACCAATTCGTCATTCCTCAAAACTAGGTCAAAAGAATGTGCTAAATCTATCGTAGATGA
This sequence comes from Acanthoscelides obtectus, assembly GCA_963669975.1. Lineage (NCBI taxonomy): Eukaryota > Metazoa > Arthropoda > Insecta > Coleoptera > Chrysomelidae > Acanthoscelides > Acanthoscelides obtectus. The sequence continues at coordinate 105,493,903 of CAVLJG010000006.1, read as the reverse complement.
AGCTGTTGGTGCGTCTCTCGTCATGTTTAATCAATGTGACAAAATGTCGTCTGATTGTCAGTCCGTGATCCAACTTTCCAACAAGATAATGCCCGACCACATGTTGCAACAGTCACAATAGACTTCTTTCAACATAATGATGTCACATTGTTACCATGGCCACCAAGATCTCCCGACTTATCCCCAATTGAGCACGTGTCGGATGTGATGGGTAGGAGATTGCTCAATTTGCAACGTCCTCCTCAGACTCTAGAAGAACTCCGAGAGGAGGAGGTGGTTGCCTGGAATGAGATACCACAGGAGGACATTGACCACCTGATCAGAAGCATGCCTAGGAGCGTTGGAGAATGCGTAGCACATCAGGGTGCATCCACACATTATTAAAGGTCAAAGGGCTTTAAAGCAGTGCAATCATTTTGAAATTTTTATCATTTACTTATTATGCTTCATTAAGTACTTATACAAAATTTTATTAAAATAAAACCATTTAAACTGGGTGTTCGGATTTATATGTATAGTTTCATGTGGCATCCCGCAGGGTTCTATGCTGGGTACACTTTTATTCTTAATAATAGAATATTGAATATATAAAAAATAAAAAAATTGGTTTTTAGCAAATCTGACAGTTAATGTTTTAAAGACACAGTCCATGGTAATAAGTTTGTGTCGCCATAACATTACTACCATAGACACAGTCAAAGTTTTAGGTGTCGGTATTGATAGATACATAACTTGGGAGGAGCATGTAAATAGTATTCTCAGGTAAGTATCTAAGATCATTTTTAGTTAAGGATCTGAAAGGCTGGTGATACGTTATTTTGAAAGCTAGTCAAAAGACCAAGTTGTGCCCGCGGACATTTTTCATTATTGTATCTAAAATACCAAATTTTATTCAAAAGTAACCAAATCTCGTACTCTCATAGGAAGTAAATGTGGAACCTTTTTAGGTTCACTATAGACCTGTTTATCAGTGACCCAGTTTAGCTACTCGGAGTAACTCAGCACTGCTCAGTAACAATATTGTTCCACTGCAAAATACCACTGGAGAGCAGCTTATTTATTTAATAATACTTCATCATTATGGAGTTTTTTTTCAGAGGAGTCGATTTGCAAGATGCAGAAGGGGCTGAGAACGTTTTTAGTGATATTTTTCTAGCTATTTGAACTATTATGTCTAGAATGAATTTTCGTTATAAATCCAATTACAGAAAAGCATTCCTACATATTTTGCTAAAATAACCATTGAAGAATTTTTCCGTATACTAAAAATATGTGTCAGGTAAATGCTTGAAAATCTGTTGGTTCATATATTTCCTAAATATTTACGAGAAATATTTCATCAAAATATAAAACTGATATTTAAATATCTTTTCTCGTATTTTGTATATACTGGCAGCTCAGTTTTTTTTTGGAAAAACGCTCAGACCCGTCGATTTTGTTTTCGAGGGGGACACAAGTTTGGCAAAAAATCACGTTAACACGTGCAGCCCCCTCGGCGGGGGTGCCACCACCCCTAAAATCTTAAATGGAAAGGGGGGGCGAGTGATACCATAGTTTGCGATTGATTTGACCATACTTTGTTGCTAAAATAACGCTTTATTACATAAATTAACCATGGTATATTCCACAGCAGGAATTGTCGAAATATTTTTTGGAAATAATCAGTGCGCTAACAGAACAGCAGAAATCTTTAATAAGCGACATGAGAATAGTAACGTGCATCGAAAATATGTTCTAGAACTTGTAGCTAAATTTCTGGAAAGTGGTTCAGTCGCCAATAAAAAAATCCCATAAGGAACGAAGCAATAGAAGTGGAGGTTTTAGGGCAAGTTTATGTAGATCCTAGGTTAAGTACCCGCAAATAGGAGACTGTGTGTGGTGTTAGTCGACGTACTGTCCAACGGATTCTAAAGGCCCATAGTTTTCATCCGTATAAAATTCACCTGGTACAACAACTTAATGAAGACGATTTTGATCAGCGATTACAATTTTGTGAAGATATGAGTGAACGAATTGTAAACGATAGCGGTACATTGCGAATAGGTTGATGTTCTAACAGGATGGTGCCCCACCACATCACGCATTACATGTTCGACAATATTTAGATCAGACGTTTCCAGATCGATGGATTGGTAGAAGAGGTGCCATTGAATGGCCCCCAAGATCGCCAGATTTATCACCTTTGTATTTCTTTATGCGGGGTCATTTAAAAAGCAAAATCTATGCCACTCAGCCAACATCATTAGAAGACCTGCGACAAAGAATTGTGAATGAGTGCCTTCAAATTACTCCTCAAATATTGCAAAATGTGCGGCAATGTTTTGAGCAAAATCTTTATTATTGCATGGAGAGCCATTTTCAACATTTATTTGCCTAACGGGTCAGTTCATTCTTCATTTTTAAATTACTTTGCTGCCAAATGTATGGATCTCCACTAATAATGATGTATTGGTTTTATTTAAACTTTAAATCAATAAATCTTCAAAACTACTGATCTGAAGTACATTAATTTTAAATCATTATAAAGGGAATTGAAAGACCTTTAAGATAAGGTATCACTCGACCCCCCTTTCCATTTAAGATTTTGGAGGTGGTGTCACCCCCGCTTAGGGGGCTGTAAACCTGTTTCCCTCTAGAAAACAAAATCGACGGGTCTGAGCGTTTTTCAAAAAAAAAACTGTGCTGCCAGTAAATGCGTCTGTTTCGTTTTCGATGCGCAACCCTGCATATAATAATAATAATAATGATAAATGGCTTTATTCGAAGAGACAATGCATACCAAAATAATGTTCAACAAATAGGAATAATTGCTCTCGAATCTCAAGGGGGAGTTCAGGACCTGCGTGCTCTTCCACTCATCCCTTGCTCTATTTTAAGATAGTGACATCAACTGTTACATGCCTACTACTAACTATATGAGAGCAGACAAAAAAAAAAGCATGAGTACAAAAAAAAAACAAATAACACTGAAAATATAAAACTGAAAATATGTCATCATATAATCATGAGATTCATCCAAAAAAGCTAAATGTTACAGTATTATCAGTGAAGTTAATTATACTTATCTAAAAGGAATCGTCTCAGAGCTGCCTTGAACTTGCAACCTTTCATATTTTTGATTTGATGGGGGATGGAGTTGTATAATTTATAGATGTTGTAAGAGAAGCCACGTTCGAAAAAACATCTTCGATGGAATGGAGCAGATATATTCTGTTTCGAATGAACATTGAAAGAATGAAGACTTTCTCTAAACATGACTTTTTCATACAAATATTGCGGTGACTTGCTCGACAAAATATTATTGTAGAAACATGGTGTTAATAGTTCTGAACGCTGTTTCATGTTCAACCACTGTAAATCCTTCAGCTTATGATATATATAAATACTACAAAATTCGGAATTTTAAACAGTCCATCTAACCTTGTGTTATTCCTAGACAACTTTGTTATCGTGCAACCTTTTAACAAACGCGTTAAACAATGCCTGAGATATCTGATAATCAATATTTGGCATGTTTAGATATATCACCCTGTATGTCCGTAAGTTGCGAATCTATACATTTTTTTATTTTGGGATATGAGCAGCTCTCGATCCAGACTACAAAGTTAGCATCAGACGCGGTGGCCAGATGAGTGTAGCAGTATCCTGGCAAAAGTCCGTTAGTATATCGACAGACGAGAGCGAGATATCGGACTGCCCATCAGTGAAGAGCCATTATAGCTAGAAGCTTCCAAACAGGCAGATCAGTGATTGGAAAACATGGCAGACAGACAGGGAAACATGGAAATATATAATCTGTTTCTGTTATCATATCGAAAATGTACGAGGCACGAATTTTAAATTTACAATTCGTGTTCATCGACATACTGTAAAAATATTCGTAAACAGGAGCTGTGTCAGACATCCGAGGGATGGTAAATTCTCCTCTCGATAAACAAAGCCAAAATTTTCTGCGTCTGGTCTACCATGAGTTAAAAATTTTGCCTACATGCGGATGGAAGAATTTACATACATTTGTATACAACTGCTGCCTTCCGAGCAACTGGATCAAATCAACATAAATTGAGTTTTCACTACTCGACAACTCCATCTTGAGCTCTGATATCTGCAAGAATGAAAAAGAGAATAGAGGGAAGCGATTCTAACCGATACCAAGTTTCTGTCTTACGTGGTTTTTGGCGATTTACATTAAAACTACAGCAATTACTGTTTTTTTTTCGAGGTATAGAATTTTATTTTGGCATTACTTTTGAAGCTGGCGACCGATTTGACAGCTGTCAAGTGATTTGTTCTCAGTTTGGTTTGGCAATTCATCATGAATAGACTCACGCCTGAACAAGGCTTCCAAATTGTGCAGTTTTATTTCGAAAATAATGGTTCTGTACGTCCATTCAATAATAGAAGAATACTTCTGGGATGGCAATGTTTGACAGTATATCAAAATAACGACATTTCTCAGTGTAGAAAATGCTACCGTTTTAATCATACAGAAAAGAATTGCAGGAAAGAGAAGATATGTGCCAACTGTGGCAACGGTCACGAAGGAGAAAATTGTAAGCATGTATCAATAGAATGCTGCAACTGTAGATATGGAAATGAAAGATATAAAAAAAATTATAATATTAACCACTCACCTACCGACAAAAACTGTCCATCGTACAAATATTATCAGGAACAACAAAACTTAAGGATACTTTTTTAAAATTCAAGTTCATCTTTTACCACTAATATCTCTAAAGAGGACCTAAAAATGTCAGTAAATAAATACATTAATGATTTCCAAATTCCAAGTATTGCAACAAATATAGCACCAAACGTCGATGAACTTAATTTATGTACACAAAATTCTGATGCAAAATTTCGAATTTTTAATATGAACATAAGGAGTATAAAACACAACATTGATTACTTAAAAATACTACTCGACTAAATATGGTACAATTTTGATTTTTTTTCAAAATCAAAATAAAGTTCATTTAAAGCAACATATTTTCTTGGGAGATGTCAATATAAATATTTTGGACGATGATCCCATCACAAATGAATACTTGAATATCCTATCAAGTAACGGATTTCTGTCCTATATAAACCTACCTACAAGGTCCATCAGTGGCACATGTATAGATCACTGCTTTGTGAAAGACCTATCCAACAAAATTACTTGTATACCAATAATCCTAAAAAGCGATATTACTGACCACTTCTCCACTATTTTACTGATATCTTCAAATGAAAAACATTCTAACATCCCTACCGTTAGTAACAACCAGGAAAATTACAAATTTAATGTCGACAATTCAAAACTAATATCAAATGTCAAACAAGAATCCTGGGAACAATTATACTCTATAAATAATATAGACAAAGCAACGGGACTGTTCATAGAGAAAATAAAAAAACTAATAGATATTAGTACCAATAAAGTAATAATTAGTCACAAAGAGAAAAGCAGAAATGCCTGGATTACCAAAGGATTAATAACATCGGCAATAGAAAAAGAAAGACTATATAATGTAATGAAACTAACGCCAACTACAGAGAATACCGACTGCTACAACCAATATAAAAATAAATTTATAGAGCTTGTAAGGCAAACCAAACGAAAACATTACCTAAATAAATTGAATAATAACTTAAATGATCCTAAGCGGCTTTGGACAACTATTGATGAGATTACTGGGAAAACAAAAGTTAAAGAGTGTGTCACTGAGTTAAATACAACATCGGGAACAGTATTAAAAAATACTCAACAGATATGCGATGAATTTGTACAATTCTTTACTGACATAGGCGAAAATTTAGCAAGTAATATACAAGCAAATGTACAAAATACTCAGCCTCCAAAAAAAACTTTGAACTCATTTATTTTGGATAAAGTCGAGCAATGTGAAGTATACACCACTGTTATGTCCTTAAAAAATCGGAAAAGTGCTGGGTTCGATGGTATTAAAAGCGAGCATTTCAAAATTATAGCCGAGGACATAGCAGAACCACTCACTTACCTAATCAACAAATGCTTTGAATCTGGCATATATCCCTCAATTTAAAAAAAAGGTAATATAATACCGATACATAGATCAGGAACAAAAACAGATGTTAACAACTATTGACCAATATCAATAATATCCAGTGTAGCAAAGGTTTTTGAAACAGTTTTATCTACTAGAATGATTCGATACCTCACAAAATTCAAAATTTTAAGTGAAAATCAATATGGATTTACAGTTTCAACTTAAATCTATTGATCCATGTACAGGCGATTCCTTCTACAAGAGAAGCGTAGAAGCATTGGAGAGAATTGGTTTCAGAGGAAACGCGTACTCACTGATCGAAAGTTATTTGTCAAATCGCCCACAATCTGTGCAGATATCAGGATCATTTAGTAAAGAAATGTATATTAAGTGTGGTGTCCCACAAGGAACTGTCTTAGGTCCGCTGTTATTCAATATATATTTAAATGATATTTTCCAAATTAATTGTGTTGGCAAAATAACTAGTTTTGCAGATGATACTGCAATATTATATGAAGGCACTGACTGGAAGGCACTGACTAGTCTGATCTGAAAAATGTAATTGAAAATGATTTTATCAAAATTATTCGGTGGTTTAACAGTAGAAAATTAAGCATTAACTGCTCTAAAACACATTTTTTACCATTTGGATCTTATGCTAGACATCTGCCAAATTACACAAATTTCTCCTTCAATATTAATGATGAAAAAATGCAAATTAATAGAGTGCCCATCATAAAATACCTTGGAGTGGTCTTGGATCCTCACTTACGATGGGACATCCATGTCAATTATATTTTAAAGAAAGTTAGATTTGTATCCTACAAGATTAAATACCTTGGGAATATATTGACAGAAAAATATCTTCGAACGTTATACCATGCACTGATTGAGCCTCATCTCACATAATGGTATATTAGCATGGGGAGCTGCATGTTCCTCACAAATCTATAATTTAGATGTTTTTCAAAAAAGTATTCTAAAAATGATATTTAAAAAACCGAAACTTTATCCCACTGAAAAACTATACGCAGATGTTCGAATGTATGATATAAGACAGCTTTATTTCTTACACAGTATCACTCACTACCATAAATTTGTAAACACCGACCAAAAAATTAAACATAATCATTATACCAGGTACAAAATTCGTGGCACAGTAGTTCCTCAACCGCATAAATCTATAATGCAGCGATCATATCTCTATTTAGCGCCTAAATTTTATGAAATTATACCTAAAGACTTAAAAGATTTACGTTTCGGAAATTGTTTCAAAAGAAATTTAAAAAAAGTGGCTACATTCTATATCTAGGACTGAAATTCATAAACTCATAAATACGAACATCAACTAAATACATAATCTACTGTAGCTAATTTTTGTCCTTTTTTGTCATTTGCATTCTACAGTTTCAACTTAAATTATTGGTCCATGTACAGGCGATGCCTTATATTGGGCCTGTTTTGATTTTATATTTATTTACTCATATTGTTTGTTATCTTTGTACATTGAGTAAATAAATATTATTATTATTATTATTATTATTTTCGGGTGCCTTTCATTATAGTGGTGATTTAGTGATAGACACAGTTAGGTTTCTGTTGTCTCACGTACGCCGCTGACTGTACACTCTGCGCTCAGACGGATTGCTCTAGGAAACGGATAATCCGTTCGTGCAGCGAGCTTTTCCAGATGGTAGGAATTTGTGAACGTTCACGAGTTTTGTTTCTCTTTGTCATGCGGCGGTTCCGAAGCCTAAATGTTTGCCAGCCGGCGACTACGTAGACCTCTACAAATAGGTAGATAGGGTTGAGACGATACGCGGAGAGAAACGTTTACAAAGTGCTCACTCAAACAGAATGCATGATGCGAAAATATTCGGGCAGGGGGATGTTCGGATAAGGCAGCAGCAGAAGTGCGCACCATCTACAGGGTGAGGATTTGGTGTGCAATCTTTGTAATATCTGTTGTTATGAAATATGCATATATATATATATACATATATATATATATATATATATATATATATATATATATATATATATATATACAGGGTGTCCCAGAAGTCGACGTCAAGCCGAAACCGGGTGATAGGCAAAGTCATAACAGCTGTCAGAAAAATATTTAAAAAAATTTTATGTATGTGTTTTGAAAATCATAGGTCATTGAAAAAATTATAGAAATTTCACACCCTACGGCAGTCTGTCAACTCCTGTTACTACAAATATTAACTTTTTTTGGATTCTATTTTTACAATGTAATGATGAATAATGCATCTTCAAACTGGTGTCTCAACCTTACTGCCAACTTTTCTCGTTCAGGAAAAATTGCCACTTATTTCCCAACCAAGTATTCCAAAGTAAAGCTTTGCTCAACTTTAACTGGCTGTACTGGAAAAAAATGTACTACGAGAGTTTGGCAAGTAACCTTAAAAGTTGGCGCATTTAATAACGATTCCAAAATGGTATAACACTTAGAAGATTACTCGTTAACTTATGCACAATTTTTATTTGAAAAAAAAACTGATGAAAATTTTTCAAAATTTCCTAATTAAACAGCGATTATGAAAACGCACAAGGACCCTTAAGGATAACTGTTTGCACAACAGTGGGCGTCAAAATGCTGCTGATGATGATTTACCTTTACAGCAAATGCTCAAACTGTTTTCCTTCAGCCGCAATACACGCTCGACATCTTCTTAAAAAAGATCGGGTTATTAAACGAACAAATCCACGGTTATTAACAAACTCAGCTGCTTCCAATAGTCTTTGCCGTAGCTCAGCTACATTTTGAATCGGCTTGAAATACACTTTTTCTTTTACAGTTGCCCAGTAAAAATATCTAAAGGATTCAAATCAGGTGATCGGGCTGGCCACGGTATTGTACCTGACCGCCTTATCCATCTGCCTGGAAAGTTTTGATCGAGATACTCTCTCACTGAGAGTGCATAGTGCACTGGGCAGCCATCATGCTGAAACCACATGTCCCTGTAAATACTCAGTGGCACGTCCACCAATAAATTTTGTACATGATTTTTCAAAAAATCCAAATAAACTTCAGCAGTCAAAGTCTCTGGGAACTCAAACGGACCGATTATTTTACCATTTAAAATTCCTGTCCAATGGTTTATCTTGAAGCGATATTGAGATTTATCTTCTCTCATCAAATGTGGGTTTGCTACGTGCCACTTGTGTAAGTTATGCAGGTTCATGTACCCATCTTTCTTAAATGTGGTCTCATCCGACCATAAAATTTTTTCAAAGAATTGTGGATCTTTCCTGTGTCTTTCTAACATTGTGCGACAAAAAGCAACTCGGGGCTCATAATCCCGGGGCAGGAGAGGTTGAACACGCTGTATGTTGTATGGATGAAGCACATCACTTACTTGCTATTGCACACTTTGATACCGATCAGTACTCCTCCGTTTACTATGCATCTTTACATGTTCGTGCTTGTTGATTTAGCACTGTTACTAATTTTGGATTAGTGAACTGGACTGTTGATCGCTTGTAATTTGGATTTGGACTGTTTAATTGCTCTTCAAAACAACATTTGCATTCCTTAGACTATCTTTGATAGTGTGATTGCGCAGTGCCGCTATGTCCGTATACACCGTACAGGAATATGCTAACATGCACCTCATTTATGGGGAATGCAGATGCAACGCTAGTGCTGCAGCGAGACTTTACTGTGAGAGGTACCCGAATGCAGCTCGTCATCCAGATCATCGAGTGTCCACAAATGTGCACTATTGGAAGCAGCTGAGTTTGTTAATAACCGTGGATTCGCTCGTTTAATAACCCGATCTTTTTTTAGAAGATGTCGAGCGTGTATTGCGGCTGAAGGAAAACAGTTTGAGCATTTGCTGTAAAGGTAAATCATCATCATGAGCATTTTGACGTCCACTGTTGTGCAAATAGTTATCCTTAAGGGAAATTTTGAAAAATTTTCATCAGTTTTTCTTCAAATAAAAATTGTGCATAAGTTAACGAGTAATCTTCTAAGTGTTATACCATTTTGGAATCCTTATTAAATGCGCCAACTTTTAAGGTTACTTGCCAAACTCTCGTAGTACATTTTTTTCCAGTACAGCCAGTTAAAGTTGAGCAAAGTTTTACTTTGGAATACTTGGTTGGGAAATAAGTGGCAATTTTTCCTGAACGAGAAAGGTTGGCAGTAAGGTTGAGACACCAGTTTGAAGATGCATTATTTATCATTACATTGTAAAGATAAAATCCAAAAAAAGTTAATATTTGTAGTAACAGGAGTTGACAGACTGTCGTAGGGTGTGAAATTTCTATATTTTTTTTCAAAGACCTATAATTTTCAAAACACATACATAAAATTTTTTTAAATATTTTTCTGATAGCTGTTATGACTTTGCCTATCACCCGGTTTCGGCTTGACGTCGACTTCTGGGACACCCTGTATATAGTTCAGTATCCTTTTCAGGTAATCTGTGGCCAAGCCTGTGTTCTTTTTTTTTCGAAATCCAAATTGAGAGCCTGCACGGCAACCATTTTCTTCCAAAAAAGGCACAAGCCTCAAGGCAATGCATTATTGACACCACTCTTGAATACCGGTAAAACCGCAGCTTTTTTAAGAATATCTGGAAATACTCCATCCCTCCATAATTAAAAATTTTTTTATTAAGCTGCTGTCTTGATTCGGGTCTAAAGCCTGCCGTCGGTTGGAATATGGCTCTATCGTTCGCGGCTATCTTTCATAGGATTTTTGTACATTTCTTGAATGCTTTATACCCCATATCAGTATCAGCTCTTCTGTATGTATTATGATTAAACCAAGACGTGCTGCTAACTTGATCTGATCTGAAACGTTAGGAAACGCGTTTTCTAATAATTAAATAAACGTATTAAATTTTTGATCCACATTTTTCTTTGGATCTAATATGAAGTCATAGTGGGTAAAGCTGCAGAAACGTAATTGGGAATTTGATTTTTAAAGCTTTGATATGAGTCCGCCAGGTCACCCCTTTGTTCAGAATGACCTCGAGGTACTCAGCGGAGATATTCCAAGGTATACTAAGTCCATTCATTGAAACCTTAGATGAGACGCCACGACGTCTTCTCGTACGAGAGATTGGCTGCGTTTTCGATTAGCTAATTCTAATCATCCAGTGATCCGATCACTCTAATACTTCCTTCACCGCAGTGTACAGCCTTTATGGACTAGATCACCAGACCACGTCTGGGTCACCAATGCAGAATTGTCACCATAGAGATAGACTTCAGAGATGCTGGGTCTAGGGATGTCATTAATGTACAGCGAGTAAAGGATCGGTTTAAAGGCCGAACCCTGAGGAACACCGGCTTTAGCCCGCATTTTTTTAATGAGCAATGTTCAAAACCATGTTCACAATTCACATATTTCTATATGAGCTTAAATTACAGGTCAGTCAACTGACATCATTGATTCTTGTCAGTGCAAAATTCTAATCAGTAATGTAGCGGCTACGGTTCAAGGCGTAATCGGAGACCAATATCAACGAAATGTATTGTTTCCGGGGAAAAAATAATACCTATTTCTGAATGAATAATGCAAAAAAACCTGCCCCCGATCCTCTGCAGGGCAACAGATGTGTTAAATTATTATTAAAGCGGTAACTACACCCCGAAATCGGAGCCGAAAAAGAAAAATGTGTGCTTCTTGGTGCCATTAAAAGGGAACACGCGTCTCATAAAAGGCATTCCCCTTTCTCCTGTATACCCACCTTCTTACTTAAGTTATTCATAAATTCTGCTCAAGGTTCGGCATTATTACTAGGCTTAGAAATATTGTGGACATGGATAATAATTGTTTTTTTCAGGGCGTAGCTGATATTGGTCGGTCTAGTGGGAGAAACAGGCCAAAAAATGGCCCAAATTACGATTTTTGACCTATCTGACGATCCTGATCATCTGGGGAGGTGGGAAATTGTAGGGGTGGGGGAGCGTGCATCTCTCTTTTTTTTTGTTTAAAGTCGGCTTTCTCGGTATCTCCCTCTATCAGTCCTTTCGATGGCACTGACAATCTATTTTTGGAATTGAGGTGCCCAAATTTCAGCTTCACGATAGGCTGCATATATCGGCCACGGCCCTGTTTGGGAGACACACACCTGTGCAGTCTCATTTCAGATCTCTTAAATAAAAACACCAACCTTTTCATAGCTGGTGACTTTAATCTACGTGACATTAGCTGGCCTATGTCAACCATTCCTGAATTTAATTCTTCTTCTGCTGCTTACATCGACTTGCTACGCAACTCTAGCATATCTCAACTTGTTGATCGTCCAACGAGATTCAGGGAAGGACAGCCGACTAGGGCACTGGATTTGATATTCGTTAACGACGCCAACTTTGTTTCTAATTTAGATTATTTGCCACCTTTTGGCAAGTCTGACCACTGTTCACTTTTATCTTCTCTCCAGTTCAATATAAATAGTCGTTCTACAACCGATAAATTTAAAACCATCAAAATTGTAAACCACGATGCTCTTAACCAAGCCCTGTCTGAAGTCAACTGGCCTGCTTTGCTTAACAACCGTAGCACCCAAGATATGTGGAACACTTTCGCTCAACGAGTCCTAAGCGAAACGGCTGACAATACTGTTGAAAAGAAGGTATACTGTGACCCCTCAAAGCCCTGGATCAACTCTAACATATCGAGGATGCTTCGTCACAAGAGATCTTTGTGGCAACGGTTTAGGAGGAGTGGCCACTCACAAGATTACGTGTCTCATCGATCCTTTTCTAACCTCCTATCTAGAACGTTACATAATGCCAAACATGCTTATGAACGAAAACTTGTTACCTCTAAAAATAAGAAGAAGCTGTTTCGGTATCTAAGAACAAACCTGAATTTCAAAGTTTCATCACGTCAGATCCGCGACGCTGACGGTCATCTCCACATGGATGCCACCGAATCTGCTAATTTACTGGCAGAGTCCTTTAGTGATGACTTCGTCGATGAGCCTAATGGAGACCTTCTACCGACCACTAGCTTCCATAGGTGTCCCAACAGCCTTTGCGAAGTTGCGTTCCTGCCTGAAGATGTATTAATGCACCTGCGAAATCTGAAGACCTCTGCCTCCCCTGGTAAAGATGGGATGACGGCTGCTGTACTTAAAAACTGCGCTTCAGCACTGGCCCTACCATTAAGCTTGATATTCACATCGTCTTTTAGATCTCATACCCTACCCTCATGCTGGCTTAGTGCTTCTGTTACCCCTGTATTCAAAAAGGGCGACAAATCCTCCGCTAAAAATTATCGACCAATAAGTCTCGTTCCTATCGCCGCCAAAATAGCTGAAAGAATCATATTAGATAAGTTCCTGTCATTTGCTTTCGAAAATGACCTTATCCCTAAGAATCAGCATGGATTTCTCCCTGGTCGATCAATAATGACCAACCTTCTCCACTCTCTCAACGATTGGACGCAAAGACTCCTGTTGATATAATCTACTTAGATTTTTCTAGGGCTTTCGATCGCGTACCACATAGAAGGCTTCTGTTTAAGTTGGAATGTATGGGAATAAGAGGCGAGTTGTTGCTGTGGATTAAGGCTTTTCTCACCGGGAGGACTTTCTCTGTGCGCGTCAGTGATAGCCAGTCTCACCTTCATCATGTAGCAAGTGGAGTTCCTCAAGGCTCTGTCTTGGGGCCAGTGCTGTTCCTTCTGTATACAAGTGACCTGCCCGCATTGATTTCCTCCACATGTTCAGCTTATGCCGACGACACCAAGATTTACAATACTGTCGTAAATTCTGCTATGCTTCAACAAGATCTTGATATTGTTTGTCAATGGTCAGTCAGTTGGCTTTTACCCTTAAATCTAACTAAGTGTTGTGTCCTTCACCTCGGGAAGACAAATCCGCGATTTACATACAAGATCTCTGACCACAACATCGAAGCATTTTCCAGCCACACTGATCTGGGCGTGGTAGTCAACGATCGTCTTTCCTGGTCAGAGCATATTCACCACGTTACATCAAAAGCCAAGAAACTTCTATACATGCTGGAGAGGTCTTTCAAAGGATCCGATGTCAACACTTGCGCCTACATTTACAAGGCCAATTGTTGAAGTCGCTGGCCCGGTATGGGACACTGTGCTTCTGCGCGATAGATATCTCGTCGAATCAGTACAGCGTCGGGCTACTCGTATCCCTTTTGGAGCACGAAGCCCAAGCTATGAAGATCGCCTTGAATTATTCAACCTGACCTCATTCTCTGAGCGAAGACTTCGTGGCGATCTTATAGTTACGTTCAGGATTCTTTATGGTTTGATGGGCACCAACCTCATGCATCTATACCGTCTGTCGCGCAGCAATCTACGCGGACACAGTTTCAACCTGCATAAGGAGCCATTTAAAACAACAGTCCGACAGTGGTTTCTTCCCAACCGCATATTCAACACCTGGAATAGTTTACCTGAAAGTGTGGTTGGTGCTACTTCAGTTAATAGCTTTAAAGTGCAGTATGATAGCTGGAGGAGTGTACAAACTTTATAGCTATGAACTGTCTTTTTTTATTTTTTTCTATTTTGATGTATTTGTGTTACGTGTCCGTACACTATATTTACTGCTTGAGCTTATAGTACTGTGTACTCTGCTCATCTCAATTATCATAATAATAATAATAATAATAATACTGATACGCTAACAACCTCGGTAGTTCTATGCACCTATTGGACATGTTCGTAGCTAACTTTTTTCTCAAAGGGTCAAACTTGTGCTGGACATCATCCTTTATGAATTGTTGACGGCATGCAGAGTCAACCTACTCGACGCCGTTCTTTTGGTAACACTATCTACAACTCCAGTACTTTAAAAAGCCCTAACCTTAGTAATTTTTTTTTAGTATCAGAAGCTTAATAGTCTTGCTTGCAGCTTTCAAGCCTTTTAGCATTTTAGCATTACTGCAGCATGACAAAGTCAATTAGCGATGTTCTTGATTTGATTCTCCCATGCAAAAAGGATTCACTAATTACTCAAAAGATAGGGCGGTCCTTTGTTACCCCCTATCTTGTTTCGATTCTAATAAATCTAATAACAATGAACGGTTACCAGAATAAAGTACACCTTCAAGATATCTTCTTACGTTATTAATATTAATAGCCTCTCCACGATTATCTCAAGAGGTATATTGAGAAACGCTTAGACATCTACTGGGTGGAAGTTCAATACTTGTCGAAGGAGAACCTGGTGAAAAATTACAGCTGTAGGACGCCTTTATGGCCTCCTTGATTTTCAGAAATAATAATAATAATAAATGACTTTAAATAAGACAAAAAAGATAATAGTAATAAGTCTTAAAAATACAGAATAATCATAATAATAATTACGTGTTAACACTAAATGGACTGAAAGTATATTAAAATTTCAAAAAGATATTAATTAATACTGGTTGCTTGACATATTTTTTCTACTTATATATCTATATTATAAACTTCAATCTCTATTCTAAAAAAGTTTGTTCAGATTTCTATTTAGCTAATATTTCTTATATTGTATTTTGAAACTTGAAAGAGAAAGATTAAGGAACTGGTTGGGAATTGAATTAAATTGTTTAACAACATTGTATGAAAATGATCGTTGAAACAATGCACTACTATGAAGCGGCATAGTTATTTTTTTTAAATATCTTACATTTATATCATGAACAGAATGTCGGAAAATTAAACGTTGTCTTATAGAATCAGGTTAACCTGGAGTGTTTATAATTTTCAATAAAAAACTAGAAAAATGGAGAGTGCGACGCTCATTCATTTTAAGCCATTTAATTTTTTTTCCAAATGAGATATATGATCAAACCTACGCAGATCATAGATAACCCTGAGGCACGCATTTTGCACCTTCTGAATCCGACCCCTACTTGCCTGATCTAAGCAAAACCCATAGACAAAATCGCAATAATTGAAATTGGAATGAATTAGGGATTCACACAATTTCTTTTAGTGATCTGTTTAGTTATGTGTCTGTTATTATACAAAACTTTTAGAGAACAAAATGATTTTTACATAAGATTTTTCAGGTGATTTTTAAATCTAAGCTGAGAATCTCAAACTATACCGAGATTTCTTGTACCTTCAACAAAATTCAATTTTGAATTATTAGCCTTTATATTGAAATTAACTTTCAAAAACTCAGTCTTAGATTTGTTACAAAAAATCATTACATGCGATTTCTCCGGATCAAGTTTTAAGTTGTGACCTAATGAGAGATTGTTCAAGGTGCTAATGTTCTCATTTATACAATTTTCGTAATATTTGTAATCCTTAATATCAAAAAAACAATAAACCTGGGTGTCATCCGCGAAGGCCTGAACTTTACAAAACTTTAAAGACGTAAGAATATCAGATGTATAAATTAAAAATAACAAGGGGCCCAATATTGATCCCTGAGGAACTCCCGATAGGATCTCCGCTTTGTCTGAGAATGTGTCATTCGATAGAATCGATTGATACCTTCCTGTCAAATATGATTTTAAAAGTAAACATGCTTCCTTATTAAAGCCATAGTACTGAAGTTTAGCTACCAACAATTCATGATTAATGGTATCAAAAGCTTTTGAAAAGTCTAGAAGTACCAAAACTCATCTTTTTATTATTTGCTCTTAATATGTCATCGAGTACGTTTGTTAGAGCCACTGAAGTGCCAACATTTTTACGAAAACCACACTGAGTACCAGGAATAATATTGTTAGTCATATAAAAGTCATAAATTTGTTCATACAACACTCTTTCAAATATATCGTTAAAACTTGATGGATTAGGTATTTTTGGTAATGGTTTTCCTATGGAGATTTTCCACTTGACGTGAAAGTACCTTGTTTCAATGGAACAGTTTATAATATGTGTTATATACTTATCTATGTACGGACTACAATATTTTAACATTAAGGGCGAAATATCATCTATCCCGGTTGCATTACCTTTTATGTTGTCTAAAATTTTGTTTATATTTGTTATTTCTGCTAATTTAAAGTTATAGGTTAAGTTATTTTCAAAGGCATTGTTTTTATAAAATTTAATTTTTTCCAAACAGTTAGATTTATTTTGTAGAAAAGCAGCAAAAAAGCTATTAATGTCATCAGGTTCTGATAAAGACTGGGGAATTTCATTATTTTTTGTAGAACAGATATTAAAACATATTAAAACTGACCACAGTTTTTTGGAGTTACCTTCAACAGATTCTATGTATTCCTTCTTCTCTTTTCTTATCAACGATAAACTAAAATTTCTTAAATGTTTATAATCTACCCAGTCTGATTGAAGCTTTGACTTTTTAAATTTTTGCAGTGCTGCACCTCTTTGTTTTATAAACAACTTAATATTGTTAGTTAACCAAGGCGCTTTTGGTTTTGTTATTAGTGATTCTTTCATTGGTGCATGCTTACTAAACAACGTGAAAATTAGATTATTTAAAATAGTTATTTTATTATCAATAATATTCTCATATAATACAGGGTTCCGCAAAGTTGGGGTTTTCCTTTACACGACGTGTAGATCTTGAAAACATAAGCAATTTTTCTTAGTACCATATACACCAATGTCTTAAGGGAACCGAGATAAAGGGCTCTGCAACATCAGAAATATCTGAATACCGTCCTGTAGCCGCGACATCCCCGACTGGTACTAGGACACTAGCTCAACCCGACGACAGAACTGGGTCGGGGTCAGTGTGTCAGGTCAGTATGCAACCTTCAACCGACGGTTACGGTCACGCGTATAGAGGTAATTGCGTAGACGAGAATCTCTCAACAAGCACTAGAGACGTGGCTAGAGAAGTGCAAGTATCAAAAACTAAAGTGTGGCAAAAGCTGCGTGAAGAGGGGCTGTATCCGTTTCACGTCCAACGTGTACAAGCCCTTCAACCTGACGATTTTCCAGCAAGAGTGCGGTTTTGTGAGTGGTTGTTGCATCAACATGACAATAATCCGGACCTTTTGAAGTGCATATTGGTGACAGACGGCTCTACGTTCACGCGTAATGAGGTGAATAACTTTCTCAATACTCATGTTTGGTCAGTAGAAAATCCGCACGCTGTCCGTCGGGCACATTTTCAACAAACATTTTGGCATGGTGAACGGTATGCTCATTGGACCATTTATTCTCCCAAATCGATTGGACGGGATGCAATACCTAGACCCTAGACTTTTTACGCAACATTTTGCCTTCCTTGTTTGCCTGCGTCTGCTCGGTAGCGCATCAGCTGATTTCATTTTCAGTTGGAGCGGTATGATTTCGGGCAGAGACGTACTTAGCCCTTCTCGTCAACTGGAGAGTGAGTACTTTTTCCTTTATTTTTTTTTTACTTGGTCGCCCTAGTTCACTACACATTACCTTTGTTATTTCAAGGGTAGTTGTTTCTGAAAAAGAAAACCCCAACTTTGCGGACACCCTGTATTACTCCACGGCAAACTTTACATATCTGCTAGAAAATTATTAAGGTTACAATTTTTAAAAGAACAATGTTTTATTATTTAAGGTGATTCACCTTCCTTTTAAACATTAAGATCGCAGTAAATCAATTTATGCTCTAAAACATTATCCGCTGATAAAACCCCAGACCTAGCCACTATCGACAAGTTAGTGACAAATATCGGATCAAGCAGAATACAAACCGTTCCAGAAATGCGTGTAGGTTCACTAACGTTCTGCGTAAAATTATAATTTTCCAATAGGGGTACCAGTGGATTTTGAAGGTTAAATAAGTTGCAATTAAAATCTTCCAAACAAATAAATTTCATAGGCACTGAATTTTCAGGTTATGTCGCAAACATCCATTTGCATCAAATTGTTCATGCTTTTGATGAAGAGGAAACATGGCTCAAGGAAGCATTGGGAGAAATATTCTCAGTTTCATCTGCTGTATAAATTCATGTTCGTTACCTCAATCTGTACGGTTGTGTCCTTTCTACCTTTTTTTCTTGCTTACTACTAAGTAAAATATAGTAAATACACCGACACGGTCTGCAGTCTTATTTCTCCTATTCCCCAAGGCTTCTAATAACTGCTAATATATTGCATAGCTAAGTTTTTTTGATGTATCCAGTGTCATTTTTCAATGATGTATTGAATAAACCATATCTATCATCCATCCATCTATATATCTATAAATTAAAATTGAGCTAGATATTTGAGGAACACCACACGTATTTCTATTCAAGAACACACATTGCTCTCTATCAGTGAGATACGAATTGATGAGCTCAATACAGCTGGTGCTGAAACCGTGCTTCTAATCTATCGAGTAATATGCCCTGTGAAATGCAGTCAGACGCTTTGTGGAGATCATAGAAGATGCATGAGGAAGACTGGTGATATAGGTAAGCACTTACCTCTGAGTACAAGAACGCATTCTGTATTGTTGGTGTAAGTATCGGCCGGATAGCCGGGACTGTAGAACACCTTGCTGGTGGCCGAAACGTTCACGAAGGGTCTGCAAGCATCGGGGATCGGCTCGCCATCGTACACGTCTACGCTCACGCCGTCGGATTCGTCCATTTCCGGAACTTGACGGACGAACCTTACGTCACCTGCAATATAAGTGCGTAGATCATTGCATAAGCAACAAATAAGAAAACATTTTCTGGAGTAGATGGTTGTTAGGTACATGTACATTAGGGTATCTCAAAAAAATTACGGTTCTTTTTTTTAAACGCGTACCCTTCAGTTTTGCTTGAACAATTGTTAATAAAGCGTCACGAGTTGCGTTGGAAGACGACAAAACGTATTGCGCTCCAGCTTATTTTAGTATATAGATAGGCCGATCAGGACCTGTATCGTGGCCCGCTAGATCACCAGATTGAAATCCTATGGATTTCTTCTTTTGGGGTAATTTAAGACAACGCGTTTACACCAGTGGAAACTGTGATGATATTCGACGAAGAATTTTCCACCATAGTGGCCAGGAAATGAAAATTAACATCCAAATGCTTTGGAGAGTGCAGCAAGGATTAGTTCGTCGAGCGCGAGGGTGTGTTAGGTAAGTTGATGCTCATTTTGAACAATTTCTGTATTTCCGTTTATTAGTTTTGTTGCCATCATCATTTGTTATTGTTAAAAACCATAGCAACTTGATTATTATATTATAAAAATGTTTTATCATCATGGTGCAAATAATGCATTGGATCTTTTGAAAACAAATATTTCGAAAACTATTAGCTTTAGGCAGTTCTAACAAGTGAACCTTTTTTGTTGTACAATTACGAGAAAATAAGATTTTTCAGTCAGTTGCTGTATACAGGGTAGCACAAAAAAGTTATGATAAGTTATTTACCGAAATAGTGCTAGAAGTCTGACCAGAAAAAATAACGGATTCTTGTTTCTTATATACAAGCTGTCCGCAAAGTTGGGGTTTTCCTTTTCAGAAACAACTACCCTTGAAATAACAAAGGTGATGTGTAGTGAAACGAGGGCGACCAAGTAAAAAAAAAATAAAGGAAAAAGTACTCACTCTCCAGTTGACGAGAAGGGCTAAGTACGTCTCTGCCCGAAATCATACCGCTCAAACAGAAATTGAAATCAGCTGATGCGCGACCGAGCAGACGCAGGCAAACAAGGAAGACAAAATGTTGCGTAAAAAGTCTAGATATTGCATCCCGTCCAATCGATTTGGGAGAATAAATGGTCCAATGAGCATACCGTTCACCATGCCAGCCCAAACATTCACCGAAAATGTTTGTTGTTATTCACCCCATTACGCGTGAACGTAGATTCGTCTGTCACCAATATGAACTTCAAAAAGTCCGGATTATTGTCATGTTGATGCAACAACCACTCACAAAACCGCACTCTTGCTGGAAAATCGTCAGGTTGAAGGGCTTGTACACGTTGGACGTGAAACGGATACAGCCCCTCTTCATGCAGCGTTTGCCACACTTTAGTTTTTGATACTTGCACTTCTCTAGCCACGTCTCTAGTGCTTGTTGAGGGATTCTCGTCTACGCGATTACCTCTAGACGCGTGACCGTAACCGTCGGTTGAAGGTTGCATACTGACCTGACACACTGACCCCGACCCAGTTCTGTCGTCCAGTTGAGCTAGTGTCCTAGTACCAGTCGGGGATGTCGCGGCTACAGGACGGTATTCAGATATTTTTGATGTTGCAGAGCCTTTTATCTCGGTTCGCTTAAGACATTGGTGTATATGGTACTAAGAAAAATTGCTTATGTTTTCAAGATCTACACGTCGTGTAAAGGAAAACCCCAACTTTGCGGACACCATGTATATAGTATATATAGTTTTATGCCAAAATCTGAAATACTTCTCAAGCAATAAGGAAAAATAGAAAATAAAGTTGTATTTTTGATACCCTGCATCTCGCAAACTATCAACTTTTGGACTGAGGTATGTTTAGGTCATATCACATATTTTGGTCTGCAGTATCTCCGGTTTCTAGATTCTCCAGCCTTACGCAAAATATACCAAAAAGCTATTTTTCCAACAATCCTCCCAGCAAAATCTTTCTATCTCTATATGAGAGTTCTTATTCGGTCTAAACAACATGATTCCACTGACAAATACGTCTGTATAACATCTTGTAGAACAATGTAGATATTTATCTAGCTAGCCTTATATACATCCGGGTGCCAAACACAGGGCTGTCTTTCGAGGCATACTTATTGTGAGGACGCCTTACTTGTGTTGTCACTTAGGAATGTCAGAAAACTCGTAAAACATTTTTATCAAGGGAAAAAGCGACCGTTTTTGATCTGAAGCCTCTGTAGTACCTCGCATACAGTGATTGTTTAGCTCCAACGACACTTTTTTCCACTTCATTCTTGCTGGAGTGGCGTTGGCTAAGCCTCGTCAACGCCAAGAACTGATATCGTGATTGCTTGAAAAAAAAAGTGGAATGAGGGACACATTCAGAACTTACATTATTTTCAATTATTTGAGGGTACGGCTTAAGTCAGTTGTTTTCAAATTCTATATATTTTCCACCTGTAGCTGAAGCCAGATTTTTAGAAGTGTTCATGAGCGTATCTTAATATTAATCATTTTGTTGCAAATATCTATAGGCAAAGCTGCGTTCTTGAGACACTTTAATATAAGAAATTGGAGAGCATTTCGTTCTTTTTTAGTCAACGTAAACTCAGTTTACAAGAAAGGCTGTTATAAATACCCCGTCAACTGCTAAAGTTACTGACGGAGGGAGAGTTATTAAAAGTTCCGATATCCTATTGACGTTATTGAATTTCCTTGCGGTATAAAGTAGTTCAGTGAACTATTTGATTTACGTACGCTTCAAGTATAATATTTGCGGCAGCGTCACCCCGAAAGTTATGTAAACCCTGCAGTCAAGCAGGTGAAATGTCAGTTATGGGGATCACATAACAGGATAGACATAACAGATTATCACTAGTTGGATCAAGCTCTGACGATTACACTGTATGCCTGAAATTTTGAATTCGAGTCAAAAATACTAGGTAGTCATTGAGACAAGTGTTATACATTTGTCGGGCTTATAAGGGCACTTAGTCTAACTTAACCTGACTGGTTAGCTTTCCTGGTATGGCATCAGGTTCGACTAGGTTGAGGTTTGGTGATTTGGGAATACTGCTGTATATCGTTTTGAGTAGTAATGCAGGGCGGATTTTGGCCCAAATTTGCGAATCCGAATCTTCCGACTTATCCCCAATTGAGCACGTGTGGGATATGATGGGTAGGAGATTGCTCAATTTGCAACGTCCTCCTCAGACTCTAGAAGCACTTCGAGAGGAGTTGGTGGTTGCCTGGAATGAGATACCACAGGAGGACATTGACCACCTGATCAGAAGCATGCCTAGGCGCGTTGGAGAATGCGTAGCACATCAGGGTGCATCCACACATTATTAAAGGTCAAAGGGCTTTAAAGCAGTGCAATCATTTTGAAATTTTTATCATTTACTTATTATGCTTCGTTAAGTACTTATACAAAATTTTACTAAAATAAAACCATTTAAACTGGGTGTTCGGATTTATATGTCACTTAGTATATATCCAATAATAAGGTTTGGAAGCAATTTAATAAATTTGATATTCCTAGTTTTATTTTGCGGCGTATTAAGCTTCCTCCATAGAATAATGTGGAACTAAAATAAGAACGTAAGATGATTATCACTTGCTTAAACTAACGCGGATGCGTAGGCAGAAGCCTTAATGCAGGGATACAGCAGATCATGTGTATGTCAAATTTCAGTGAAATATCTATCTCTATTTTTAGAAACCTTACCACCGTGTATTTTAAAGATTAGGATGCCTAAGGCATACGATTCATATATCATATAAGTTTTCTTCCCAAAATAGATAAAAAAAATCGCACCCTCAGATACTGACATTTAATTAGGATATAGCCATATAATGTATATGTTAAAAATATCCAATTTGCGGGAATAATAGTACTTGATTTTAACTTTTCATTCATTCACTATTATAGCGGTGTGTATGGCCACATCTACGTCCGCATAAGCTCCGCATATTCATTTGTGCCTTGAGCTGTACTCGCCACTCATATCGATCTTCTCTACATCCATCAGAGCCCCGCTGACTTTCCACCGAATATTTTTCACAATGAAGTCACGTAGGCTGGTTTGGAACTTTCAATGAAAATGGATCCCCTTGCGAATGAAAAATGTGGCTGGCCATTAGGAGGCTCGCAGTGCTTTCGCACCGGATCAAGGAAACCACACATTTCCATGAATGTCTAGGGAACGAAGTGAAGTGTGGCGTGGAGGATATTTGAAGTTGGCCGGAATATTTTCTAGGCAAATTCGTAGATATCTGCTGACGTATACCAGTGGGAAAGTTCACATTTCAAATTTGAATTACGCGAGGAAGTTTGGAGAGGTCTTGATCGATGTGCGTTTGCTATCGAGGCTTACTTTAACAGTACGCAGCTGCTCTTCGGAAAATTTTGTACACGATACAGAGATGCCCCAAGTAAGGACCTATCGAAAAAGTGGATTAAGAGTTTCCGTGAAACTTAGTCAATCCATTCTTGGCCCCACACCTTCTGCATCAAATTGCAAATCCTCGGCCTTCTGCCCAACTAACAATTATCACTCCTATTAGAGTTGCAAAAATGATTATAAAGTATTCCTTACACAGCATTGTATCCTGTAATAACATTGGCAAAACCATCTTAGAACAGCTATACAAGCGGAATGGGCACACCTAATAGAACACTTCAGTCATTTAAGAAGTTGTATAAGGGCGGCAGGTAACATTTATACAACAAAAGTGTAAGCCCCTTGCAGCCGCTATAGGACATTTGCGTCAGTGCAAGATTCAGTTTTTGTCAACTATGCAACTATTCTGTTACGTGGTTCTACTTTATTGCAATAGACGAAGTGAAGAATATATAACTAACACATTACAGTCATCTTGTTTACTTACATATTGGCCATTGTGAATTTCATACACAGGTATATGATAAACTTCTACACTGTGATATAGGGCTTTTGAATTACTTGCGCAGCAAATTTTATTGTGATTATCGTGCAAAGTAGTTAAGCAATTTCTACGGGTTTCTTATTTCATGCATATTATGATAATGATCAAAGGTATGTCTAGATTTTTAAGATGGAAGACTGAACTTATCTGCTTCAAATCTTCCACAAATCCTATATTTAGACACAATTACACTAATGTTCATCACTTTATATCTGTAATTTCGAACTGAAACATAATTATTTAATATTAAATAGAGGAGTAAATGTTTGCCCAATATGGCTGGTGGTTGTGTATAATCATGGCATCGTCCATGTTGTCTTCAGTTTATTAGAATATTTTGGTGTTGCCTGCAGGTGTTATACAACAATTTGACAAATGAAATACCGACAGATTCCAATGATTTACCCAGAATTTGTACCAGATCTATATCTTCTGTTTGAACAGTTGATAAAACCTTTTGAACCAATATGCATGCGTTGTTTGTCTTAAATCATTGGTTATGGCATTTTAACAAAAATATGGTAGCAGAAAGTTAGGTTATGGTGAAGTTGCATACCAACATATTTAGCATATGTACAGCCTTTAACAGTTACTAAACAACAGTTGTATAAGTGCCTCCGTTGGGAGCAACTTGTTGGCTAAACTAGTAAGATGCACAGCAAAACAACAAGGCTCGGATTTGTTTTATAAACGTTACCATGGATGCCACAACACAACCATTTTGACTAACGTGCAAATATGCTGTATAAAATAGTTGTATAAACGTTTATGCAACAGTTAAAAATTTGTCCTATAAGGTGTTGTATAACTATGCTAAAGAATATTTTAAACACCTCGTTTTAGAGCAAATATGTTGCAGAAAGCAAATTTGCATTCCACACAACATTAAGCCAGCATTTTGGTGTTCAGGCAACAACAATAGAGAGCTTTTATGGCTGAATGGTTCTTTTACCAAAAGCTTATAGCACTACTTTGCTAGTTGGGTGTACGGAAGCATTCAGCTGCTTTGGGAATCCCTAGGTCAACACTGCATGGCATAATGAAGAAAACAAGTTATAAAATCCAATCAATCCATGCTTTAAAGAGAAGTGATTACGTATTCCGAAAATCTTGTGCTGAACGGATGTTGAACAAGCAAAATTGCAGAAATTAGGAACCAAAAGAGAAACATCAACAACAGCTGCATAGTCCAAAGGTGGCTGTTTGGTGCGCCATATCCCCTAGCAGTATTATCGGGCCGTATTTTTTTGAAGGTCATGCATTGACCCTCAATTCCGAGCGATACAAGGACATGATTGACACTATTTTACTCCTACTGTAGGAGCAGAATGTCGATTTAGCAGAAACGCTTGGTTTTTAACAAAAACTTATATCGAAGTTTGGAGACATTCACAGGCCTCCTAGGTCACCCGACCTCACGCCATGCGATTATCTTTTGTTAGGTTATCTAAAGTCAAAAGTGTATTCCTAAGATCCACGAACACTGGAGGAGCTCAAAGACAACATTCGAAGAGTGTGTCCTAAGGGATGGCAAAGATTTGGACGGAATGATATTTAGGTAATAAAACCCGCTGAATTTACGAATATGTTGATAGTAATAAATATTTTCTTTTCACTAGGTTTGTTGTTTTTTCTTAAATCAAAAAGTGACGTTCCCACTGGTCTGCAGTTTTGTATACCAGTCCGTTGATATCAGTACAAGCTATAAATTCAGTCAACTTGAAAAACTCCTTATCAATACAACGTTTCGATAATTTTAAACGCCATCTTCAGGTACATGTGATTTTCTATAATTAAACAAAAGCGTCAAAATTACAATACAGAACAATTTAAAATAAATTTTAAAAATGTATAATACGATGCCCTTCCCACTTCAGTTGGCCCAACTATTGGAATCCTAGTTTTTTCTTATCAAACACAAACAATAAAAATGTACCAGGGTGTTATAGATTTAAGATATTAGCAGTGAATATTTTGATAATATATAGTATTTTTTTTCTTAAGCATGAAAGTAAAAACTGACTCTGACGGACACGTGGTACGTATATTTATCTTCGCTGTCACATTGTACCCAGAGCAGCATTACGAAGGCTTCGCATGGTAACAGATAGATCGAGCTAGTTTATTTATCATCCGCGACGTGATGTATGCCTCCCAAATTCCAAATAGCAGTGATATATTGCCGCGCTTTTTTTTAACGTATATCATACGAATACACAGTAATAATTATAATGACATTTGCGCTAGGAGGATAGCACATAAATTGTTTCGTGAGGTACTGTAATTCCGATAGTCTGCCAATTTCTGTTAAATATGAATACAGGGAGAACTTAAGGTTGAATGCCCTTTTTTTCTAAATTGCCTGTTTCATCTGATTATCACTGATCAACAGCCAAAGAATATCCTAAATAAAATCAACAAAATATTACTATTTTTAATGTGCTAAAACCGGAATGAAACTTATTTTTTCAATATTAGTTCAAGTTTTAGAGATACGGTAATTATATGTGTTCCTGCTGTGACAGTGTTAATATACTGTAATTCACAAGAATGCACGTGCTACATTTTTATATTCGGTTAGGGAAAATGATGTAATCGGCATGATTGTGTTACGTTATACATACGTGTACATTATATTGTTTTATATTAGCCATTTTTTCCTCAGTTGGCTGACAACGTTCATGCAAGATGTCTCGAAAGTGTGTAAACAATCCAGATCAGTTTTGTTACGTGTGCGGTGATGTGACTCTTGCGTCTCAGAGACGGTCTATTACTCCACTAATAACAAAGGCATATCAGCTTTATTTCGGTTGTAAACTAGGTGATCAAGACAAACAGTGGGCACCCCACATCTGCTGTAATACATGTGCTTCAAGTCTGAGGAGCTGGTTAAATGGCAAAAAACGGTCTATGCGCTTTGCTGTCCCAATGGTTTGGAGAGAGCCTACAAATCATATCAATGATTGTTACTTTTGCATGGTACCTTGTGTTGGACAAGTCACAGGTATGTCCAAGGAAAAAAAATCGGTTATTAACTACCCAAACATACCATCTGCGATGAGACCTGTGCCTTACAGTGACGAAAATTATATTCCAAAACCCCCAGAATCCTACACTTGCGAATCAGAAAACGAATTAGATCATGGCGATCGAGTGATTCGTCAGGAGGAAGATATGCCATCAACGTCAAGAGATCCTGATTTTATACCGAGCACGTCATGCCACCAACCGCACAAAATACTACAGTCAGAATTAAATGATCTTGTAAGAGATTTAGAACTTCCAAAATGTAAGGCAGAGTTACTTGGATCAAGACTGCAGCAGTGGAACTTGTTAGAAGACGATGTTTCGGTATGTGTTTTTCGTAAACGCCACAAAGACTTAGAACCATTTTTCAATATGGAGAATAACTTGGTTTTCTGCAGTAACATTAACGGTTTACTGGCGGCTTTAAATATAAACTATAACCCAGAAGAATGGAGATTGTTTATAGACAGTTCAACATTGAGTTTAAAGGCAGTGTTATTGCATATTGGAAATATTTTACCATCTCTTCATGTAGGGTATGCAGTTCACATGAAAGAATCATATGACAATATGAAGTACCTATTGACATGCATAAAATACGATGAGCACCAATGGCATATTTGTGGCGATTTGAAAGTTGTTGCACTTTTACTTGGGCTGCAGCTAGGCTACACAAAGTTTTGCTGTTTTTTGTGTGAATGGGACAGTCGGGCAAAGGCACTTCATTACACCAGACAAAACTGGCCTGTTCGTCAATTCCTAGAGCCAGGTCAAAAAAATGTACAGCATATGCCATTAGTAGATTCGAAAAAAATTTTATTACCACCACTGCATATCAAGTTGGGCCTAATGAAAAACTTTGTCAAGGCATTAGATAGAGATGGGTCAGCTTTTCAATACCTGCGTCAGAAATTTCCAAGACTAAGTGAGGCAAAGGTTAAAGAAGGTATTTTTGTTGGGCCACAGATTCGAAATATTTTGAAAGATACACAGTTTGAAAACACTTTAACAGGTATTGAAAAAACTGCTTGGAATGATTTCCGTCTGATGGTCACTAATTTCTTGGGAAATAGAAAAGCTGACAACTATAAAACCCTTGTCAAAAATATGCTGTCATCGTATCAAAAGATATATTTCCTACACTCACACCTGGACTTTTTTCCTGACAATTGCGGAGACGTAAGTGATGAGCACGGCGAACGTTTTCATCAGGATATTTCAACAATGGAAAAAAGGTTCCAGGGAAAGTGGAATCCTTCCACGCTTGCAGACTACTGTTGGACTCTTGGTAGAGATGCTCCAGAAACGATCCATAAAAGAACAGCAAAAAGACAGCGCATATAGTGATTCTTATAAGTATATGAATCTTGTTACTTTTTTTAATATATCCTTAAAAATAAATTTTTTTTTCTAAACCGCAACTATTTTTTTTATTTCATTGTCATTTTTGGATTCAGCGCCCCAAAGTTAACAAAGAAGTGCACTTTTCCCACAAGATACAATTAAAAAACTAAAATTTTTTGTCCACTATTATATCATGCTGCGTATACTACTTTTTATTCAAAAACATGCAATTTATGAATTAATATTATTTTCAATAATATTCCTTGGCGGAGCTACAGAGAACAAATTTAAGAACTAGAGCAAATCTATTTATTAAAAATCGCGTTACTAAGCTCCCAGCTCAAACTTTCTAATGAAGATAAGGCAGCTCTGTTAGGAACTTCATTATTTAGCAACAGTAGTTCCAGAATGTAAACAACATTATATTGAAAAAAAGAGACAACACTAGAAATTAATAGAACATACAAAACGAAGGTATTATCAGAAAAAAATATGTAATTCCAGCAACAAAACTAAAGCTGTCTGGACTGACTGGAAATAATACAAAAAAAAATAATAATACGAGTTCGACTACTACATCCAATCAGAAAAACCGTGCTGATTAATTAAATCAGTTTTTCATAAATGCATCTCTAAAAATCATCAGAAATATTCCAACAAATCCCATTCACGATAATACCTTTAGTTCGAACAGGGAAGATACACGGCGTTTGATGTTGCTGTATCCATTTACTGATGATGAATTATTTGACTTAATTAATAAAAAGCTAAAAAACAAGCATTCCTCTGGGCCTGATGAGGTCCCAAATTTTATAGTAAACAAAGTATTGAATTACATTTTAAAGCCACTGGTCTTCATGATCAATATATCATTTTGCACTGGGAAATTTCCTTGTCTGCTAAAAACAGGAAAGGTGATTCCAGTATACAAAAAGGGGATCATTCTAAGCTGAGTAATTACATACCAGTAAAAATACCTACAACTTTTTCAAACGTATTCGAGTACTGCTATCTGGACAGCTTGTTTTTGCTAAATATACGTATTAATATACTAAGTGACATGTAAATCCGAAAACCCAGTTTAAATGGTTTTATTTTAATAAAATTTTGTATAAGACTTAATGAAGCATAATAAGTAAATGATAAAATAAATTTCAAAATGATTGCACTGCTTTGAAGCCCTTTGACTTTTAATAATGTGTGGATGCACCCTGATGTGACCATGGTAACAATGTGACATCATTATGTTGAAAGAAGTCTATTGTGACTCTTGCAACACGTGGTCGGGTATTATCTTGTTGGAAAGTTGGATCTGCCAGGGTGTCAATATAGGGTAGAAAATGGGGTTCTAGAACTTCTTGGATATAACGCTGCGCGTTCATGTTACCTCTGATGAAGATTAAAGGTGACCTGGAACCATAAGCTATAGCACCCCAAACCATAACTCCAACAGTGTGATGAACATGTCTTTCAACAAAAAACTGGGGATTTCTCCTTTCACCACGTCGCCTTCTAACCCTGGCACGACCATCGTGCATGCCTAAACAAAATGGGAACTCGTCACTAAAGACAATACTGTCCCATTCCTGATCCCAGAGTGACCGTTGTCTGCACCACTCAAGGCGATTACGTCGGCGTTCTCGAGTTAAAGGGAGGACCCAGTGTGGCCGGTATGAAAACAAGCCAAAACTTCTCATTCGTCGGTAAACACTTCGCATGCCAATAGGTCTTCCGTGTTCTGCAAACCATTCATTTGCAATGGACCTGGTAGTGGAGAAACGGTCCCTTAAGGCCAATAATCTTAGACGGCGATCTTCACGGTCTGTTGTTCTACGGCGGCGTCCAGTGCCCCTTGCTCTTTGCGTACGGCCTTCTCGAAGCCATGCCTGACAACACCTAACCACAGTGTCTACACTTCTTTGCACTCTAACTGCAATTGCCCGAAAAGAAAGTCCAGCTTCCCGAAGTCCCACTGTACGGCCCCTATCAAACTCACTAAGTTGACGAAATCGTACAGGTCTACGTACTCTAGGCATCGTAACCGATCGTAAAGGATGTCAAGAACCAATATCCGCCAACGTTGATTCTTTACTGCGGCTGAAATATTCATTTTTAGAGCTTTAGTGAATTAAAAAAAGCAGTATAAAAACCGGAATGTCCAACTGATAAGGCTGAAAATTTTGTCACTTGTTATTTACAGTAAGATAAATACATTCACCAACTTTTATTAAAAGAAAACCATTTAAACTGGGTGTTCGGATTTATATGTCACTTAGTATATTAATGTTGGAGAAATTTGGCCTTAGACTACCAGAAACATGGTCAAAGCGCGTTAATACGATTTCTAGTAAAATCATTGAAACACGGATAATATAAGGTATGACAGTAGTTGAAAATCGGCATAACTATGATTAGACTAAGATCAATATTACAGTGGAAACTATGAAGAGTTTTTTCTACTATAACAACCTCGCGCTTGTTGGCATTTACATGTAAATTGTTGACAGCACACTGGTAGAAACAAAAATAACACGATATTTTAGGAAAATATTTCCATGACATAGACGCATCTTTTGCAGTGTGGGTGACGTAGTCACTGACCTCGGCACAATTTTCCGCTGAACAGTAACATTCCAAAACTAACCGCAAGTTTTCAGATTTCAGCTTTCACGTCAGACCGTCGACTTGATTGCGTCTACATCGATGCGATTTTAATAATGCGCGGAACTATTAAGGAAATGCGGAATTCTCCGATCATAGTTATAACTGCTGGAACTTTTTAATTACTTGCTACCAGCAACGGCTTTGAGTTCGCTTCCGAATAAATCTATTTCCCTAGCTTTCGGTCAAACTTCCATAATTGGTTTTATCAATACGAAAGAAATCTTTTGTAGAAAAGTTGACTCCATTCATCATGGAATGTCCCCAATTACTGATCACCTATTTAAACGGCGCTTTCTCAATAGAAAATATTCCTTTACCATTTATTTGTCTGTAGAAGTGGGTGTCTCCAGCGCTGAGTTACAGAAATATAAAAACTGGTTGTTTCAAAAATGAGTTTTTTTGGATCTTACATTACATGTTGAAATTGTTTCCGAGCTAGGTGACGTAGGTAAGGAAGACAGCGTTAACTAATCCCCTGTATCTCCGCCACTGGTGCACGTTAACTTCAAGTAAATACTTTTGAATGTGGACAATACTTACGTAAATCCACATACTAAATTTTAGTTCTTTCCATTTGACAGTTTTGAAGATATTAAAAAAATGTTTTTTATTCTTAAACTGCAACACCCCGTAAGCCCTTGAGGAAAAAACGTTACATAGAAGACCTCCTGAACGTTGGTTGATAGTTAGTGCTATAGACTAATTTTTCCTTTGTAGTTGACTAAACATACTCACTGCTATGGATGAGCTTATCCGATGAGTCGTTTAAATAACACCCTGTTTACACAGGTGAAATCGTTGCTACCAGATAGGCACTTATTATCGCAGAAAGTACCGACGAGGAGCGCTATCTCATTACTTGTCACTCTATGAGTGCATTAAAGAGTCTGAAGCAAATGAATCTCACTAATCTTGCCGTACGGAAAGTGCAGGAAAAACTAAACAATTTGACATCAAGAGGACAAGTTGTGAAATTTTTATTTTTATTTATTTTATTTTTCAAATTGTCGCCATACCCTTGCAACGCATGGACATGTCCTGAGCAGATCTGAAGAAACCGTGCAATGTGAGACAAAGTGTGAAGCACATAGTTATGGATTGTCCCAAATTTTTTAATGAACGATTAATACATAACTTACACTATACAATGACGTTTCAAGATTTATTACGCCGGGTCCACACCAAACCAACAAACCAGAAACAAAACAGCAACTCAATGTTTTTCAACAATTAAGCAACAGATCGGCAACATTTCCTGTTTCGTTTCTGTTTCTGGCAACTTTTGGCGTTCCCTTCGCGAGTCGGTAAAGATCAAAAATTTTCTTTTTTGTTTTATTTCACGCATCATTGTCGGTGCGATGCGTACTTTGTTGCGAAACAAATGTCAGACAGAAACTAGTATCAAAATCACTGAAAACATTCTTGTCTCTTGGAAATGTGGACATAAGTTTTCATTTTGTTTCTGTTTTCTTCCTTGTTTTTGTTTTGTTGCTTTGATGTGAATCCGATATTCAAGACATTAACTACTACTGATACTTAGATTAATGTAACAACAGCCGCTAATAACCCTGGGGGGTTGATGCAAATAAATAAAAAAAACACTGATGTGTTAGCAAACCGGTTATATGAGTCTAATAATGGAATAGTGAAATGGTGATAACCCATTTGCCATCTAACTTAGTTATCGGATCAAGCAACCTCAAAGTGATGCCACAAATATTTAGTATCAGATAGAGATTTACTCACTGGTATTATACTCTGTATGCCTTCCCAAATGGAGTGCAGGTTGCTGCTTTCGCTCCGGATTTATAAAAAATATATTTATGAGACTGCCAGCATTAAGTTTGATCAAAATATAGTATCCTACTTTGATCAAACATCCAATACTTCTGGTTTCCTAAACCACTTTTCCCATTCCTACTTACCGTGTAATTTTCTACTCAAGCTCAAGCGCCATAAAAATTACATCTTCTAACCCCTGGCTTCAGACGTCTCCAGGGAAGCAAGCATCTCTTTTTACATAAAGCTCGTAAAAGTCGCCCTTCTCTTATTCAAATAAGAGCGTGGTTACGGTTTGGAAATGATATATAAAAATTTGCTTGGGATGAGCGGAATGAGATAATTTTGTTTTATTTCCATCATCTCCCAACAGCTTGACTTGTTCCATTCGTGAGGTAGCTATATATATTTTCCAAAATAATAATAATAACAAATAAAGTTTGTATAAGAATCGTCAATAGAGCAGCTATACAGGGTGACTTGTAATGTCACGTATTCCTGTTAAGGGGTGATAGATTAGGTCAATAGCAACCGATTTTGTCCTATCATGTCTTATCCAAAAGTTAAACAGTTTTGAGTTATTTGAATTGTAACTTTTTTATTTTTTATTCCGATTTCAGATGGTTAAAATTGAAAAACAAAAAAACTGCATGCTTGATTTTGAGTTTTTTGTTATCGTCGCATAGCAGACATTCCAATAGTTCATAATAAGTAATAAAATATTGAAAAGCTACAAATGTTTTAAAATTAGGCTTTTTAAATGTATCATTTTCTTTTTTTTTTACTAACTTATTCGATAAGAAATGCAATTTTCTGTAAAAAATCTCCTAGTAATGATATGTGCAAATTATGTAAATAATATCTCTATCTAACAAGCTTTCATTTGAGGTATTAAGCGTTCAATTATCTGAAGTACATGCAAAGAAACAACAATGACACCCACAGAGGCTGGATTTTTAAGGAATTTGTATTACCTGTTTGAACAAGTCGTTACTGTCCTCAAAGGACTCGCATGCCATGATTGTTTTATGGCATCGGCTCGACGAGGAAGCGAGCGAGAAGAGCTGACTTAGTGGAGGAGTGAGAGAGAGAGAGCTGTTATTTTTCATCATTGTAGTTACGCCATCGCCGCACGCCGAGTGACAATTAGGTTTAGTTGGTATCAACTACTGCGTACGCGCACACGTTTTACGCTCGATTATTATTTTCGAGTTTCTCAATTCATTTCGAGTGGTTTCTTTATCATCATGGCAGACGCAGAAGATCCGCCAGGACCTCGCCATAGCGAGCACGGGCGAACTTTTACAAATGAAGAATACGCGGACATAACGTTGTGTTATGGACTTTGCAACGGCGATTCTGCAGCAGTCCGCCGTGAATATCGGCAACGTTTCCCGAATCGCCGAACACCTCATGTTACTGTGTTTGACTCTGTATATCGGCGCATCCGTCATACCGGTCGACCCCGAGTCTATCCTCCTGAAGATGAAGAGGAAATCCTTCCTGTGTTTCAGGAAGACCCTACTTCATCTACGCGCATTGTGGCTGCTCAGTTGAGTATATCACAATACAAGCTAT
Organism: Acanthoscelides obtectus; assembly: GCA_963669975.1. Classification (NCBI taxonomy): domain Eukaryota; kingdom Metazoa; phylum Arthropoda; class Insecta; order Coleoptera; family Chrysomelidae; genus Acanthoscelides; species Acanthoscelides obtectus. The sequence continues at coordinate 105,459,067 of CAVLJG010000006.1, read as the reverse complement.
GGTTTACTGTGCATACTGCAAGATTATACCCTTATCACTACACGCCTGTGCATGTGATTGAAGAGGGCGATCCTGCAAGACGATTAGATTTCTGCAGGTACAAGTTACATGTAGATACATAAGATCCAGACTATTTTAAGAAAATTCTGTGGACCGACGAGTCTAAGTTTGACAGAGAGGGGACAACAGATTATCACAACTTACATTATTGGGCCCCACGAGAGGCAAATCCCCACATGGCAAAAGAAGATTTTCGGCAAACGTGTGGATGGGAATCATTCATACGTATCTAATTGGACCAGTTTTTTTGCCTGACAACCTGAATGGCGAATCCTATGAAAACTTTTTGAGATCCGAACTCTGGGAGTATCTCGAAGACCTGCCTCTGAATATCAGGATGCAGATGATCTACCAACACGATGGCTGTCCCGCGCATTTCCGTCTGGGTGTTAGACAGTGGCTGGACGAGAAATATCCTTGCCGCTGGATTGGCCGAGGTAGACCGACACCGTGGCCAGCGAGGAGCCCAGATTTAACACCGTGTGACTATTATTTATGGGGGCACATGAAGTCACTGGTGTACGCTGAGCCCATAGTCACTCTTGCACAGTTGAAAGAAAGAATTATTGCTGCTGCTGACACTATCAGAGGACAACTAAATGGCCGCATCACGCGTACCAACATGAGAAAAAGACTACGGGCTTGCATAAGAAACGGCGGGCGTCAGTTCGAACAACAATTGCAATGAATTTTACCTTCATTTCATTATTGTATTTTACTTACCAATTGTAGTAACTTTTAGTCAGTTTTTATTATTCTGTAGTACAATTACAACTGTGTAAATAATCTAACCCTGTAACTTAACCGTAGTTTAAAATAATAACTATCCTATAGCTTACAGTTTCATTATTTTCACAAAAACACTTTCTTATCAATCAGAGAGTTGTGAAAATAGGAGACAAGCCATTGGTAAATTTACTCCCTATCGTTGTATTACAATACATTATGTTTAGTTTCACACAGTTTTTGTGCACACATACCAATTTAGACTTCTTATGAAACAAGGATATTATTTAAATTGTTTGTAGGTTTTTTGTATACAGATTTTTTTGTAAAACATCTCACTGTAAAACGTTATTTGTTTTTCTTAGTTAAACATCTTTGAATGAAAATAAATACGTTGTTTGGTATTGTTTTCGAATCTTTTTTAATTTATAATAGTTAATTATTGAAATAATAACCCAAAACCACAAAAAACAAATGTTTAATCGCCAAATTTTTTCTCTCTCGACTTTTTAACTCTGAAATATGGATTGTTTTAAAAAAAATCTCAAATCTTCAATAACTTCTCAACCTTTGAATATAGGGTATGGTATTATATACTAATTTCGATAGCAAAGGGGCTGTACTATCACCTCCTAAAATGTTTTACACCTATTTACCCTGTATGCTAAAATACTTGATCATATGTCCATATTACTGCGCGTTTCTCTTAGTCTTGATTCTCATGCGTGAGCTTCAAAATTTAAAGTACGGATTCGACGCGAAGCTCTAGACAGTAAGTGACAGCGGAAAAGACATTATCTGGAATCTATGGGATTCGGTGCATTTCGTAGCGAAAGCCACAACGCACATGTGCCTCTGACGGCTTCAGTCGATTACAGTTAATGCCATTACCGGTGTCGCCCGGATGATAGAAAATGTTCGGAGAGACGATGTGATGGTGTCTGCTTTCAGGCTTTTGTTCAATCTCAACAGGTAGCGGTGTTAATAACAGCAAAATAAGCCGCAGTACATGTAATCCAATTATAAACCGAAAATACAGAGTTAGCATGTAGCAGAATAGCAAACAGATTCTACCGCGGTGGTTAAAATGATACCTCTCGATTTTTTGTAAGTACTCTTATTTTAGCATATTTGGAATCCATTTTTTCATACATAATAATAATAATAATAATAAATCGTCTTTATTTATAAAGTTACATAGTATCGGGGGAAGTTTAGCTAAATAGCTACTCTTCCACTTAACCCTATTATTTTCATGGTTGTGAATCAATGTAAATACATGTAATTAACATGTATATATACAGTGGCTAACCAAAGGAAAACAAAAATATTGCAAGACCTAATATAGAAAATATAAACAGATTCAGCAACACGTCAAATAAAATTTTTCTGGCGGTTACTAATCTAAACTACAAACTACTACTTAATTACTACTACGAGTCAATTTTGATAGCAAATGCTGCTTGACACAAACTTTAAATTTAGTTCGAGATAAATTTTTGAATGCATCAGGTAGCACGTTATACAGTTTGACACAATTATACCTAAAAGAGCGAGTAAATAAAGCCGTACGGTGCCGTGGAATATCTAATAATTTGCCATACCTCAGCATGCGATCTCTAACGGATTGCCTGAAGACAATTTTTTTGAAGAGGTATTCGGGAGTTCCCGTGATAATCAAATTATGAATGAACTTCAAGATAAAATACTCGTAAGAGCTATTAATATCTAAACATTTTAAACTACGAATACAGTGTGAAACATGGTCATATTTTCTTAAACCGTAGATGAGGCGACAGCACGAATTTTGAATCAGTTGAAGTCTGCGAATTGAGACTTGATCTAAGTAAGGATAGAAAACTATAAGGCAGCAGTTGATTTTTGAGAGAACTAGGCTTTCACAAAGATGTTTTTTCAATTTGAAATTGATGAAATGCCTATTAACAAACAATGTTTTTAGTAGATATTGATAATTTTGTCTTTTTACGTATGAATGATTTCCATCCACACGTTTGCCGAAAATCTTCTTTTGCCATGTGGGGATTTGCCTCTCGTGGGGCCCAATAATGTAAGTTGTGATAATCTGTTGTCCCCTCTCTGTCAAACTTAGACTCGTCGGTCCACAATATTTTAGTTAAATAGTCGTTTTCTTCTTGATCCCGATCAAGCATGTATCGACAAAAATCAATTCTTCTTGCGGGATCTCCTTCTTGTAATACTTGAACCGGTGTGTAATGGAAAGGGTAAAGTCTCGCCGAATGCAAAACGAACCAAACTTTCCACTGAGTTAATACCAAGCTGCTTTGCTATAACTCGTGTAGACGTCGTCGGGTCTCTGCTGTAGCATTCCAGTATTGCCTCTCGATCTTCGTCGTCAAACAACCGAGGTCTACCAGCATCATGACGTCTCTCATGAACCTGTCCACTTTCCTTGACGCGTTGGTACACAGAAGCAAATACTCGATGACTCGGTATTCGCCGATTCGGAAAACGGTTTTCGTATTCTCGCCTGGCTTCAACGGAATTTCATATCACTTAAACCATAACAAAACAGAATATCAGCATATTATTCTTCGTTACGGTAACTCGCCATTATTAAAACTGATCAAAAAATTAAAAGTACGTCCTACCGCGTTAAAGGTTGATATTCTACTAACTAACCTAAGCGTTAGTTCCCTTTCCTTGATCCGTCAGCTGTGTCAATTCATAGCACAGGCAGAGCTTGCTTCCGAGGAGCGACAACAGATTCCGAATACTTAAACCCGAATAACGGCGCAGGGCACAAAAAATAACAAAAAGGGTCGAACCATGAAAGGCTCGGTTTACCTGCTCAGTACAATGAAATGCGCTTAGCGGTCCTTTCTAGCAAAGTAATATTGTTTTGTTAAATGGTTTACTTACTGATATGTTATTATACCATTTTAGAAACCTAATGAAACGAGGAAGTTTTTGCAGTTATTTATACATTTTCTTTATTATGATTTTTTTGGAAAAAAAGACTTCTTAATGTGAAAGTTGAAAATAATAATTTTCATTTAACATTTAAATGAAAATAAATACGTTTTCAGTAGTGTTTTCATATGCTTTTCAATTTATGAGAATTATCTATTTAAATAATATGTTAATCTGAAACCACCAAAAAAAGAATGTTTAATCACCAACTTTTTTTATCTCAAATATTTTACTCTGTAATCTGGGTTGCTTTTTAAAAAAAATTCAATCTTCCATAACTTTTTAACCTTTGAATATAGGGTATGGTATTATATACCAATTTTGATAGCAAAGGAGCTGTACTGTCACCTCCTAAAATTTTTTACACCTATTTACCTGTCACCCTGTATAGATAGGGTTTTCCAGCCTAAATTGGCCGCCGTGTTAGTTGTACTGCAATGACGGTATTGCGTGTATGTCGTGTGTGGATAGAAGAAGGTAGAGGAACACGAAGGAGGCCAACTGGTGCACCGAGGCGTACCACAGAACATCCAGAACAAATTGTAACGTTGACGCAATTGACCTTTGGGTATTAGGAAATCGTATCTCAGCGGGCTTTTCACAGTTCAAATGGAGCTGATTATCCTAAAACTAGTTACTGATGCTGTTGTTTAGTAGGCAGTTGCCGGTGTCGTATAGGTTTGTATCATTTTTACCTGGTAGAATGATTGCATTTAACGTAGAATGGTCTGCGGAGAAGAAGTGCTCAAAATTGTTGACGTATAGTGAGAACAGTACTGGTCCCAGTACGTAACCTTGTGGTACACCTTGAGTAATATTAGTTTATCTGATGTTACCCGTTTCACTCTAGCAGTACAATTTTATCCACCAATTCCCTATTTAGCTAATTTCAACAATAGATCATGATGATACCCATTAAACGTCATTCGGTAAACTTTGACGGTACTTACCTAATCCAGTTTGAACGCAGGAACTCAATGATAGGATGACGCTGATCATAGTAGACACTGAAACAAAACAGCATTTATTACAGTCACGCTTAGAAGCTTCATTGAATAGTAGAGTTAGAAAATAAACGAAATTTCGTGTTGAGAAAATGAAATGAGTAATTGCAACGTGCTCTGCGTTGAGCGTAGCATCTGGTTATGACGACAAACGTACGAACGCGTTCGTGTAAGAGTCTTTCTGCAAACACGTGGTACAAAAGATGAAATTACAACAACTGTTATTTCGTGCGGTGAAGCGGACATTTACATCATCTCACACTTAACGTAAGCATGGTCTTTAATCACTTACTATTGTGAATACGGCACAAAAATGTGGAAAATGAGGTACAGTGGAATTTGTTGAACTTAAGTCGTTAATTACTAACTTCTAATTAAAAGTCTTGATGAGCACAAAGTTTCACAACGAACAAGAGGTATAGATCTAATTAAGTATATAATAATAATAATAAACCTTGTACCACTTAGAGAACAATACATAGTACAGTCATTTAACTTATACAGTCTGTATGCCACAAAACGAAAAAAAAAACACACATAAAAGAGAAAGATTAATAGATAATAGGAAAAAGAAAATATAGGATGTTCAAAAAATAGACGGAGATACTTTAACTGTTAAAAATATGAAAAAAAGCTTCTGTAAACAGGTACAGGGTGACGAATTTAAAAAAAAATTAACATCTCAAAAAACTAGCCAATATTATACTAAGTGACATATAAATCCGAACACCCAGTTTAAATGGTTTTATTTTAACAAAAGTCGGTGAATGTATTTTTCTTACTGTAAATAAAAAGTGAATAAATTTTCAGCCTTATCAGTTGGACATTCCGGTTTTCATACTGCTTTTTTTTAATTCACTAACGCTCTAAAAATGAATATTTCAGCCGCAGTAAAGAATCAACGTTGGCGGATTTTGGTTCTTGACATCCTTTACGATCGGTTACGATGCCTAAAGTACGGAGACCTGTGCGATTTCGTCAACTTAGTGAGTTTGATAGGGGCCGTATAGTGGGACTTCGGGAAGCTGGACTTTCTTTTCGGGCAATTGCAGTTAGAGTGCAAAGAAGTGTAGACACTGTGGTTAGGTGTTGTCAGGCATGGCTTCGAGAAGGCCGTACGCAAAGAGCAAGGGACACTGGACGCCGCCGTAGAACAACAGACCGTGAAGATCGCCGCCTAAGATTATTGGCCTTAAGGGACCGTTTCTCCACTACCAGGTCCATTGCAAATAAATGGTTTGCAGAACACTCAAGACCTATTGGCATGCGAAGTGTTTACCGACGAATGAGAAGTTTTGGCTTGTTTTCATACCGGCCACACTGGGTCCTCCCTTTAACTCGAGAACACCGACGTAATCGCCTTGAGTGGTGCAGACAACGGTCGCTCTGGGATAAGGAATGGAACAGTATTGTCTTTAGTGACGAGTGTAGATTTTGTTTAGGCATGCACGATGGTCGTGCCAGGGTTAGAAGGCGACGTGGTGAAAGGAGGAATCCACAGTTTTTTGTTGAAAGACATGTTCATCACACTGTTGGAGTTATGGTTTGGGGTGCTATAGCTTATGGTTCCAGGTCACCTTTAATCTTCATCAGAGGTAACATGAACACGCAGCGTTGTATCCACGAAGTTCTAGAACCCCATCTTTTATCCTATCTTGACACCCTGGCAGATCCAACAAGATAATGCCCGACCACATGTTGCAAGAGTCACAATAGACTTCTTTCAACATAATGATGTCACATTGTTACCATGGCCACCAAGATCTCCCGACTTATCCCCAGTTGAGCACGTGTGGGATATGATGGGTAGGAGATTGCTCAATTTGCAACGTCCTCCTCAGACTCTAGAATCACTTCGAGAGGAGTTGGTATTTGCCTGGAATGAGATACCACAGGAGGACATTGACCACCTGATCAGAAGCATGCCTAGCTGCGTTGGAGAACGCGTAGCACATCAGGGTGCATCCACACATTATTAAAGGTCAAAGGGCTTTAAAGCAGTGCAATCATTTTGAAATTTTTATCATTTACTTATTATGCTTCATTAAGTACTTATACAAAATTTTATTAAAATAAAACCATTTAAACTGGGTGTTCGGATTTATGTGTCACTTAGTATATTTGTTGTATTAAGAGGCTAATTTAGCCTAAATAGGGCCAGTGGCATCCTGGGGGGTACCTAAGCATATTATTGATTAAAATGTACGCCACTGCCTTTTTTGTAATTTAAATATTCGTTGTCTGACTCAGCATCTAAAAATACAACTTCTTGTCGTCTTGCCTTTTTCATATCTCACTTCGTTTTCGAGAGAAAAAAAAATGAAAATCGTTTTATTGTATGTCACTGGACTAAATTGGTTTAGAGCCATGGAAAATAAAAAAAACAATTCTGCGTAGAGGTTTCACGTTAAATAATTATTCACGTAATTTTCTTTGCAAAATTTCTTTAAACAGTTTTTGTCTCTGTTCTTGTAATAGTAACTTTTGAGGAAATGGCACACATGTAATGCACGTGCTTAGAGTCAATGCTTTGCAGCGAGGGGCCTGTATGCAGTTTAACAGACTCTTATGTCTAGGAGTATCCTGAAAGTCCTTTAATAACAAAGAGACCACAGATACCTGAAAACACAGCACGATTTTCTGATTATCTTTGAGGGTATCATGTTCCAAGGCGCGTTACGGATTTAGGTAGACATCATTTGGACAAAAAACACAAGGATATTAAGTTAAAAGAAAACGGAACTAGAGCGGGCTAACGAGTCAGCGACGAGAATGCTGCATTTTTGTACAGTGGTGGAGAAGTTTATAATTAAAACTAATTTTACTCTACACCACTGAAAACGTTTTATACTTTTGATGCAATTTAAAAAAGGTTAATATTATGCCAAGGACTCAAAAGCTGTTGATTCTTTTTTCTAGATACCAACCTTTGTTATTTGACGCGTTCGTGTTTTATGATTTTGATATTAGAATTATTATCTTTACAATTTAGATTGACGAAGGCTGAATTTAGGATTCAATATTTCGATAGATACAATCCGGGCTGTGTGTACTTTATACTACTCTAACAACAAAATTTAGATATATCAACTCAGCCTCATTTTCCAAATATTCTGTGCCTGGTATTATTTGTTGGGTTTTTAACTGATTGATACATGACTAATTGACTTGACACGGCGATAATAACACATTTCTCGCCATAATCTTGCGAAGTAGTGTTGGTATGGATTCGTATTTTGTTCTTACAGACGCCGATATTGCGAGTGATAAAACTAAAGCGTCTACTACGTGTTTCAATCAAAGCTTTTGCCAAATGCTATAAAACCGATACAATCGTTGTTCAGCTACGTGAAACAAATAAAGATTTACTGATAGACACATCGACGAACATGTATCGTGAGAGTATCGAAGAAATTTCCGTAAAGAAGTTTCAGGCAATCCCTGTACTTTTCATGCGATATGATGACAACTTGGAAAAGTTCAGGCATTACATAATCAAATTCATTCAAATCAAGAATTCCAATACATTTACCATGGTACCAACCTCAAGGCAAAAACAAAACATTACCTATGTATGACGAACCTGATCAATAAAAAGATGACAGGACACTTACACACTGGGGTGCGTTCGTAAATTACTTGGTAATGTAAGTCCGTATACAGGGTTATCCAAATTAAGTGTCCACCATTAGTAACTTTGTTATTAGTGAAAATACAAAGTTGTTTGAATTAGCAAACTAGTAGCATTTTTAACGCTGGTAAAAATGAGAAATAAAAAAAAAACAATTGAGAGTCGTTATTTTGATTTTTTTCAGTAAAATAACATTTTTTTAAATGGAAACCCCTGTATATTATATTTTTTTCTGTTAAAGCATCAAATTTTAAACAAAAAAGTTCATAATGACTTTTCCGCTAAAGTCAAAAATAAAGTCAAAATAACGATAAATATTTTTAATTATTTGCAGTATTATAATATTAAGACGGCTATGAAAACAACATGGCGTTCGCGATTTGACAGCATTAAGATAAGCGACAAATTGTTAAACTGGACATACTCGCAACTAGAAGGCTTTGGAAAACAATGATAAAATCAAATAATGTCAAACATTAGTGTAAATACTTGTTTATAAGCTTTATTGTGTCATTAATTTAAAGAAAAATGTTCTCCCATGAAGAAAAGTGTGATATGTTAGAATGCTATTTAGTGTGCAGAAAATCCTCCTTGAGAGCAAGAGAATACTACAGTGAATTATATCCCGCTCGCATTCAACCGTATGAACGATATTTTCTGAGACTTTATCGAAAATTTAGGGGCAACGAAAATGTTTTTGCTAAAACAAGGGCAAAAAAAGAATTCATAATAAGCGAGGCCATGGAAATTGCAGTTATTGGATATTTTGAAGCTTATCGTGAGAATTCAATAGCAGATATTCTCAAGGACTCTAATTTCAGTTATGGTACTGTTCAAAGGATTTTAAAAAAATACAAATTTATTCCGTATAAGTACCGACCAGTTCAAAGGCTTTTGGCAGGGGATCCAGAGAGAAGACTTGTTTTTTGCCATTGGTATCTTAGCTTCTGTCGCCAAAATGTAAATAACTTTCGTTACCTTTTATGGACAGATGAATCAAATTTTTCAAATTCTGGAATGTTTAATAGAAAAAAACACCATTATTGGTCAAGAGAAAATCTTTTGTTAGTACATCCAAGAGGCCCACAAGTCCGTTTCAGTTTCAACGTTTGGTGCGGTATAATTGGTTCAAAAATTGTTGGCCCGTTCTTTTATGAGGGAACCCTAACTGGTGAAAGATATGTGGAATTTATGTCAGAAATTCTGACTAATTTCTTAGACGAATTGGATCTTATAAGTAGACATCATCTGCATTTTCAGCAAGATGGCGCACCTGCCCACAACTCCAGAGGTACTTATCATTTTCTAAGTACTACTTTTAATGATCAGTGGATAGGAACAAATGGCCCAATACAGTGGCCTCCCAGATCACCAGATCTAAACCCACTTGATTACTTCTTGTGGGGTTACTTAAAGAACCAAATTTACAAGCGAAGGTACGATAACCTTGACGCGTTAAAGACTGCAGTTAGGGAAAAGATAACCCAGATAGATGGTAGGACCATACTTAAGACAGTTCGAGCAGTTGAAAAACGTGCCCAAAAATGTATTGAAGAACAAGGTGGTGTTTTCGAGCATCTTCTTTAAAAAAAATTGTTATTGTATTTTGTAAGAATATAAGTTGATGTTGAAAATAAAGTTTGTCGGTACAATTTAATTGTTTCAGATTGGAGGCCATAACTTCAACAATTTGTAACCTAGGAGAAAAGTTATTGTAAGCTTTTTTGTTTAAAATTTCATGCTTTAACGGAAAAAAATATAATATACAGGGGTTTCCATTTAAAAAAATGTTATTTTACTGAAAAAAATCAAAATAACGACTCTCAATTGTTTTTTTTTATTTCTCATTTTTACCAGCGTTAAAAATGCTACTAGTTTGCTAATTCAAACAACTTTGTATTTTCACTAATAACAAAGTTACTAATGGTGGACACTTAATTTGGATAACCCTGTATAGCACGTAGATTTACAGATGAAATTTCACTATGGACTATTGTGAAATCTTTTTTGTGTGTTGACATTTGATGAGAGCCGCATAATTTCTATCCAGTTTCCTGCCACCATTGCTTTTATTACAAGAAACTCTATGCATATAAGGTAGCCTATTTATCGTCATAAATAAATATTCTGCCAGTGTTGAGTACTTTGAAAGCCAAATGATGTATAAACAAATACGAGCCACTTCCCACTTCAGTTGGCCCACTTCAAGATTTGTACCAAGATATGCCCCAGACCATAATGGATGCTGGAAATCTCACTTTTCACTTCAGACAGTCAACATGGAATGTTTCATTTTTTTTGCGAATAAGTCTACTGCGACTGTCACCAACACAAACTTCGAATCGGGCCTCATCACTCCATTGTATTGCCCACCATTGTTTTAGGTGTCCATTGTCTATGTTCTTTAGCCCATCTAAGCCGATTTTTCTTCTGCAGTGGAGTTAATAGTGGCTTTTCTTTGGCCTATAAACAAGTTGTGCAACTTTAGGGTTTTTACTTCACTTTTTTTATAAGAAAACTTACCTTGCAAGCGGTAAATCCCAGTTGATGGGCCTCTATATGAGTTGTGGACCTCGAAATTCTCTTTCCAACAGCGTCACTCCACAGAGCACTTAATTGTAAATAATTGGCACGCCTGTTTTTCACGATTATTCTTCTTAATGTTCTTCGGTCGGCATTTGTGGTATTACTTTTTTTCACATATCGTGGCTTAATATTAACTGAACCAGTTACGTTATATCTTCTAACAATATTTCTCACACTGTACCGCGATAAGTCTAACAAAGTTGCAATTTCTGAGTTCCCAGAAATAAAAAATTTCATTATCAGTTACCGAATTGTTTCACTAATATCCTTTCCTCTACCCATTTTGAAAACCTCAACTACCCAAAACTATTTTAAACGTATTTTGACAGCTGTGATTAATAAAAACAATTGTCATGGCTTTTATTTTTCACAGCCACCTATGCGTTATAGACTTATTTTGCATTGAAATGAAAATAGGTTGATATGCTGTAATTGCAACATGTGTTATTTTTATGCTGCAAATTTGATTAGGGAGTGATTAAGTTGGTGTTTTCTACACAACCTGCTACGTTTTTATTATTTGTGTTTGATAAGAAAAAAACTGAGATTTCAATAGGTGGGCCAACTGAAGTGGCAAGGGGCTCGTATAATGTTAAAACCATAAGAAAAAAACTGGAAGTAAAAAACTCATGGTCTATCAGTCGGTCAAATTGGTCACAGCCTACAGAACAAGTAGAAGGACAAACGTTTCATTGTATATACGCTGATTCCTTTACCTTTCTTGTAATTTTCGTCCTTATGCAATATCGGTCAGAGTAGCCTAAACACGAGAACAGTTAGTAAAACTTCAGCTTCAATTTAAATGGCGTCAGGGATTGCGAAATACTCAACGTACTCATTTGATGCCAGTTTCAAAAAAGTATCTATATTCAAAGGTAGAAGAGACCTAGTAGACTAGAATGTACCTAGAATTATCTAGGTATTCATGTGCTCGATATGTTCAATATGTTTTTAGTGAGAATAACGCACCAATATTTATTATCCTTTTTTTTTTTATTGAAAATAAGTAATATTTCATAAGCATGTGGAGCGCTAACAAAAATGAACAGTTTACTGGAATTTGCTGTCTACTGCACTGCTCCGTTCGAAATTCGGACGTAGCAGGATATGCGTTGAAAGTTTTAAAATAAAATAGAGGGAGGCGAGGTGTTCTGCTGCAGACACAAAAATAAATTAAATTTTTAAGCAATTTTGTGCTCCAATATGCCGTAGCCAAATTGGAGTTCGTGTAGGAAATGACGGAGCACCTTGGCTTTCTGAGCGAGCAGTTAATGATAAATAATATGATTTTATTTATATATACATATATATCCTTATGTGGATGGAATATTACTCAGAAACAACTACATTTTGGGAAAATCTATTTAGGAGCGATGTTATACATGACATTTGAGGGTACATTACTAAAATATTGGCCATTATTCAGAGTGTCCAAATTTTGACATACATATCAAAGTTGTGATTTTTCAAATGGAATGCCTTAAGCTTTATTGCATGTTTGGATACACCAATTCAAAATAAGAAAATTGATACATTATACCGGCCACACTGGGTCCTCCCTTTAACCCGAGAACACCGACGTAATCGCCTTGAGTGGTGCAGACAACGGTCACTCTGGGACCAGGAATGGAACAGTATTGTCTTTAATGACGAGTCTCGATTTTGTTTAGGCATGCACGATGGTCGTACCAGGGTTAGAAGGCGACGTGGTGAAAGGAGGAATCCACAGTTTTTTGTTGAAAGACATGTTCATCACACTGTTGGAGTTATGGTTTGGGGTGCTATAGCGTATGGTTCCAGGTCACCTTTAATCTTCATCAGAGGTAACATGAACGCGCAGCGTTATATCCACGAAGTTCTAGAACCCCATCTTTTACCCTATCTTGACACCCTGGCAGATCCAACTTTCCAACAAGATAATGCCCGACCACACGTTGCAAGAGTCACAATAGACTTCTTTCAACATAATGATGTCACATTGTTATCATGGCTACCAAGATCTCCCGACTTATCCCCAATTGAGCACGTGTGGGATATGATGGGTAGGAGATTGCTCAATTAGCAACGTCCTCCTCAGACTCTAGAAGCACTTCGAGAGGAGTTGGTGGTTGCCTGGAATGAGATCCCACAGGAGGATATTGACCACCTGATCAGAAGCATGCCTAGGCGCGTTGGAGAATGCGTAGCACATCAGGGTGCATCCACACATTATTAAAGGTCAAAGGGCTTTAAAGCAGTGCAATCATTTTGAAATTTTTATCATTTACTTATTATGCTTCATTAAATACTTATACAAAATTTTATTAAAATAAAACCATTTAAACTGGGTGTTCGGATTTGTATGTCACTTAGTATATTAATTTAAGTGTATATTTCAGTTGAATAGAGATGTATTGCAGGAAGAAAGGGTTGTGCGTCCATACGTGTATACCATATGCTACAAATTCGATGCATTAGCATTGCTATCTTGTTAACCGCTAAATTTAGGTAAATTAATGCAAAAATGTGGATTTTGATGCTTGTTAGCAACTAACAAACAAGTTTCAACGGTCCGTGCTATTTTATTTAATAATTGCTGTATTACTGCTTTTAGAACTCAATACTGTTTTGCCAGTACTGTACTCTGTAAATCCATTAGTTGTACTAATAAAGCGAACACTGCTGTCAAATAACTTTGCATTGTGTTACAAGCCTAATGAATAATTCTGCTGTTCTTGTGGTTTCGCGATGTGTTGTGGTTTGGATTGCCGTCCAGCAAACAAAGCAGGCATGGTTATACGAGTAAATAGAACAAGAGCACGTCGATGTTAAAATGAGTGATTACTTCACTGCAATTATACTAAATGACATAGAAAATGCAACACCGACTAGGAGTTCTAGGTCTACTGATAAGTAGAACATGATTAAAGTTTTAACTCGAAATTTCGCAAAATAGCTGAGATATCCCACCTTTACTTATAGTCACAGTTCTTGGCGGGTCAAGGTACGACTACTAATATCCCTTTATGCCTATATCTCTATCTCCCTCATACATAGACAGACATGCAACCTATCCCTATGCGTGAACGTTTGTTCGGTAAGATCAAAGACATACGTTTTTTAGTTGTGTGTCTCCGTTCGAAAACTTTGTTACGTATGAGTTGTCGAGTTATCCTTTTATCAGTCTTCAATATAAAATTGTACAATCCCCGGCAATACGATCAATGGAGAAGGTCAACAGCTCGTGATACATTTATTAGAGCATTTTCAGGAAAAGAATGAAAATACCGGTCCCCTGTTACCCGCTTCATGCGTTCGGGGGAGAGTAGCAGATGCGCTGAAAATTAGTCCGCGCAGTGTTCCGCTCATGGTACGGGAACTTGATCTGCTTACCTATTCCATATGGCGTTGACGACTTAACAGCCAAGAACGGTGACTACAACTATACAGGGTGTTTCAGTTTATTGTTGCATAACTTTAAGATTCGATAGAACTTTTAAAATCAATGCATAAAGTCTATATAAACATGGGTCGAAAAATGCGTGGCTTCCGAAATACAGGGTGTTTAAATTTACTTTCTAAAATAGTTTTTTTTAAATATTTCGAACAATATTTGATGCATAACAGTGAAAATTAGTATACAAGGGTTTTTTGGTACGACAAAACGAACCATGGGCGTAGTTTTACTGTAGACGCTAGAGGGCGCTCTCTACTGTACCTGTAGTGTATTAAAATGACCGAAAAACTTTACTTAGTGCAATTTTTTGCTTTTTGAATAAAAAAAACTGATTCTTCGCACTTTTCAACATAAAAAAGCTCTCCTGTGAGTTTTCGTTATAGTTAGCCGTTTTTGAGATATTTCGATTTTTAAGGTTCGATGCATTTTTAATTATTTATGGGAAAATATCATTTTTTTTACATTTTCAATTTGGGCATTACAAGTAATTAAGATAATCGTTTAGATTGTGTTTTTAAACACATCAACAATTCCTAACTCCAAATAAACACAAAAAACAGAATATTAATTTGTTTAATTTTCAAATATTATTTTTAACTAATTACATTAATTATTTACAACTAAAATGCTATTGGATAGTTAGGACAAACATACAAATCTAAAGTAGTTGCTTGAAATGTAAACCCAATTGTTCAATACACAAATCACAACTACGAAAGATCGAACGTGGTATAGCATTATTCAAATAAGGCCTTATTTCATCACATGCATTCCTAATTCTGTCTATTAGCATATATCTCTTGTGGTTACGGGAGTCTGGTACACTTTTTCTTTTAGAAATCCCCACACAAAGAAATCTAATGGATTTAGGTCAGGGGATCGTGGAGGCCAGGCGACTGGTCCTCCACGGCCGATCTATCTTTCTGGATAATTTTCGTCCAGCCAGTTTCTAACTATTCTCGAATAATGAGCTGGACAACCAACAAGCTGGAACCAGGCCAATCTTCTTAAATCTAACATAACATCATCCCACATATTTGCATGTTCAGCCTTTCAAAACTCCAAGAAGGTCGCAGCATTTAACCTTGCAGGCAAAAGGTAGTGTCCAAATAGTCGATTACGGTAGATACCAATCCACACGTTCACACTAAATTCATGCTGAAAATTTCTTTCCCGAACTGCATGCGGATTTTCATGCGACCAAATATGTTGATTATGAAAATTTACCACTCCACGTCTAGTGAAGCATGACTCATCGGTCCATAAAACGATACTTAAAAACTCCCTATTATTATCAGTTCTATCAAGAATCCACACAAAATGTGATTCTTCGTTCTCCGTCCCCTGGCTGTAGTCCTTGCACAGGTTGCAAATGGTAAGGACGTCTATGGTCATTTCTAAGAACATGGTGAACATGGTTTGCTGAAATTCCCAAGGCACCAGAAAGTCTCCTAACACTTGTGGTCAGATCTCTATGAAACTCACGCAGAATCATACGGGTAAATCTGCGCTGACGAACATTTGTGTTTTGATCCCTCTGGAGTTTTCCAAAACCATTTTCAATTATTTGGCGATGCACTCTTACAAATACTGAGCGAGTTGGATGTCGTCTGTTTGGAAATCTTCGTGCATATTCTCTGGCTGCTTCTGCTGCGTTTCCATTTACAAAGCCATACACAAAATGAATATCCGCTAACTCTTGATTGGAGAATAAAAATGGCATTTTTATAAAACTTACAAAAAAAAATAGATAAAAGAAACTAAATTTCGCGCATTCACAATTGCAAAAAAACGTTTCAGATTTCAACAGACAACAAAACTAACTGTCAACTAATTGACGTTTAACCTTATTCTGCTTTCAATTTCAAAAATATTTGCAGGCTAACCTACTTCTAAAAATTATCGAGATACTGACTTTTTAACGTTATTTTATCATAAATAATTAAGAATGCATCGAACCTTAAAAATCGAAATATATTATGTTGAAAAGTGCGAAGAATCAGTTTTTTTATTCAAAAAGCAAAAAATTGCACTAGGAAAATTTTTTCGGTCATTCAATACACTACAGGTACAGTAGAGAGCTCCCTCTAGCGGCTACAGTAAAACTATGCTCATGGTTCGTTTTGTCGTACCAAAAAACCCTTTTCACTGTTATACATCAAACATTGTTCGAAATATTTAAAAAAAACTATTTTAGAAAGTAAATTTAAACACCCTGTATTTCGGAAGCCACGCATTTGTCGACCCATGTTTGTATAGACTTCATGCATTAATTTTAAAAGTTCTATCTAATCTTAAAGTTATGCAACAATAAACTGAAACACCCTGTATATCAGCATGGGGAGCAGCAAACCAACTCATATAGCTAAATTAGAAACCACTCCAAAAATCATCTTAAAGACAATGTACCATACCCCGACTGTATCCAACTGACCATCTCTATAAAGAAACTGGTATACTGCACATAAGGCAACTATACCTACTAAAAGCTTTGATAGCGCAACTCATCTCCCGTCCTCCTAACCAAGAGCCGATACATTCTTACCAAACAAGAAACAGGAACTATTTACCTCCAAAGACAGAAAAAATATAAAGCTCAGGACCAAGATGTAACAATCTTCTTCCACAGGACCTGAAAATGATAAGTTCCAAATATGCATTTAAAATGAAAGCTGAAGGGTGGATAACATCTATGCCCAGACAGAGAATTCACGAGATCGTTTACTTAAAAAGATGACAGTTAACATGAAAAGCAACTAGTGGAAGTTACCCATTCAGAAAAAATACCCTGTAGCCAACGCTACCGATTTAAATACAGATACTATACTTATTTACCGATTCTGATAACATACTCCTACCCGATATATCTCCTCTAACAGAGAACAGTTAAACCAAAATATTAATGACCTCCCTAAGATAGAATTGATGCACTAAATGATCTATGATTAAATGAAGCCATCCATACTCCCACTTTATCAGATAATGTGTCTTTTTTAAAATCCTATTGAATGTTGTTATTGTTTTTTTTTTACTAAATCACGCGTGTCATTTTATTTCTAGTTTAAGTACTACGTATATAAATTATAAGCTCATGCATGAATATGCGTACAAGCAAGCCTTCTGTGGGTTTTCTTCTATGTTCATTGTTCTAAAATATGCCTTTTCTAGTTATCTGGTTATACTTTGAACAATAAATAATATTAGTATTATCTGGTTTTTCTGAAAAAAAGCATCCTTAATAATAAAACTGATGTAGCTTCCTAGGCCTTCCCGATTGTGTATTCTCCGTCTAATCCTACTGTTCTGCGTTCCGTGATATGTTAGCAAACCTAGCGCATATTAAGTTAAAATCCGTGAATGGTATCACTGCGTAATTAGAATCTAAGCCACGTACGAATACGGCGTATTCCTTCAGCAGAGATATGTGGTATACACCGTGGTAATTGGTATGATTCTCGGCAACGCAGCGGTAATTGCCAGTTACAATTGCTACGGAGGTATTATGCTCAGATAACTCCGGGCTTCCCGTATGTCAAATCATTTGAGAATTCGCAACGCTTATCTGGTTTACGATGCATTGGTGTAGGGACGCCAGAAGATCGTTCAAGGTTGCCTGGCTTAATCAAAGCAGACTGAAAGCTACACATACAGCGTGTCTACGAACCGGGCGACAATCTCTTGTATCCATGTCCTGTATGGATAGATCACAAAAAATCCTTGAATACAAACATTTAAAAAAATTGGATGACGCATCTGTTGGTGACCTTGTATTCGACGTTGACATTTACCTTGAAGGTCGTTTTAAGGGCAAGTTGTTTTTCTTAATGAGAAGCTTTTTTTATATTGCAGAAATAGAAAGCCAAACAAAAGTTCTTTCTAATGATATAGATATTGTAAGGCTGAAATTACATCTGGAAGTTATTTCAGGGTCAATTGTTGCTCTTCCATGGAATGTTGTGAAACAGCGGATAGTCTGAAACAGAAGGATATTGAAGAACTCTTTGTGCGAAAATTGCAGGACACTTAACGACACAGCTGATGGTGACCTTGATCCTGACCTTAGCTATAACCTTGAATGTCAATGCAAAGTTACATTCATTTATCCACATGGAACCCCCAATTTCAAAGAATCAGTCCAAGATCTCTTCTTACTTGCAAATATTATCGGTCGCTTCAGTCTAATCCACGCAAATATATTATGTGATCTTGAAATGTCCTCTAGGTGTGATTGTGTCTCTGTTAGTTATACCATTAAACATTTTTCTCCATTTTTAGCGCTAGGATCAAAATTGAGGGTTTCCAAGTGAAAAAACCAAATTGACCTCAAGGTGACTTCCAAGGTCATAGCCACGGTCAAAATGAAGGTCACCGTTAGATGTGCCGTTGGGTCTACTCCAATTATTGCATTAAAAGATTTGTAAGATGTGATTTTAGGTTTAATAAAAGCTGACTGAAAACTACTCATACAGCGTGTCTTAATGAGAACTATCATTTTTATTGCAGAAATAGAAAGCTAAATGGTAGTTTTTTCTAGTGGTATAGATATCGTAGGGGCTTAAATTATATATAGAGGTCATTTCAGGGTCAATTGTTGCTCTCGTTGTGAAACAGCGGATAGCTGAAAAAAAAAGGAAATTAAATAACTTTTAATGCGAAAATTGCAGGACACGTAGCTAATGGTGACGTTTATTCTGACCTTGGCTATAACGTTGGATGTCAATGCATGGTTAAACTGATTTGTTCACATGGAACCCCTCAATTTCAAAGAATCAGTCCAAAATCTCTTTTCACTTGCAAATATTATCACACACGAAAATATGTTATTATAAAAAATCAAATTGACTTTATATTGACCTTCAAGGTCATGGCCAAAGTCAAAATGAAGGTCACCATTAGATATGCCGTTGGGTCTCCTGCAATTTCCGCGTAGAACGTCCTTCTTTAATGTCGATCTTATTTCAGTTATTCGCTGGAATGTTGTGAGTTCCATGAGGGCAATAGATTTGAAAGATGTGATTTTCGGCTTAATCAAAGCAGACTGAAAACTGCTCATACAGCGTGTCTCCGAACCAGATGACAATCTCTTGTATGTGTCCCGGAAGTATGGACACAGAAAAAGCCTGGAATACAAAAATTTCAGAAAATCAAATGACACATCAGCATTTGACGTTAACATTCACCTTGAAGGTCGTTTGAAGGGCAAGTTGTTTTTTAATGAGAACCCTCTTTTTTATTGCAGAAATAAAAATCTAAATAAAGTTTCTTTCTGACGGTATAGATATCGTAGCGGCTAAGATTACATCTAGAGGTTATTTCAAGGTCAATTTTTGCTCTTTCATGGAATGCTGTGAATCAGCGGATAGCTGAAAAAAGAACTTGTAATGCGAAAATTGCAGGAAGCTTAGCAACACATCTGATGGTGACCTTCATTCTTAGCTTGACTATGACCTTGGAGGTCAATGCAAGGTCAAATTGATTTTTTCGCGTTTTACAAAATCATTTCAAGATCTCATTTTTCACTTGCAAAGATTCAGTTTAATCAACGAAAACACCTATATCTTTTGATTTTGAAATGACCTCTAGGTGTGATCCAATCTCTAAATAAATCTTTGTACATTTTTTCTCCATTTTCAGCGTTGGAATCAAAAATTGAGGGTTTCCATGTCAAAAAATCAAATTGATCTTCAAGGTCATAGCCAAGGTCAGAATGAAGGTCATCATTAGATATGCAGTTGAGTCTCCTGCATTTTCGCATTAAACGTTCTTCTTTTTCCAGCTATTCGCTGGAATGTTGTGAATTCCATGAAAGAGCAACATACTTGAAATAACCTCTAGACTTAAGATCTCATAATATATACATATATATCGCTGAAAAGAAAATCATTTCTGCAATAATTAATGCGGGTTCCTTTTGAAAAAAGCAATGTGCCCTTGAAATGACCTTTAAGGTGAAAGTCAAATATGCACCATTTGATTTGCTGAAACTTGAAGTGTTTTTCAGGCATTCCTAGCTTCCGAGACGTTTGAGTGTGTCCATACCTTTAGGACACTCTGTATACACAAAAAATTCTTACGTCAACCTACTTCCTCCAGCAGCCGTTGCGAGTAAACTCGCTTTGTTCTTGATTTGAGCTCTGATAGGCAATAAATTCGAACAAAACATGTACCGTGAAGTGAAATATCGCTAAGAGAGTATTTAGGCTTACATATCGCTTAGCATAAAAATATTTTCCTTCCACATGTAACCAAGATCAAAAGCGCATTAACAACCCGACCAAGAACACAAAGGAGGTCAATCCCTCTTCTAATGGTGAACGTGAAAACCTACCATACATGTACCTTATTTATGGGCATGTGTAGCTGCAGACTTTTCTTCCATATCCAGGATATCGGGAACAATAGTATGGGATCCCTTGCTCATATAACTTTAAGACTTGAATGGCTGTTACTTCAGCATGAAATATTGTTGCGATATTGTCTAGACTTATCTTAGTTTTTGAACTTGTCCTAAATATCCAGCTCCAGCTCCGTCTTCATTTTTCGAGACGTCTGTGTACCAATAGCTTTTGGCATGTATAGGAGGTCTTTTTGCCCACGGCTTCCTGTCTGGTATTCTTAAGATGGTTGAATAATCTTAGAACAATGGGTAATCCAACGAGACAAAATAACCTGGTCCAAGAAGACCTAAAAGAGCTCTTGAAAACGTAGAGCGAGTAAGAGAAGCGGTCTTCAGAAGACCTACACGGTCCGCAACAAAACATGCAAAATTGTAAGAGTTCAATCGCACAACACAACGTTATTTAAAAGCAGTTTCTCGTATAATTTAGCTACCAGATATCTGAAGTGTATAAGACATTTTTTGTCAACATTTCGCCCACACAGCGAGGGCAACGATGAACGTTATTCGCCCTCTCTTGCCTGGTAACCCTATTCCGGGTCTAGTGATTTTCGTTGGCTTCCTTGGTCCCCAGATTTATCTATCTGCGATGAACACCTCAAGGTTCGTCTATACGAGCACAAGCCCCGAACTCTGGACGAGTTCATCGTCAAAACGGTCATCACATGACTGATGTAATTTTGCACACTTAATTGTGACAAACGCTATTTCATTGTGAACCCGAATCCGTCAATACATATTGTTAATTAATGATACTCTGAGGGTGGATTTATACAAGGTTGTCAAATTAACAGTCCGTTATTCTCCACTTATAGGGTAACAGTCCTTCCCATAAAACCATTCAGGTTTTTTGATATCCATACATCCACAAAATTGAATATTTTTCGTTGTTCAGGAACTGAACAAACATCCACACTATATTTACAGCGATTAAGAAACACCCAAATATATGTCGTAAAGCTACCAGCAAACCTAAAACCTGCAAAAAAACTAGAAATTTGCAATATTTTTCTTTTTTCACGAATACTCATTCTAGGTTATAGGATTAGACATTACTTAAATAACAGCTGATTATCACATTTCAAAACTCACCAACGAGTGACTCATGTGTGGGATCCGTCAACCCCTGGTCCCAGTCACAAAACATGTATACTGAAGCAGGTTTAATTCCATGCTATTTAATGACAACACGGTGACTTGTGTGGCTGTCAGTGGCCATTTTTTGAGGGTGGGACATGGTTGCCAGATTGTGCATCAATATCCCGTTTCACCTCCCTGGTCCCAGTGGAGTACGCTCCGCCAACTGTTGAACTATACTCAACTACGCTTTATAAGACTGTTCGTGGAATTTTTCCCAAAATCGTTGCACAACACTTGAAAAAATGCAAATGAAAATTTAAAATTACTTCCATGACGCCCCAAAATAGCTGCATCGACATCGGTTATACATCTTGACAGTAGGGATGTTCGATACGATCCTATATTTAGAAGTATCGATACTTCCTAAAACGATAAGAATCGATACATAACGATACTTTTCATGGATCTAAACATCCCTAGTCTTGACAGCTTGTCGTTCTTGTCAACTGGGCTGCAGTGTGGGGTGTTGCCTTTACTATCTAACATTTTGCTAAAACCTTATGACAAAAGCTTAAAGTGAAATATTGACGAATATGAACGGATATGCATAGAATTAAGAATATAAATTATTATTGCAAATTTCAGATTGTCTATGCATGGACCTGAACCGGATTTTTCGGTATTTTTACCGAAAAGAGAATATTCACCGATAACATCATTCCCCACGATTTTTTTTGAAATGATAAAAATTTGAAATTCTATGAAAGTTATCCTAACTCTAAAGCACAAAGACATAATATTACATCTATATTGTACCCTTATTTATAAGGCAACCGCTTTTTCACGACACCATTCAAGAAATCGCTGATATTCAGAGAGCTTTGACAGCTTCTGTCAAATTGCATTGTGATAAGGTCTTTCCCTATTTGTCCAACTTGTTGGTGTCATTGGCCCTAAACTTCGGCAATCAGTTAGTTTGTATTAAATAAAGGCGACTACTATTAATATTGCTATGTACGCTCTCTGAAGGAATGTCCCAACTTTGGCGACACCCTGTATAATTATACTTTGAGAGATTGTCATGAATTATATTGAAGATCAACATAGGAGTCCGACAATGACAAGAGAAATTCTCCAAAGAACAAAGTGGTCACAGAATGATCCAAATAACTCACTTCTCTAGTTTTTCCGTATTGCCGTGAAACAAGGGATCCCGGACTATTTCTTTCGAATCCGTATCGCGAGTGAAAATAAAAACAGGACCTTGCTGGAGCTGTTCCATAAATCATGGACAGGTTTGTTTTTAACACGGCATGTGGACAAGACAATAGAATCCGATGAAACTGGTAAATTATGCGCTTTATTTTGTCATGAAGAAATGAAAAAGCGTTTCGGTAAACGCTGTCCGGCAGAGGTATTTGCTGTAATATTGATTACGTTTTTAGTAAAGTTGTCTTTTCGAACGTCAAAGTGTTATTAATTATAATTTATTGCCAAATCATTGATTTTATAACAATGCTGCAGCAGACTATAGGACATTTAACAGACAATCTATTATGAAAAGAGATGACAAGAGACACAATTAACTTAATTTGATTAAGTATTCCAGTTTTTGTTTCCTTATGACAATGAAGGGCGAAAATGGTAATTTTGCACTTAACTAAACGTACGCGTGATGCTAGCAGAAATCTGGCAACACCGCGTTTTTGACGGCTCCCCCGCCATCGATCCCAACAAGAAGCGCCTATTTGCGATGCTTAGTACCGGCCCGACTCCATAGTCCTTCATCGTCATCACCGTTAAGCCATGTACAGATATGTAACAACATCGCGAACCGAACCACGCGACGAACAACATTGCAACGAGCATCACCACATACTGAACGGAGTGGTGCAACTACATACATCGCGCAACAAAATGACGATCCAATTTTGATGTTTGTCGTTCAGAGAAAGACGAATACTAGCGAAAATGGATATAGCAGTAGCAACAGCTGCATATGTGTATATTCACTACTAATTATCCAAAAACGACGTGATAGTAGGGATGTTCGATACGATCCTATATTGAGGAGTATCGATACTTTTGGATCGACATTTTTATATACGACACTTAGGTGTATCGATACATTTCACGAGTATCGTCATCTTTCGATCCGGACTGTGTCAGAAAGAGCGACTAACTTCAGATTCCTTTTCTTCTTTGTTTCCTTCCCCTGGATATCGATAATTTTATTCCAATATTTTAGGGTATCGATACTTCCTAAAACGATAAGAATCGATACATAACGATACTTTTCGTGGATCTTAACATATCTAATCTTGACAGTTTGTCATTCTTGTCAATTGGGCCGCAGGGTGCGGTGTTGCCTTTACTATCTCAAAACAGTGAAAACATCCTACCAAATATAATAGCTAGAAAATCGACCTATTATTTGCCGCATTCCCATTGGTCCACTTAAATAACTGACCGTATTTTCTGAAATTTTAGATTCTATGAAAGTTATCCTAATTCTAAAGAACAAAGACATAATATTACAACTATAATGTACCCTTATTTATAAGGCAACTGTTTTTTCACGACTTTATTCAATATTTCAATAGAAATCACTGATATTCAGAGAGATTTGACAGCTTCCGTCAAATTGCATTTCAAAAAGGTCTTTTCCTATTGGTCCAACTGATCGTCAAATAATAATGTTTGTGAACTGGGCCCTAAATCTGTAATAGCACAAATTTGGACGGTAAGCTCAAGTGTCGTATAAAATTGTTGTGAAAACGTTTATAAAGCAGTATTAAAATTTGTCTTGAAACTTTTATATTTTTACTCTAAGAACACTCTTACGACTACCTTATAAAGCAAAATACTTCTTAAAAGCTTGTCTTACTGGCAGTTATATTAGAACAAAATTGCATTTTAAGAGCAGCAATAAAGCAACTATAAAATAAAATATACAGATAGTTGAAAATTATAATAATACAGGGTGTCCGAAAAGTTGGGGTTTTCCTTTACACGACGTGTAGATCTTGAAAACATAAGCAATTTTTCTTAGTACCATATACACCAACGTCTTAAGGGAACCGAGATAAAGGACTCTGCAACATCAAAAATATCTGAATACCGTCCTGTAGCCGCGACCCGCCGCGATATCCCCGACTGGTACAAGGTCTCAACCCGACGGCAGAACTGGGTCCGGGTCAGTGTGTCAGGTTAGTATGCAACCTTCAACCGACGGTTACAGTCACGCGTGTAGAGGTAAACGAACTCGTATAATCGATTGCGTTTCAAAAAACAACAAGCACTAGAGGCGTGTCTAGAGAAGTGCAAGTATCAAAAACTAAAGTGTGGCAAACGCTGCGTGAAGAGGGGCTGTATCCGTTTCACGTCCAACGTGTACAAGCCCTTCAACCTGACGATTTTCCAGCAAGAGTGCAGTTTTGTGAGTGGTTGTTGCATCAACATGACAATAATCCGGACTTTTTGAAGTGCATATTGGTGACAGACGAATCTACGTTCACGCGTAATGGGGTGAATAACTTTCGCAACACTCATGTTTGGTCAGTAGAAAATCCGCACGCTGTCCGTCGGGCACATTTTCAACAAACATTTTCGGTGAATGTTTGGGCTGGCATGGTGAACCTAGACCTAGACTTTTTACGCAACATTTTACCTTCCTTGTTTACCTGCGTCTGCTCGGTAGCGCATCAGCTGATTTAATTTTCTGTTGGAGCGGTATGATTTCGGGCAGAGACGTACTTAGCCCTTCTCGTCAACTGGAGAGTGAGTACTTTTTCCTTTATTTTTTTTTACTTGGTCGCCATCGTTTCACTACACATTACCTTTGTTATTTCAAGGGTAGTTGTTTCTAAAAAGGAAAGCTACTTAGCTTTTCTATGAATTTGTTTGGTATAAAACGCTTGCCTTGGCAACTCACCCACAACTGACCGTTCCATCCTGCAGCAGCAGAACAAAATTAACGGAAACGCCTGAGACTCTGTCGCCACCATCGCCAGCCTCATCTTAAACTGCGTGGAGCGGCGCAATTCAATTTCCTTTTAAGGCGAAGTGACGTTTTATTGATCACCGTCTCCCGATGATAAGCAAAAGGAACACGGCTGCATTCATTATAGTGGAGGAAAAGGCCCAGATGATACGTTTTTATAATACGGAGTCAGATCAATTTTTTATAGAAGACACGGACGTGGTTAGGAAGTCGGCTGATTATACGTCTTGACTATTAAACTCTGATGTAAGCAAGCAAACGAACCTGAGCAATAAGTAAGGAAATATCTACCTAACGCAAAAGTATATAACGGAAGGAGGAAATGAAATTTCAGGAGTTTCCAATAATAAGTGGCTATTAAGATCTGAAGAAAGCTTGAGATACTAATATAGCTAAAATGCCACTAAATGCAATAAGGAAGTCGAGACGTTTAGGATATTCTGAAAGCTGGGACTTTCTTTTCCATAAACAACTACTCTTGCAATAACAAAGCTAATGCGTGGCGCAACGCAAATTTGAGAAAAAATAAATAAAAAGTGCTCACCGCTCTTCGAAAAGCAATTTTAAGTACAACTCTGTCGCTCGTAATTATTTATATAAAGTTATCTGCGATAGATTCAAATACACTTGCATGTGCAAGACGTAGCCAAGCAGCAATGTAGGCTTTCAGAATGGTTTGTATTTCCATTTCGCCTCAAACAAGACAAGAAGTCATGAAGGATCTTGAAAAACGATCTGTATCCACGCGCGAAGCCTCCGTAGCATTTCGAAGAATTAAAATAATATGGACAACTTCAATATTGCTGTATGAGTATGCCATTTTTGTTTTGTTATTTTAGAACCGATGTGCAGACGTGTTCACGATTGATCCGACCGAGGAGCAGGGCCGGTTTCGTTTAGGTCTGATTTATTTTGCGAAGCCTAGAATCTCGGTAATCTTAAGACTTTAGTGTATATGTTCCTAGAAAAAAATTGCTCATTATTCTAAGGTATATACGCCGTGTAAAGGAGGGTACTAGCTTTGAGGACATCCTGTGTAACAACAAGGCTCAGTGAGATAGGATAGAATATAGCTTAAAAAATATGCATATATATCTATACTAAGTGACATATAAATCCGAACACCCAGTTTAAATGGTTTTATTTTAATAAAAGTTGGTGAATGTATTTATCTCACTGTAAATAACAAGTGAAAAAATTTTCAGCCTTATCAGTTGGACATTCCGGTTTTTATACTGCTTTTTTTTAATTCACTAACGCTCTAAAAATGAATATTTCAGCCGCAGTAAAGAATCAACGTTGGCGGATTTTGGTTCTTGACATCCTTTACGATCGGTTACCATGCCTAGAGTACGGAGACCTGTACGATTTCGTCAACTTAGTGAGTTTGATAGGGGCCGTATAGTGGGACTCCAGGAAGCTGGACTTTCTTTTCGGGCAATTGCAGTTAGAGTGCAAAGAAGTGTAGACACTGTAGTTAGGTGTTGTCAGGCATGGCTTCGAGAAGGCCGTACGCAAAGAGCAAGGGGCACTGGACGCCGCCGTAGAACAACAGACCGTGAAGATCGCCGCCTAAGATTATTGGCCTTAAGGGACCGTTTCTCCACCACCACGTCCATTGCAAATGAATGGTTTGCAGAACACGGAAGACCTACTGGCATGCGAAGTGTTTACCGACGAATGAGAAGTTTTGGCTTGTTTTCGTACCGGCCACACTGGGTCCTCCCTTTAACTCGAGAACACCGACTAATCGCCTTGAGTGGTGCAGACAATGGTCACTCTGGAATCAGGAATGGAACAGTATTGTCTTTAGTGACGAGTCTCGATTTTGTTTAGGCATGCACGATGGTCGTGCCAGGGTTAGAAGGCGACGTGGTGAAAGGAGGAATAGACAGTTTTTTGTTGAAAGACATGTTCATCACACTGTTGGAGTTATGGTTTTGGGTGCTATAGCTTATGGTTCCAGGTCACCTTTAATCTTCATCAGAGGTAACATGAACGCGCAGCGTTATATCCACAAAGTTCTAGAACCCCATCTTTTACCCTATCTTGACACCCTGGCAGATCCAACTTTCCAACAAGATAGTGCCCGACCACATGTTGCAAGAGTCACAATAGACTTCTTTCAACATAATGATGTCACATTGTTACCATGGCCACCAAGATCTCCCGACTTATCCCCAATTGAGCAGGTGTGGGATATGATGGGTAGGAGATTGCTCAATTTGCAACGTCCTCCTCAGACTCTAGAAGCACTTCGAGAGGAGTTGGTGGTTGCCTGGGATGAGATACCACAGGAGGACATTGACCACCTGATCAGAAGCATACTCAGGCGCGTTGGAGAATGAGTAGCACATCAGGGTGCATCCACACATTATTAAAGGTCAAAAGGCTTTAAAGCAGTGCAATCATTTTGAAATTTTTATCATTTACTTATTATGCTTCATTATATTATACAATATATATAATATATTAAAATAAAACCATTTAAACTGGGTGTTCGGATTTATATGTCACTTAGTATATATATATCACGTTGACTAGAGAGAGCCTTGACATTTTCGACATCTACATGCTATGGCGAAATGATCCCTAAGCTGGTATATCTCCTCAATCTAAAAAAAAGCAGACGTTTAACAGGAAATGAGGATGTCTGTCTAGCATCTACTGTTGGTATGAGTCTACGAATCTTGTGAAATTCATTTGTTGCACAGTGTACCAACCCACTTTATCTTCGATATTTTTGGCTTAACATCTACGAATAGCCCATGATGTGTTGATCCCTCTAGTCTTCATCGCTAAAGCAGATGCCACTATTTGACATATTATGCTTATGCGTTCCAACTGTTTTTTCATGGCAGGGTAGTTTTCTTTGCCAGTATTCCTCGTATAGTTTTCAGCGAATATCTTTACATATGCTTCAGTTCTGGTTTTCAGCGCGAAGGCTATCATTATGTACGTCTAAACTAGTTTGAAATAACTATATTCAGTCGCTCGGATACTCATTTAGCTTTCAGATCCATTTTAGCAAGTTTGTTTAGTTTCTACTCTCAGCGATGCGACTTGTTGTCCAGCCAATCACGTTGCACCGCCTGTTCCGCACGATATAGGAAATGAGCGACCACAACTCCGGAACACAATAAACGACAAATGCCGGCGGAGTGAACAGAAGCACAGAGCCTAAGCAAAGAACCGGGCGCAAAACATATGGAAAATGGCTCCCAGTTGAATTGTTTGAAAATTCAATATGATATACTAAGTGACATATAAATCCGAACACCCAGTTTAAATGGTTTTATTTTAATAAAATTTTGTATAAGTACTTAATGAAGCATAATAAGTAAATGATAAAAATGTCAAAATGATTGAACTGCTTTAAAGCCCTTTGACCTTTAATAATGTGTGGATGCACCCTGATGTGCTACGCATTCTCCAACGCGCCTAGGTATGCTTCTGATCAGGTGGTCAATGTCCTCCTGTGGTATCTCATTCCAGGCAACCACCAACTCCTCTCGAAGTGCTTCTAGAGTCTGAGGAGGACGTTGCAAATTGAGCAATCTCCTACCCATCATATCCCACACGTGCTCAATTGGGGATAAGTCGGGAGATCTTGGTGGCCATGGTAACAATGTGACATCATTACGTTGAAAGCAGTCTATTGTGACTCTTGCAACATGTGGTCGGGCATTATCTTGTTGGAAAGTTGGATCTGCCAGGGTGTCAAGATAGGTTAAAAGATGGGGTTCTAGAACTTCGTGGATATAACGCTGCGCGTTCATGTTACCTCTGATGAAGATTAAAGGTGACCTGGAACCATAAGCTATAGCACCCCAAACCATAACTCCAACAGTGTGATGAACATGCCTTTCAACAAAAAACTGTGGATTCCTCCTTTCACCACGTCGCCTTCTAACCCTGGCACGATCATCGTGCATGCCTAAACAAAATCGAGACTCGTCACTAAAGACAATACTGTTCCATTCCTGATCCCAGAGTGACCGTTGTCTGCACCACTCAAGGCGATTACGTCGGTGTTCTCGAGTTAAAGGGAGGACCCAGTGTGGCCGGTATGAAAACAAACCAAAACTTCTCATTCGTCGGTAAACACTTCGCATGCCAATAGGTCTTCCGTGTTCTGCAAACCATTCATTTGCAATGGACGTGGTAGTGGAGAAACGGTCCGTTAAGGCCAATAATCTTAGGCGGCGATCTTCACGGTCTGTTGTTCTACGGCGGCGTCCAGTGCCCCTAGCGCTTTGCGTACGGCCTTCTCGAAGCCATGCCTGATAACACCTAACCACAGTGTCTACACTTCTTTGCACTCTAACTGCAATTGCCCGAAAAGAAAGTCCAGCTTCCCGAAGTCCCACTATTCGGCCCCTATCAAACTCACTAAGTTGACGAAATCGTACAGGTCTCCGTACTCTAGGCATCGTAACCGATCGTAAAGGATGTCAAGAACCAAAATCCGCCAACGTTGATTCTTTACTGCGGCTGAAATATTCATTTTTAGAACGTTAGTGAATTAAAAAAAAGCAGTATAAAAACCGGAATGTCCAACGGATAAGGCTGAAAATTTTTTCACTTGTTATTTACAGTAAGATAAATACCAACTTTTATTAAAATAAAACCATTTAAACTGGGTGTTCGGATTTATATGTCACTTAGTATATTTCTTGTCTTTTCGAACAAAAGCTTCTATGGGGCCAAAGCAATCCAATGATTAGTTTCTGAGAAATACGCGGATTAAGTTTATATAACTTGAAAAAATGGTGAAGGTGTCAATTGTACTTGTCGGACCAAATACCGAGGTATGCTAAAAGAAATATTCCTGCAGAAAAATTTGCAGGAAGGTGTTGGGAGGTATCTTGTTGATAGTGACCAAAACCTTTGCAAGGTCAGTTTCAAGGCAAGGAGAGTTCAGCAAACTTTTTCAAGAGCACAGTTTATGTCTTGCACTTAATACATTTGGAAACCGACAAAGATTAATGATCGAATGTAGAGCTTTCCTTAAACAAAATATTTACATCGCAAAAAATGATTAATCAAATCCAGGTTATAATGTATTCGTTTTCTGAACCAGTAGTCCATAAAGGATTCTAACCTCTCTGGGAGAGACGTATTTGTATTAAATAGAGGATACCTTGATGTCACTATATTGCCAAGCCATTTGGGTATAAATTAGACCTCTGTGAGGATCATGGCCACAATCAATACGATGCAACCCAACACCTCCCTACAAGGTATTTCCACAAAATATTTGTTTTCGTAATATATTGATACCGAGAGTTTTTGGTATGAGAACTACAACCGATACATTCACCATGTTTGCAAATAACACAAGTTTATCCGCCTATTTCTCAGAAACTAATCATCGGGAAGATCAGAAATATGCCATACTGAACTTTGGCCGTATCAACTAGGACTCATTTTCCATATATTTTGTACCTGGTCCTTTCTATAAACTACACAGCCGCAATGCCTCCTTCCGGGGCCAATTTATATTTGGCCGAATATTGTTTTGTTTTAATCTACATTTAATAAAAATTCGATTTCACCATAAGCGCGCTTTACCCTTTCGCACCGCTACTCAAAACCAAGGCCAAATTGAGGGAAAGACTGAGCTCCTACCTGAAGCCATTTTTCTTTTAATTTTGACGTAATCTCAAAATCATTTGGAGGTGACATTCTCAAAAATTCGAACAAGGTGTCATAAGGCATATAGTCGGATATTTCTCGTGTCGGCATTTGAATGCTATTTCAAGGTTAATTCTCGAACGTTGAAAAAAAGTCGAGCACTCAAGTTTATCCAAATTTCATATACAGGGTGTTCCTTAATGGTATGCGAGTATTTAAGGGTGTGAATCTACATGAAAAATTAGTGTTAGTTTGCTTTATAAACTATGGTCCAAAAATGTTTCCTTACAAAAACTCGGGGTGTTCAAGTTTAAGGAAAAAAATGGTAATTAATTAATATTTTCAGAACCGCTTCAGATATATTACTGATATTTAGTACCTAGTGGAAGCTAATAACGTTGCATATTTTTCAATGCAAAAATAATTTTTAGCTTTAATGATGGAGTACGTACGGGGATTGACTTCGATATTTTTTAAGAAAAAAATGGTACTCCAATGGTTTTTTGCCAAGTAAAAATTATTTTTGGATTCCCCGTTCAATTTAAAATAAATGATCTCTCTTGAATTGTTTTCTGTCGATGCGCCATTTTTGAGTAAAAAAATAAAAACCGCTCTATTGTCTAACTTGAAAAATTATTATTAATTAAATTGGAAAAATTAAACACGTTAGGGGTAATGAACAACAACAACTGACAACATAAACATAACATTAAAACCAACGAAATGATTACAAAAATTGTTGAAAATGGCTCCCTCCACTTAGTATGCATGCTTCCGCCCTCCTCATTGAATTGCGCACTCGTTGAAATATCCCTGGAATGTTTTTTATTCTATCACAAGCTGCAACTATTCTTTCTCTTAATTCCTCTACAGTGTTAATGGGGCTAGTATCTCAAGATAGCCCCACAAAAAGAAATCTAAACTGTTGAGGTCAGGGGACCTTGGTGGAGATTCTTGGGGCCCACCGCGGCCAATCCAACAATTTGGATAAACAGTTTGTAAATAATTACGAGATAAATTAGCTTCGTCCGTGAACAGAATCATTGATTCAAATTACCACTGACAAACGGTCACATGCCTTGCAAAATCAATGGGAAGTAATGTCTAGTCTTGAAGTATGGTAAGGATATAACAAAAAATCCACTAAAATTCTCCAATTTGAAACTAATAAGACAAATTAATAGAAAAAAGAAATAATCTATTCAAATCTAAGTACCGATCAGAAATCAGAATTAAGCAAAACATGCTCATGATAAATATATACGAGTACGTAGAGCGTCGAATAGACAAGCAGCTATGTGGAATGTGATTAAAGCCAATGGTGTGCAATCATCAAAATCACATTCGTCTACTCTCAACGCGAATGATTTAACCTCTGTTTTCGTTAGCATTGCTGAAACCATTATTGCTGAAATTCCAGCTACCCAGTCGAAGTTCAAAGGTTTTATACAGACTAGTGATACACTACATTTCAACTTTCGAACTGTTTCATTAAATGATGTTCGAGACGCAATCAAAAGCCTAAATAATTCTAAAAGTAAAGATGCTTATCACATCGACGTTAACATTATAAAAAACTTAAATAACTTGATAGTAAATCCTATAACAAAATTGATACACATGTGTATAGAAAATAATGTCTTTCCTGCCTATTTGAAACTCGCAAAGATTCTGCCACTCTTCAAGAAAGGATGTGAGAATGATCCATTTAATTTAAAATCTATTTCTATAATACCAATTATAGCAGACATTCTCGAAATACTTCTGAAGAATCAGATATGTGAGTACTTCGAAGGTAACAATTTATTCTGTAACAACCAGTTTGGGTACTGTACCAACAGATCAACGAAAGCAGCAATAATAGATTTTATCAGTTTCATCAACAAATGTCTGGAAGATAACATGTTTGCTCTCGCTAACTTCTATGATCTTAAAAAAGCATTTGATTGTGTCTAACATCACATTTTCATTCAAAAGTTGTCGCTATATGGTTTTAGTAATAACAGCCTGTCCTTAATTGCGTCTTATTTATCAGAGAGAAGATAGTAAGGTAGCTTTAAAAATTGTTTATCTAACAATGTAAATATTAATCACGGAGTTCCCCAAGGAAGTGTCTTGGGACCGATTTTTTTTTTGATTTACATCAATGATCTGCCCAACTGTAGCATCAATCAATATATACTAAGTGACATATAAATCCGAACACCCAGTTTAAATGGTTTTATTTTAATAAAAGTTGGTGAATGTATTTATCTTACTGTAAATAACAAGTGAAAAAAATTTCAGCCTTATCAGTTGGACACTCCGGTTTTTATACTGCTTTTTTTTAATTCACTAACGCTCTAAAAATGAATATTTCAGCCGCAGTAAAGAATCAACGTTGGCGGATTTTGGTTCTTGACATCCTTTACGATCGGTTACGATGCCTAGAGTACGGAGACCTGTACGATTTCGTCAACTTAGTGAGTTTGATAGGGGCCGTATAGTGGGACTTCGGGAAGCTGGACTTTCTTTTCGGGCAATTGCAGTTAGAGTGCAAAGAAGTGTAGACACTGTGGTTAGGTGTTGTCAGGCATGGCTTCGAGAAGGCCGTACGCAAGGAGCAAGGGGCACTGGACGCCGCCGTAGAACAACAGACCGTGAAAATCGCCACCTAAGATTATTGGCCTTAAGGGACTGTTTCTCCACTACCAGGTCCATTGCAAATGAATGGTTTGCAGAACACGGAAGACCTATTGGCATGCGAAGTGTTTACCGACGAATGAGAAGTTTTGGGTTGTTTTCATACCGGCCACACTAGGTCCTCCCTTTAACCCGAGAACACCGACGTACTCGCCTTGAGTGGTGCAGACAACGGTCACTCTGGGATCAGGAATGGAACAGTATTGTCTTTAGTGACGAGTCTTGATTTTGTTTAGGCATGCACGATGGTCGTGCCAGGGTTAGAAAGCGACGTGGTGAAAGGAGGAATCCACAGTTTTTTGTTGGAAGACATGTTCATCACACTGTTGGAGTTATGGTTTGGGGTGCTATAGCTTATGGTTCCAGGTCACCTTTAATCTTCATCAGAGGTAACGTGAACGCGCAGCGGAGTTCCCCAAGGAAGTGTCTTGGGACCGATTTTTTTTTTGATTTACATCAATGATCTGCCCAACTGTAGCATCAATCAATATATACTAAGTGACATATAAATCCGAACACCCAGTTTAAATGGTTTTATTTTAATAAAAGTTGGTGAATGTATTTATCTTACTGTAAATAACAAGTGAAAAAAATTTCAGCCTTATCAGTTGGACACTCCGGTTTTTATACTGCTTTTTTTTAATTCACTAACGCTCTAAAAATGAATATTTCAGCCGCAGTAAAGAATCAACGTTGGCGGATTTTGGTTCTTGACATCCTTTACGATCGGTTACGATGCCTAGAGTACGGAGACCTGTACGATTTCGTCAACTTAGTGAGTTTGATAGGGGCCGTATAGTGGGACTTCGGGAAGCTGGACTTTCTTTTCGGGCAATTGCAGTTAGAGTGCAAAGAAGTGTAGACACTGTGGTTAGGTGTTGTCAGGCATGGCTTCGAGAAGGCCGTACGCAAGGAGCAAGGGGCACTGGACGCCGCCGTAGAACAACAGACCGTGAAAATCGCCACCTAAGATTATTGGCCTTAAGGGACTGTTTCTCCACTACCAGGTCCATTGCAAATGAATGGTTTGCAGAACACGGAAGACCTATTGGCATGCGAAGTGTTTACCGACGAATGAGAAGTTTTGGGTTGTTTTCATACCGGCCACACTAGGTCCTCCCTTTAACCCGAGAACACCGACGTACTCGCCTTGAGTGGTGCAGACAACGGTCACTCTGGGATCAGGAATGGAACAGTATTGTCTTTAGTGACGAGTCTTGATTTTGTTTAGGCATGCACGATGGTCGTGCCAGGGTTAGAAAGCGACGTGGTGAAAGGAGGAATCCACAGTTTTTTGTTGGAAGACATGTTCATCACACTGTTGGAGTTATGGTTTGGGGTGCTATAGCTTATGGTTCCAGGTCACCTTTAATCTTCATCAGAGGTAACGTGAACGCGCAGCGTTATATCCACGAAGTTCTAGAACCCCATCTTTTACCCTGGCAGATCCAACTTTCCAACAAGATAATGCCCGACCACATGTTGCAAGAGTCACAATAGACTTTTTTCAACATAATGATGTCACAGTGTTACCATGGCCACCAAGATCTCCCGACATATTCCCAATTGAGCACGTGTGGGATATGATGGGTAGGAGATTGCTCAATTTGCAACGTCCTCCTCAGACTCTAGAAGCACTTCGAGAGAAGTTGGTGGTTGCCTGGAATGAGATACCACAGGAGGACATTGACCACCTGATCAGAAGCATGCCTAGGCGCTTTGGAGAATGCGTAGCACATCAGGGTGCATCCACACTTTATTAAAGATCAAAGGGCTTTAAAGCAGTGCAATCATTTTGAAATTTTTATCATTTACTTATTATGCTTCATTAAGTACTTATACAAAAGTTTATTAAAATAAAACCATTTAAACTGGGTGTTCGGATTTATATGTCACTTAGTATATATTCTACTCTAACTGACCTGTGCAAACACAGTTATGTGTAATAGTAACAATAAATTATTATTACTATTATAAAAAGTTGCAAAAAACATAATATCTCATTTCCGATATTTTTCGCGATTACAGTACTTCCTCGCCACTACGCGCGGTAAGTAAAAACTTTGTAATCGAAATCAAACGAGCCTTATCGACCATCCTCCTTTCCACAAAGCATTCCGCAACCGCATGCTTGGGTGCAATTTCCCGACGTAAGGCGACGAAGAGACTCTCCCGTTCACTTCCAGTTCATAATTTACATGCAAATTGATGGCGATGTTATTTTGGAGCTCGTCACCGGCGAGCCGCGCAGGAAAAAAGGCATTAGTTATCATCCATCATCTGAGGACGACGACGCTGGTTAGACGAGGAACTGGTTTTGTCCACCATTTGGAGAAAAAAGAGTATCGATATACCCATTTCAGCAAGACGGATGGGGCTTACAAATTGGATAATCTTTCGATACGTGAAACGGGCAGATCTAATCTAGGATTTGGGGTGGATCGCCGATTATCCATATGATAACATTTGAAGAGTACAGGGAAAAAAGACGATTGTTAGAGCCTGCAACATGTCTTAACGCAGTGCGATCCCATGAGGTATTGGAAATACTCAAAAACAAGGACAGTTCGTAGTTATACCTGATTGTCATACACCAATCTGCGACGAAAGAAATAAACGTTAAGCAGCTACCATTAATTTTGTTTTGTTTGTTCTATATTCTTTTGAATTAATATACTAAGTGACATATAAATTCGAACACCCAGTTTAAATGGTTTTATTTTAATAAAATTTTGTATAAGTACTTAATGAAGCATAATAAGTAAATGATAAAAATTCCAAAATGATTGCACTGCTTTAAAGCCCTTTGACCTTTAATAATGTGTGGATGCACCCTGATGTGCTACGCATTCTCCAACGCGCCTAGGCATGCTTCTGTGTGTGTCCTCCTGTGGTATCTCATTCCAGGCAACCACCAACTTCTCTCGAAGTGCTTCTAGAGTCTGAGGAGGACGTTGCAAATTGAGCAATCTCCTACCCATCATATCCCACACGTGCTCAATTGGGGATAAGTTGGGAAATCTTGGTGGCCATGGTAACAATGTGACATCATTATGTTGAAAGAAGTCTATTGTGATTCTTGCAACATGTGGTCGGGCATTATCTTGTTGGAAAGTTGGATCTGCCAGGGTGTCAAGATAGGGTAAAAGATGCGGTTCTAGAACTTCGTGGATATAACGCTGCGCGTTCATGTTACGTCTGATGAAGATTAAAGGTGACCTGGAACCATAAGCTATAGCACCCCAAACCATAACTTCAACAGTGTGATGAACATGTCTTTCAACAAAAAACAGTGGATTCCTCCTTTCACCACGTCGCCTTCTAACCCTGGCACG
The DNA here is from genome assembly GCA_963669975.1 of Acanthoscelides obtectus. Taxonomy (NCBI): domain Eukaryota; kingdom Metazoa; phylum Arthropoda; class Insecta; order Coleoptera; family Chrysomelidae; genus Acanthoscelides; species Acanthoscelides obtectus. Next base: position 105,421,538 of record CAVLJG010000006.1, on the reverse strand, counting down.
ACCATCGTGCACGCCTAAACAAAATCGAGACTCGTCACTAAAGAAAATACTGTTCCATTCCTGATCCCAGAGTGACCGTTGTCTGCACCACTCAAGGCGATTACGTCGGTGTTCTCGAGTTAAAGGGAGGACCCAGTGTGGCCGGTATGAAAACAAGCCAAAACATCTCATTCGTCGGTAAACACTTCGCATGCCAATAGGTCTTCCGTGTTCTGCAAACCATTCATTTGCAATGGACCTGGTAGTGGAGAAACGGTCCCTTAAGGCCAATAATCTTACGCGACGATCTTCACAGTCTGTTGTTCTACGGCGGCGTCCAGTGCCCCTTGATCTTTGCGTACGGCCTTCTCGAAGCCATGCCTGACAACTCCTAACCAGAGTGTCTACAATTCTTTGCACTCTAACTGAAATTGCCCGAAAAGAAAGTCCAGCTTCCCGAAGTCCCACTATACGGCCCCTATCAAACTCACTAAGTTGACGAAATCGTACAGGTCTCCGTACTCTAGGCATCGTAACCGATCGTAAAGGATGTCAAGAACCAAAATCCGCCAATGTTGATTCTTTACTGCGGCTGAAATATTCATTTTTAGAGCGTTAGTGGATTAAAAAAAAGCAGTATAAAGGCTGAAAATGTTTTCACTTGTTATTTACAGTAAGATAAATACATTCACCAACTTTTATTAAAATAAAACCATTTAAACTGGGTGTTCGGATTTATATGTCACTTAGTATATTTTCTGGTTCATTGTTTGGTCCTGTCCCAGTAAAAAAAGTACTTAGCATGCAACAATTCTGAGTATCAGCTATTGAGGTTAGAAACTTTCTAATGTTCTAGGCCCTGTGTAATAGATTTCCTGTTAAGGTAGTTCTCATATACTAAGTGACATATAAATCCGAACACCCAGTTTAAATGGTTTTATTTTAATAAAATTTTGTATAAGTACTTAATAATAAGTAAATGATAAAAATTTCAAAATGATTGCACTGCTTTAAAGCCCTTTGACCTTTAATAATGTGTGGATGTTGGTTTTCTAGGTAACCAGCGCCCTCTTGCTTTTGACATTGATTGACAGTCAACTGACAGTTCGCCATTTCCCTGTTGAAACATAGGCTAAGGTGAACGAGTCTTTCGCTTGATTTCCAGATTTTGGGACATTATGCCTGAATTACCAGTTTATGGAGTAGCACCATTTGTTATCTACCTTACGTTCAGTTGTTTGTTTTGGTTATTGTTTGGGTGCTACTCTCTCCACTTTTTTTGGATTTTCACCTCTTCAGCGTCAAGTCCCTTTTTTATACCATTTTGCCCGTGCATCAATGCTTGCCCTGAATAAGTTTGTCTTCTAGCTGTTTTGTCTAACCTACAATGTTATGCCTTCCAACCAATGTCTGAAAATAAGCAGGAGTCTCTGAGCTTTTTCATCCTTGTGTGAAAATGTCATCAAAATGCGAGCGGTACTTGGCAAGTTATAAGCGGTTATAAAATTATCGGACAGACTGACAGACAACCAGACCGACGGCAATGAGTTACATGGTTTTACGTGATTTACATCTCAAATAACATCCAAACAACATTCAAAAATTTTTCGCGATTCCAAAGCTTCCTCGTCAGTTTTGGTATATCAAGTAAAACTTGTCTCTTTGAAGATCACCATCACTTCAAATTTCATGTCATCAAGTGACTGAATTCGTTATTATCCGAGAAATGGAAGGAGTACAAATTAATGTTGCAACCGAGCAACATAAATATACTAGACAATTTAAAACAGTATAATGAACGTAAAACATTAATATACTAATATGAGAGAAAGGTGGAAAGTTAGTTGTCGGTCGTTTCTCAGAAACACAGAGATGCATAATGCATTTGATGTGTGCGGCAAGCATCGCGGGATTGCATAAAGGCGTGCTCAACTTTAATGTGCACGTACACAGAAAGGGGTACGGGCCCGGGATGCAGCAGGCCATGTCAGTGCTTTTACCGCTTGCCGGTGCACCAGAGCAGAGATAGAACGTGATAATCGTACTTAAGTGGCCGGGTTACACATTATACGTAGGTTGCGCCATAAGTCTTGCATCATGAGATGGCGTTCCGTTTTAGTGAATCTAGTGTTTTTCGTTATTCTGACTATATTAGTACAATCATGCTTTTTCGGTCCGCTTTGAACTCAGTGCAAGAATATCGCTTGAGGTTGGGGAGCTCGTGCCACTGTTGTTCATTAATAATAATAGAAAATCGTGAAAGAAAGTATAAGAGAAAGGTATTTCCAACAAGTCAAAATCGAAACTGAATAGTCAAAATCTTTTTAAGGCAATTAATATACAGGGTTCGTCCGGAAAGTAATAGGACTGAGTCGATTTAAAAAAATTATTGAGCCAATCGTTACAATTCTTTAAAAACTTTCAAAATAGGCTCCTTCTGCGTCGATGCAGCGCTGCCAGCGCGATTTCCAAGCATTGAAGGCGTCACAGAAGGCATTCTTGCTTTGACAGCCGCGGTGCATGCTGCTTGGATCCCCTCTGTCGTCTCAAAATGCCTTTCATCGGCCTTTCCGGGCGAGGAAACATAAAAGGTCCGGGGGGGCGCATCTGGTCTGTAGGGTGGCTGCGGAAGCGTTGGGATGCCGGCCTTGGCCAGGTAGCTGTTCACAAGAAAAGCAGTGTGAGCCGGGGCGTTGACGTGGTGCAACTTCCAGTCGGCTGCGATGTCTTGTCGGACCCGACTGACCCTTCGTTTGAGTCTCCTGAGCACTCCCACGTAAAACTTGACGTTCGCGGTTTGTCCAGGAGGAACAAATTCATGGTGGACGATGCCTTTGATGTCGAAAAAGACAATGAGCATCGCTTTCGCTTTGGATTTGCTCAGTCTGCCCTTTTTTGGGCGAGGAGACGCCGTCGTGTGCCACTCGGAAGCTTGCCTCTTTGTCACGGGATCATACTCAAAGATCCACGACTCATCACCTGTGATTACGTTATTCAAAAATTGGGGGTCACTTTCACACATGTTCAAATTTTCTTGGCACACTTCCACTCGTCGCAATTTCTGGTCGTCAGTGAGCACTTTTGGGACCATCTTCGCGCACACCTTGTGCATGTTCAAATACTGTCACAATGTCATGAACCACAGATTTTGGTAAATTTAACATCTGGGCAATTAAACGAATACTTAGTCGACGGCGTGAGTTCAAAACTTCGCGCACGCGAGTCACATTATCGGTGTTTGTCGAAGTCGAAGGTCTTCCAGTTCGATCTTCATCAGCGACCTCTTCCCGGCACTCCAAAAAGGCCTGGTGCCACCGGAACTCACCACTTCTTTGATCATATCAAACGTCTCTGTCGCAGATTTACCGAGTTTCACACAGAATTTAATCACGTACTTCTGCTCTACAGTATATTCAGATAAGAGATAGACCGGACATAAACAAGACCACGTGATCATCGAACGCTGTAACATTCGGCAGGGACGTATTAAGAGTCACGCAGTACATATTTTAGATAGTAGATGCTGCTTTGCGTAACTTTGTAGTAAATTAGCACAATTCGATGTGTATACGATTGGTGATGGATATAGGATCATGTGGGGGTGGGGTAAGAAATATATAATGATGTAAATATACATAAGGGTTTCAAAATTTTCGCTTCGATTTCCAGCTTCGGATGCCGCCTGATGTTTGGTGAAATACAGTCGAATATAATCTCAAAATGGCGTTTAAATTAGCCTAAATTAAAAATAATCGTATATCTCTTAAAATTGCTTTTAGAATATTGATTAGTATATTTTTTGTTTTCTAGGTAAATATGTAACCAAATTAAAACGTTCAAAACGTAAAAAAATGTGCATGGTTGAACATTGTCAGAAAGTAGCTTCTTGAATAGGTTTTGCCAAAATGGGTTCAAAAATGTCAATAATTAATTAAAAAATACAGTAGCTTTATAATTACTTATAACTTACCGAATTTGATGAACGACATCTTTTATTGGAAAGATGAGCTTGATGAGCTTTCATCATCGCTACTGCCTGAAGCACCAACGTCAATAATGAATGGCTCGACTTGTTCCTCTAAAATATTGTCCAGTTCCCACATTCTGTTTTCAACTTTGTCTTTCACGTGCTTAATACAGTTTCCCCATTTTTGCGCTGTTATTAATTCTAGTGCTTCTTTGAAAAGTCCTTTGAGGTCACAAAATTTAAAAGTTGTATTGTGCTTAGCTATATAATTTTTAACCTCTGCCCATATGAGCTCAATGGGATTGAGCTCGCAGTGGTATGGAGGTAAACGGAGCACAGTTTTATTTTGACTTGCTGCCATTTCGTCAATGGCGTATTTTTTATATTCCGCCTCGTGATCCTTGACAATTCTTAATAATTGTACTTTCAGCATTGCTTCTTCAAAGTTGATATTTTTCGAGCGGAGCCAATTTTGAACATCAACTTTCCTTGAAGCCGTTGTTGGGACCTTCTCCATTCTTCGAGAATGATAAGGCGCATTATCCAACACAATTACTGCGTTTTCCTCTAAGTTCGGTAAAATTTTTGAAAACCACTGTTCAAACGATTCGCCATTCATTTCCTCGTGGTAATCTCCAGTTTTCTTAGACTCGAAGCACCACAGACCGTCAACAACAAATCCATCCTCACTGCCAATATGGCAGATAATGAGCCTTTTCCCTTTACCTGGAAATCGAAGTACTAACTGGTGTAGATTTTTTTCAATAAGCGAACCTTTTTCAAATGTTTTCATCACATTCAGCGAAAAAACATTGAGACATGAGTATCAGATTGCTGTAATTGGGATTATTTAGTCATATTGAAAGAAAGAATATTGAACGTCGTATGATTACTCAGCGCTTCACAATTTAATTTAAAGTTATAAACCTTTAAAAAATGAATGATCAGGAACCTGAAATACGCGCAAATATTAATATTAACAAATTATAACTTTATAAAGCTTAAAGTATGAATTAAAATGTTTTTAAGTTTATAATATTTGACATATTTTAAGATTATATTAAAAAATTATTGAAATACCGAAAACACATAAAAACATGGCTTAAAAAAGTTCTAACAAATGAAAATGACAATAAAACATCCACGCATTTTATCGAAAGTTATAAAAGTTTTGTTACTTGTAATATGTTTTATCTGCCCCCTGGAATTAATGTTTAGAACCTTGTTCCCAAGGTTTGAAAAACATCCGATTGTTGTCTATTACTCGTATTTACCTGCTGGATTTTTTAATCCGGTGGACAGTCCATCTAGAAAGGCCCTCCTGGATGAAGTTACAGAATCATCAACCCATACTTTACTTGTAGTGTGTCCTGCGTTTACCCACGTTTCATCAAGGTAATAAATCTTCCTGTTTTGATTTCTATATTTCCCAATTTTTGTTAAATAATCCCTCCTCCATAGCACAATTTCTTCTCTATCCAGTAGTAAACTATTACGACCCCGTTTTTTTCATTTGAAATTTAAATGCTTCAGTAACGCATGGAAAGTTGATCGTTTGAAATTTGGCAACGTTGTATCTCCATTTACCTCCTGCAGTACTTTATCTATAGTAGGTATTTCATTCCTAAAGAAGAATTCATGCACTTTCCTCCTAATCGCATGCTTATCAGCTTCATCCAATGATTTAACAATACTTTTGCGATGTTTACTGGTCATTGGCTCAGAAAAGGTGTGATTTTTTTTGTATTGTCTTAACACATTAAACACTGATGCGCGACACACCCCAACTTTGTGAGAAACCTTCACAACAATTTCTTTGATGGTTGATGCCTCGTTCTCCTCGCGCTCGATCTTATATATATTCAAAATGACCTCTTTCATTTCTGCACTCAGGTGTCTTTTTTTAGAGCGTTTCCTAGGTGGAATACAGGAGTTTACAACTTCATCGGCAGTATCTGTACTACTGGGCATTTTGCGCAAGCAGTTGATAACAATAACAATCAATAACAAGGTATAACAATAACAACGACAAACTCAACAACTTAATAAGATAACAAACGAAAACGTCCAAAGAAATATCAAATTGCAATGATGCACACGACATACGTAACACGTCTGAACCTGAATGTGACTCTGCCTTGATACGACTGCTCTGCCGCTCGGCATAGGCATTTAATTGCGAATTGACCAATGAGGGCTCCTGTTTTACGTCGAGACGGCGGCGTTAGCGTGAAAATCACCCGAACCTTTTGTTTATATCCGCTCTATCTCTTATCTGAATATACTGTAACGAACGCTGCATTTTCGGCTTGCACCACTCACAGAAACACGTCGCGCGAAAATGCCTGTCTTGACTCTCTAAGTGCTCGGAGACAACTGACCAGCCGCTCATTCGTTAGCTAGGAACGCCCTCTACCGAATTCAGTCGGTGCGCGCATGCTCCGAAGTACAGTCATGACGGAAGAAAATGAGTCCTATTACTTTCCGGACAAGCCCTGTATGTGCTGTGCTATTACTCACACGTTTGGAATACTGAAATGGACACAAACGGAGCTACAGGACATACAAACTAAGACAAATGTTGCAATGACAAAACATCGAATCCATCACCCCAAAGCAGCAATAGAACGAATAACACTGAAGAGGTAGAGGTCTGACAGTCATCCTAAGTCTACATATGTAGCAAGAGTATACTTAAACTTAGAGACTGCTTCCTACCAAAGCATTCATCATCGCAAGAAGCATACAAATATAACGGGTGATTTTTTAAGAGGTATAGGATTTGATTTTCGGGATGCATTGGCAGCTCTTGCAATGCTTCTGGCTGGTCTTCACTCCAGATGCGGCAATTTTGCTTGTTAACGTACCCAACGTTGTGGGAGATCGTGTGGCTTCAATTCTTGCACCAGCTGTATCTTATAAGGTTTTACACGAAAATCCTGTCGCAAAATTTTCCACGTAGTGGAGTAACAGAGGCCCAATTGCTGCGAACGGCGACGAATCGACATTTCACATCACTAACACTGGCGGATACAGCCGCAATATTTTCTTCAGTCCTCACTCTACGTCTGCGTGTTGGTGGTTTAATTTCCAATAATGTAAACTGGGTTCGAAATTTAGTCACAAGCTTCCGAATAGCTCCCTCAGTAGGCCGACCAAATTGCCCATAAATTGGAAGCAGTGCTCGATGCACTCTCTTAACCGAGCATGAATTTTGATAGTAAAATTCAACAATTTGCAAGCGTTGTTCGTTCGTAAGTCGATTCATGGTTAAATTATAGACCAAACTGAACAAGTTCGACAATGACACAAGACACGGTTCACGCGTCATCTGTCAAAAACAGTGTTGCCAAAAAGATACTAGCAAAAAAATCGCCCTTTACTTCCCCAACTCGCGAACCAAATGCCCGCTTGTATATAAAGGAAGATAGCAAAAAAATGAACAGGTGGACGGAAAAGGCTCTTCAGGGAAGGTTCCCTCAAGATGTAAGGCAAGATACTGTAGACAATAGATCGTCTTACAACTAGCTGACACGCGGGGAATTGCAACCAGAAACCGAAGAGTTCCTCATCGTTATCCAAGGCCAGGTTATCAAGACCAACAGCTACCTCAAATACATCTTAAAAGCCGGAGTTGAATCAGGTCTATGCCGACAATGTAAAAGGCCAAGAGAAATCATTCACCGCATTATAGGAGGATGTTAGATGCTAGCGCAGAAGGAATATAAAAGATAGGATCACGTGGGGAAAATTATACACCAGGAACTAACTTTCAAGCATAAACTTTCGAGCTCCAAGGTTAACTATGATCAATATGAACGAAAAACAATGCTAGAAAACGAGAAATGTGAAATGTACTGTCACTGGACTATCATTACAGACAAGAAAATTTGACATAAAAGACCTAATATGGTGATTAAGAAGAAAAAGGATAATGAGGCACTTCTCATAGATGTCGCAGTAATAAGCAACAACGTGGAACAAACGTGCGGCGACAAAATTTCTACATACATGAACCTATGCTTTGGAATTAAGGGTTTATGGAAGTATGAAAAAGTAAGAGAAGTGCCAATTGTGCTGTCTGATATTGGTGTGATACCAAAGGAACTCTGCAAATGTCTTCTGGAGCGGGACACACAACCACACCTCTATCAACTAATGCAAAAGTCATCTTAAATACATCCGACTTGACCAGGCGCTCTCCGCTGGGTGAGTTTCTTTAATGGAATTACCAATGTAGCCAAAAATGTTGCTGGAAATCGCCAGCGGACAAGTGGAGAAAAAAGTCGCTAAAGCATACAGAAAATCGCTAAGTCTGGCAACAGCGTTGTTTTGTCCAGACGACACGTTACTGAGTCGCGACTAGGATAGTGATGGGACATTTTATTCAAACTGATCGGTGCACGAACATATCTGAATGACTCAGCACACTGCGAGTGGGCAAAGTGATTTCTCTCAGGTACAAAAAGGAACTAAGGAACAGTCAAATAAGAATTCCATCTGACACGCATGGAACATCTGTCGAAATCATGTTTAAGTGTTGTACGAAAATGTTTTATTGATATCGATGAATTTCTAGAACATCCAAAGGTCTGAAAAATCTTTGAGAGATTTGAAAATCTCCAGATCTTCGTGATTTTCCAGACATTAAATGATATTCAGAACATGTGCGTGAGTGCCAATACTTGCTTCAAATTGTAAAATGGAGAAATACAGAATGCTGTCGTCCAAGAAGTGGCCTATTTAGATTACTAGACAATAGGTTTCTTCCACCACCTATAAAAGTAAAACAAACAGTTGATGACTCGGTTTTGAATAAAGGAGGGCGATAAAACCATAACTCCGACAGTGTAATGAACATGTCTTTCAACAAAAAACTGTGTATTCCTCCTTTCACCACGTCGCCTTCTAACCCTGGCACGACCATCGTGCATGCCTGAACAAAATCGAGACTCGTCACTAAAGACAGTACTGTTCCATTCCTGATCCCAAAGTGACCGTTGTCTGCACCACTCAAGGCGATTACGTCGGTGTTCTCGAGTTAAAGGGAGGACCCAGTGTGGCCGGTATGAAAACAAGCCAAAACTTCTCATTCGTCGGTAAACACTTCGCATGCCAATAGGTCTTCCGTGTTCTGCAAACCATTCATTTGCAATGGACCTGGTAGTGGAGAAACGGTCCCTTAAGGCCAATAATCTTAGGCGGCGATCTTCACGGTCTGTTGTTCTACGGCGGCGTCCAGTGCCCCTTGCTCTTTGCGTACGGCCTTCTCGAAACCATGCCTGACAACACCTAACCACAGTGTCTACACTTCTTTGCACTCTAACTGCAATTGCCCGAAAAGAAAGTCCAGCTTCCCGAAGTCCCACTATACGGCCCTTATCAAACTCGCTAAGTTGACGAAATCGTACAGGTCTCCGTACTCTAGGCATCGTAACCGATCGTAAAGGATGTCAAGAACCAAAATCCGCCAACGTTGATTCTTTACTGCGACTGAAATATTCATTTTTAGAGCGTTAGTGAATTAAAAAAAAAACCAGTATAAAAACCGGAATGTCCAACTGATAAGGCTGAAAAATTTTTCACTTGTTACTTACAGTAAGATAAATACATTCACCAACTTTTATTAAAATAAAACCATTTAAACTGAGTGTTCGGATTTATATGTCACTTAGTATATCATTACCGCTGCAAATCACATCCTTAAATTTTAATACCTTTAAACCGACAATAAGAAATTTCCTTGCTGAAAATGCATTTTATTCATACCATGAGTTCTTGGACTTTAAATTTTGATATGTGCTGTATCGGTTATTGCTCTTTAAATTATTCGTATTATTTCATGGTACCTTTTTATATATTATTCTTCGAAGTTGAGTCATTTATTTTAACAGTGAGTAAATCTGATCAAAAGAAATGTTTTTTTCCTTTACCATTTTTCTGGTAAAATTAAAGTAACAAAGTTATAGCCCTTTGGAAGTTTGAGTACCGCCCTGTCTCAATAATAATATTATGTGCTCGTGTTTGGAAACAAGGGATATAATCCACCTTATCGGTTCATCGCATCGGAAACAAAAAATGAAAGAATTTGGAACGATGTTTTTACAATTATTTTATTCACTTGTCTTCAGTCAGTGTCAGTCGGTAACGCGTGAGTGAATAGTGGTGTCTGTTGCGTGGCTCAAACGAAATCAAAAATGGCACATGTTTACGAAAATGCTGAACTTGTGGACATGATTCTTATTTACGCGGCATCACAGATTTATGCGGATCTGTTTCCCAATCGAGTGCAACCAACCCCTCGTGCCTTTGTTAATGTAGTACAAAGGGCTCGTGATTCAGGTGACTTAAGACCTCACAGGGGAGGGCATGCCGGTGCTCCAAGACCGCACGATCAAATACAGGTCCGCACTGAAATACTTGTCGGGAGGATACTTTATAAAACAAGGTAACATTTTTTTTTAATTTTTCTTTTTATTTTTACACACATATTTTGGTTTGTCTTCCTTCTACAATCATTATCTGAAAATTAATGACTCAACTTCAAAGTCACCCTGTATATACACATTTGTCATCTGCAAGGTGGATAAAAAGATTATTATCTATGTATACTATAAACATGATGTTACGAACTGACGTGTGTAAGTACAGTATGTACACTAACACCAATAAAGTATTGTATTGTATTGTATTGTATCACTTGCCTAGGGTAGCGAAACGAATATAGCACAACTTAAACCGTATAGAAAGTAAAAGCTATGCGGAAAACGTCGAAGTAAGAAGGAAATTCGGAGTTCAACGTTTTGCGTCGCTGGTATATCTGCTGGTGAAAAAAAGATCGCAGAGCCCAAACGACACCACTTTATCCCGCCAGTTTATTGAATGAGTATGAGGGTGAATGCATTTATTTGTTTTACCCTCTCAACGTCCTTGTCATTTGAATGCCGCGTCGTGTCGCCGCCAATACTCCGCTAAGTTCTGAGGAATTCTCGGGGTTTAGATTACACGAGTAGGTGCTTACGGCTAAACTCAGGATCTGAATAATAGCTGAAATGAGGGTACTTTGGCTTTTGTGGGATGTTGCTATCAACTGGCATTCGTCGGCTAAGAAGCCTTACGATTCCATCCAGTATCGTTATGAGGGTGGTTTATTTTCCTACATAGTAAGAAAAGCAAAGACCGATGTCAGCGCAAAGTACGTTGAATTTGAGGTATTGGAATGTAAGTTTGAGAAACGTTTTTTCCATATATATTTTTTATCACGTCTTTTGACGTTTTTAAACTCTAGCTTTTTAAAACGACAGTGTTCCGAAGTAACATATTAATGAAATCAATTTTTATGTTTTACAGTTTTTAATTTTGACATATTCTATTTATATCATCTACCGATGATTCGTTGAATATTATCTGATTTCTCCTCCTTCTTTCTCTTATCCTCCTCCTTTTCTTCCTCCCCTTTTTCTGCTCTTCTTCTTCTTTTTCTTCTTGTTCTTCTTCTCTTTCTTCTTCTCCTTCATCTTCTCCTTCCTTTGCTTCATCTCCTCCATCTTCTCATTCTTCTTAATTTTCTTGTACATCTTCTTTATCAATTTCTTCATAATCTTCTTCATCATCTTCTTTATCTTCTCCTTCATCTTATTCATCGTCGCCTTCTTCTTCGTCATCTTCTTCATCATCTTGTTCTTCATCTTCCTCTTCATCTACTTCATGTTCTTCATCTGCCGTATCTTCTTCTTCTTCAACTTTTTCTCCATCTACTTCTTTCTATCCTTCTTCTGATTCTTCTCCATCTTCGTCATCTTCGTCATCTTCTTCATATTCTTCATCTTCTTCATCTTCTTCATCTTCTTCGTCTTCTTCGTCATCTTCGTCATCTTCGTCATCTTCTTCATCTTCTTCGTCTTCTTCGTCATCTTCGTCATCTTCGTCGTCTTCTTCTTCGTCTTCTTCGTCTTCTCTCGTCTTCTTCGTCTTCTTCGTCTTCTTCGTCTTCTTCGTCTTCTTCGTCTTCTTCGTCTTCTCGTCTTCTTCGTCTTCTTCGTCTTCTTCGTCTTCTTCGTCTTCTTCGTCTTCTTCGTCTTCTTCGTCTTCTTCGTCTTCTTCGTCTTCTTCGTCTTCTTCGTATTCTTAGTCTTCTTCGTCTTCTTGTCTTCTTCGTTTCTTCGTCTTCTCGTCTCTTCGTCTTCTCGTTTCTTGTCTTTTCGTCTTCTTCGTCTTCTTCGTCTTCTTCGTCTTCTTCGTCTTCTTCGTCTTCTTCGTCTTCTTCGTCTTCTTCGTCTTTCTTCTCTTCTTAGCTCTTCTCGTCTTCTTCTTTTCTTCGTCTTCTTCGTCTTCTTCGCTTCTTTCTCTTTTTCGTCTTTCTTCGTCTCTTCGTCTTCTTCGTCTTCTTCGTCTTCTTCGTCTTCTTCGTCTCTTCTCTTCTGTCTCTTCGTCCTTCTTCGTCTTCTTCGTCTTCTCGTCTCTTCGTGCTCTTCGTCTTCTTCGTCTTTCTTCGTCGTCTTCGTCTTCTTCGGCTTTTCCGTCTTTCCGTCCCGTCTTCTCCGTCGTCTCGGTCTTCCTCTTCTTCATCTACTTAATCATCATTTTCTTCTCATCTTCTTTTTTTCATCTTCTTCTTCTTCTCCATCGTCGTCTTCTTCTTTTTCTTCTTCTCTTCCTCCTCCTCCTTCTTCGTCTTCTACTTCTTCTACCATAATGTCATGTGTGTATGTATTTAAATCTTTGTGCTGTGATCTGATAATATACTAAGTGACATATAAATCCAAACACCCAGTTTAAATGGTTTTATTTTAATAAAAGTTGGTGAATGTATTTATCTTACTGTAAATAACAAGTGAAAAAATTTTCAGCCTTAACAGTCTGACATTCCGGTTTTTATACTGCTTTTTTTAATTCACTAACGCTCTAAAAATGAATATTTCAGCCGCAGTAAAGAATCAATGTTGGCGGATTATGGTTCTTGACATCCTTTACGATCGGTTACGATGCCTAGAGTACGGAGACCTGTACGATTTCGTCAACTTAGTGAGTTTGATAGGGGCCGTATAGTAGGATTTCGGGAAGCTGGACTTTCTTTTCGGGCAATTGCAGTTAAGAGTGCAAAGAAGTGTAGACACTGTGGTTAGGTGTTGTCAGGCATGGCTTCGAGAAGGCCGTACGCAAAGAGCAAGCGGCACTGGACGCCGCCGTAGAACAACAGACGGTGAAGATCGCCGCCTAAGATTATTGGCCTTAAGGGACCGTTTCTCCACTACCAGGTTCATTGCAAATGAATGGTTTGCAGAACACGGAAGACCTATTGGCATGCGAAGTGTTTACCGACGAATGAGGAGTTTCGGCTTGTTTTAATACCGGCCACACTGGGTCCTCCGTTTAACTCGAGAACACCGACGTAATCGCCTTGAGTGGTGAATGAATGAATGAATGAATCTTGAATTTTAGAGGCATCCCGGCCACCATAAGGAGCCAGTGCATAGGCCGCTTAAGCGGGCCCTTATGCACCTCTACAATACTTAAATCACAAGCCTCGCCCTTTTAGCGAAGTTGAGAATCGCCTTGAGTCCAAGCTCCTTTACGTCCTGAGGGTCCAAAGTAATGGACCCCAGTATAGTCTGCCTATAGTAGCTCAGAGCTTCACAGCGACACAAAACGTGCGCCGAGGTCTCTTCCTCTACTCCGCAGCGTTCGCACAAGGGATCCTCAGCCACCCCCATCACGTGCAGGTGCCGCCTTAACGTGTTATGGCCAGACAACAGTCCCACCAGCAACCTTAGGTTGGCTCTACCCAGAGATAGGCAGAAGCGTCCATCCTTAGCACTGGGCCCTTCAATGAGCTCTCGTGCCTGGCGGAGATGTCTAGAGATACTTCTCCATTTCTGAGAGTGTTGTCTTGCAACCCACGTCTCCATTTTCCTCCTAGCTTTATGCGCGGTTACTCCTAGAGCTGGCTCAGGACCAACGAGCTTGCTGGCTGATCCTGTTTTCGCCAGAGTGTCCGCCGTCTCATTGCCCCTTATCCCAGCGTGCCCCGGTACCCATATTAACGATACCGGATGCCTCGCTGCGAGGCAATCCAGAGCCTCCCTGCATTGCAATACAAGACTCGAAGTAATCTTACATGCACTTAGTGCTTTCATTGCAGCCTGGCTGTCGGATAAGATTGTTATTCTTCTCCTAGGCCCACCCTCCTCCAGAATGTGAGATACACAAGCCAGAATCGCAAAGATTTCCGCCTGGAAAATGGTGGTGTACTCACCGAGAGGCAGAGATAGCCTAGTTCTAGGTCCAGAGACCCCAGCACCTGAGCCCTCTTCGGTGACCGAGCCGTCCGTGTACCAGACCTGCCCGCTCACTTCGGAGAGTCCTCGGCTACCGGCGTCCCACTCCTCCCTCGTTGGGTACTCCACAATGAACTTGCGGTTGAAGCGATATTTAGGGGTAATACGATCACCCCTGCTTAGAAGGACGGGGTCCTCCCTTTCTAATTCGACTAATATGGCCGTATGCCCCTTGACCGGATTCAAGAAAGCCCAGCTGCCCTGACTCCACAGTCGATGAGCGACTACTCTCGCTTCACCGCGGATCACCAGATCCAACGGTGGGAGATCCAACAGAGCTTCCATTGCACTCAATGGCGTTGTACGCACTGCGCTTGTAATGCTAATACAGGCCAAACGCTGAATTTTATTGAGTTTGGCCTTAGTTGACTCAGTTCTAATGCAAGGCCACCAGACCAGGGAGCCGTACAAGAGAGATGGACGTACTATCGTCGTGTAGAGCCAGTATACCACTTTGGGTTTAAGCCCCCACCTTACACCGACAACACGTCTACAAGCCCACATCGAATTGCGAGCCTTGCTAACCTTGTGTTCCACATGCTCTCTCCAGTTCAGTTTGCAGTCCAGGATAATTCCCAGATATTTCACTGACTGGGACAAAACTAATCTAGTCCCAAAGAAGGTAGGCATGACCAGTCCGTCAAGCCTTCTTCTCCTAGTGAATAGGATCAGCTCGGTCTTTTCAGCATTAACAGAAAGATCGACTTCCCTACACCACGATTCCACGGAGCGCAGAGCGCCCTGCATAATTTCCGAGACTGTTATACAGAAACGCCCCCTAACCACTATGCTTACGTCATCAGCATAGGCTTGCACGTAGACACCCATACTGTTTAGCCTAACCAGCAGTTCGTTCACCACGATACACCACAGTAGGGGTGACAGAACTCCACCCTGAGGGCAGCCTCTAGCTACGTTCACGCTGCAGCTTACGTTATTCAGCATAGCTGTTGTTACCCGACCCTCCAGAGTAGAGAGGACCCAATCTATTAGGATTGATCCAACCCCGTGTCTAACCAAGGCCTGTCTGATAGAGTCGGTTGTGGTGCAATTAAATGCACCTTCAATATCTAAGAAGGCCACGAGTGCCACTTCTCGCTGATCTAGGGTCTTCTCCAGCCTCCCGACCAGATTGTGTAAGGCCAGATCAGTCGATTTTCCAGCTTGGTATGCAAACTGATTTGCATGAATGACACACCTTTCCAGTGGGCCATCCCTTAGGTATCTATCAACTATCCTTTCCAGGGTCTTAAGCACAAAAGATGAAAGAGTAATCGGTCGAAAATCCTTCGGGCCAGTATATCTATCTCTGCCCGGTTTAGGAATGAATACCACTTTAGCCTGCCGCCAACTTCTAGGTGTGAAGCCCGTGGCCACACATGCTCGAAACACATTCAACAGGTAAGGAACAACCGAAATCCGTCCCTGCTGTAACATGGCCGGAAATACGCCGTCCAGACCTGGACTTTTGTATGGGGCAAACGAATCTACTGCCCATACCGTCCTTTCGAAGGTGACAATCTCCCTTGCCGTGCGCCAGTCCTCCCTTGAGGGCCTGCGCCACTGCATGCACTCTGTGATTGATCGCGCTACTGTGGAACCGGGAAAGTGCGTATCCATCAGAAGCCTCAGAGTATCTTCCTCGGAAGTAGTGTTCCCCCCCGAGGGATCATGCAGAGATCCCAATCTAGCTTTAATGTCTTTGCATAGGACTCTGTGTATTCTTGCAGTAGCAGGAATGTCATTTATGGACTGACAGAAGTGCCTCCAGGATTCTCTGGAGGCCCTTCTAATCTCCTTTTTGTACTCCTGCAATGCCTTTTTGTATTCTTCCCATAGAGGAGAACCTCTCCTGTGCTTAACTCTGCTAAGAAGTTTGTGCACCGCTCGTTTTCTATCCTCTAAATCTTTGGTCCAGAAGGTTGCCTTGCCCTTACCTTGTACTTTGCGTAACGGGCAGTTTTCCTCATATGCGGCCGTCAAGTCCCTGCTCAGAGACTCGACAGCTGCTTCGCCTTGAGTGGTGCAGACAACGGTCACTCTGGGATCAGGAATGGAACAGTATTGTCTCTAGTGACGAGTCTCGATTTTGTTTAGGCATGCACGATGGTCATGCCAGGGTTAGAAGGCGACGTGGTGAAAGGAGGAATCCACAGTTTTTTGTTGAAAGACATGTTCATCACATTGTTGGAGTTATGGTTTGGGGTGCTATAGCTTATGGTTCCAGGTCACCTTTAATCTTCATCAGAGGTAACATAAACGCGCAGCGTTATATCCACGAAGTTCTAGAACCCCATCTTTTACCCTATCTTGACACCCTGGCAGATCCAACTTTCCAACAAGATGATGCCCGATCACATGTTGCAGTCACAATAGACTTCTTTGTGTGAAATTTTTTTTGTTGTTGATTAGTTTTGCATATTTTTTTTTCTCTACTATGATTCCATGAACGCATTTGTTCACAAATTTTTATATATCCACACTAATCGTTTTCAGATGTTGCAAGTGAGAAATTCTGGTACCGATTATGTCTCAAATAGTAGAAAAAAAAGATGGAGTTACACTTGACCCCATCTATTTTTTTCAGTGTACACGGAGCATAAACTGCCATCCTCAACCTCGACTTCCGAAACTCAATTTTTCTGTGCGAGAAGTTTCTGAAAAGGTTCCCAGAGGCAGAGTATCATTGCGAGAAATAACGGACTAGCAAAGTTTTCTTTGCCACGTCTCTAGTAGCCAACGTTTATCGATCACAAAGTTTACAGATTACGGATAGCAGGGCCACTGCTGGCAATCGTAATTCCTTTGGTGCTATAAGAACTGCGTATTGATGTACGAAAGTATCTGGTGGGCGATATTCTAGCCAGGCAAGATTGAATAGGAATACATTTTGCAAAATAAGCATTATTTACAAATTTGGACCTAGTAAGGTATTTCCATATCAGGTGGAAGCTACCGTTCGCCTGATTATGGGCACGAGTGCGACCCACATACAGTAGGAAGCTATTATTATTTCCCATGTAAGATATATTTACATGACCTGTGACTTTCATTGGTAGGGAGATACTTGTATTGTTCTTTGGTGAGCATTATCATACCAGATTTTTTTCCGTAAATACGCTTACCTCTGACAATCCAGACCACACCAAATGAGTTGCCTGTGTCTTATCCTGACATTGAAGTCCTTGTTAAGTTGTTTTCATGCAGCGGTAGGTACCTACCGTATGTATGTTGTTATGTTATGCTAAATATAAAATGTAGAGTATGTCACCAAACATATTGGGTCCCAAGATCTTTAATAGGCTTCTTACCTATACAAAAAATAACCAAACAGTTGACTCATTTAAAAGAAATTTAAAGATGTTTCTTCAAGAAAAGTGCTACTACTCTGTCGGTTACTTTGTTATTTAGTAGGTGTTAATTTATTCTGTGTGACAAGGTCCTATGCATGAATTTCAATGACTTTCGGATTCCTTTTGCTTTTTCTTCTATCCTTGGGTAATATCTTGTACTCTAGTACAGATTAAGAGCTATGCAAACACACATAGGTTCATATCAGAGCGCTAGCATTTTTACTTTTATCAACTTTTTTAGAATTGTGCCTGTATTAAGAATAGCAACATTTGCATCTTAGCTTGCTTGAGATTTTTTTATGCTGAGGAGAATTTTGTCAAGAGTGCGATAACTATCTCGAGGGTGGAAGAACAGTCATAGGAAGGGTCTGGTTTGACCACTGAGTGACTATACTATGCATATTCCGTATACTTTGGTGATACATAAACAGAAAAGTTTTATACACCACATCAGGCATGTAAGCCGTCGATTCCGTTTTAATAGAGAACTGAAGACTCCGTTTGGTCAGATATCTGCCGGCATACAAAAGAACACCGGAAGGCAACTTTTATCCAGGATTGGTGTTAGTTGATGATGGATGATGCCGAATGGGAGCTATACTTGATAATAATAATAATAGTAATAATAACAAGGGAGGAATTCATTACGGTTTGTCAAGATGGCGTTTTCAATAGCAGCCGAGAAACTCTGTTTCATACTCGACTTTAAGCGGGAATGCTAACAGTTCATTGAGTAACATAAAAACTGCTGAAACAAATTACTTATTACGGCTTCATTGAGACAAGCCTATGCATGGAATTTTCTGCAGACGCATAGAGGAGTATGACTTGTCTAAGCAGGTAACCTTCTCATTCCTAAGGTCTATTGGGTTAAAGTCGGGATCATACGAGGGATGTCCTTATGTTTTGCATATGGAAATAAAACAACACAGTATTCTCCACGAAGATTAATACACATCTGCATTTTTAATTTTCGGGAAAGTAAAGAAATCGTTAGGACTTAGATCGGGACTGTACGGAGGATGGTCCAATAATTCCACGTTTTCTTCTGTTAAATACTGCCTTGTTCTTTGGGCTGTGTGCGAGCTTGCATTGTCGTGGTGGAGGATGATTCTTCTTTCGGGGTTGATTTTTCGAAGCTCGGTGATGACCTTTGGCAAACAAATGTTGGTATACCAATCCGCAGTAACAGCTCTTTGCTCATTAAGAGGAATTGTTGCAATATGACCCGTTTTTGACACAAACGTCGTGATCACCTTTTTCAAAACACTTCGAGAACGGATGATTTTTTTTGGCTTTTCTTCACCTTGGAACACCCAAACAGCCGACCGTCGTTTATTTTCTGGTTCATAACAGTAAATCCACGATTCATCAACACTAACGATGCGGTCAAGGATTATAATTCCACAGTGCTTTATGAGAAAGATCTTTGGAATAGTGATGAGTTATACTCAAGTTATCCCCGCGTCTTAAATTTAGATAATGTGTGTTCCTTATAGGTTTAAGTTTTTCAAATAAATGAGATCGTGTGGGAGTAATTAGTAATTTATGTACAAAGCTTTGCTGATATATGACCACATTTTCTTAGTCCAGGAATAAATCGACAAAGAATTTCTTTAGACGTATCTTCTTATAATATTGTTGCGAGGCTCGGTTAACATAGGTATTTTTAAAAAATGTCGCCAGGTAGGCTGACTTCACTTCCTGCGCAACCTCAGTACTAAAAATCCTCTAAGGGAAAAGTCACTTACGAGATAGTACAATAGAAAAATTAAACGGACCAAGTCAGTCAAACAGGCCCTTTCAATTGGCTCATAGACATTATTTCCCTACCATAACTACTGTTTAGCTGGCAACGTTGTATCTGTCCACATCTGCGTGACAGTACGGATAGATTAGTCAACCAGCCCGGTACGCCAGGCGGTGAGCTTAGATAGTAGAAGTACGCGGATCGAAAGCATTGCAATTTGGCCAATAGGTGCATAGAATTATCGGGGCTGGGGCCTATGAATATACTAACATCGGAGAATTTCATACACCTTTCCCCACCATTTACAACCCTAGCCTCTGAATTTCAACTTCTTTCTCAAAAAATACTCTGATAATTACCAGGAGCCTGTGTCGAAAGACGAAGTTTGAGCGAATTTTATATTCTTCACTATACTTTCATGTTTTTGCTACCAGCTCCGCCGTCAAAAACTACTTTTCTTTTCGTCCTTGGTTGCCGTTTCGCAATTACAATACTTCTGTCCCAGTGGCTTAGGAAGTAAGTGACAAAATAACTCAGTTACATAATAATAATAATAATAATAATAATATTTATTCACTCAATGTACAAAGATAACAAACAATATGAGTAAATAAATATAAAATCAAATCAGGCCCAATAGAAGGCATCGCCTGTACATGGAGCAATGATTTAAGTTGAAACTGTAGAATGCAAATGACAAAAAAGGACAAAAATTAGCTACAGTAGATTATGTATTTAGTTGATGTTCGTATTTATGAGTTTATGAATTTCAGTCCTAGATATAGAATGTAGCCACTTTTTTAAATTTCTTTTGAAACAATTTCCGAAACGTAAATCTTTTAAGTCTTTAGGTATAATTTCATAAAATTTAGGCGCTAAATAGAGATATGATCGCTGCATTATAGATTTATGCGGTTGAGGAACTACTGTGCCACGAATTTTGTACCTGGTATAATGATTATGTTTAATTTTTTGGTCGGTGTTTACAAATTTATGGTAGTGAGTGATACTGTGTAAGAAATAAAGCTGTCTTATATCATACATTCGAACATCTGCGTATAATTTTTCAGTGGGATAAAGTTTCGGTTTTTTAAATATCATTTTTAGAATACTTTTTTGAAAACCATCTAAATTATAGATATGTGAGGAACATGCAGCTTCCCATGCTAATATACCATATGTGAGATGAGGCTCAATCAGTGCATGGTATAATGTTCGAAGATATTTTTCTGTCAATATATTCCCAAGGTATTTAATTTTGTAGGATACAAATCCAGCTTTCTTTAAAATATAATTGACATGGATGTCCCATCGTAAGTGAGGATCCAAGATCACTCCAAGGTATTTTATGTTGGGCACTCTATTAATTTGCATTTTTTGATCATTAATATTGAAGGAGAAATTTGTGTAATTTGGCAGATGTCTAGCATAAGATCCAAATGGTAAAAAATGTGTTTTAGAGTAGTTAATGCTTAATTTTCTACTGTTAAACCACCGAATAATTTTGATAAAATCATTTTCAATTACATTTTTCAGATCAGACCAGTCAGTGCCTTGTAGATTGGAAATGTTAATCAATTTTACAGTTATTGGGAAAATCAAACATTTTATTATTCATATTTATGAATATAAAAATAAAATAAACAATTTCGAAATAAACATAATTTTAAAAAGAAATTTTATTAAAATGGTAACGTGCAATGGGAAGACAATATATTGAATTACTATCAAATATCCCTTACAAATTATCACCCTGTACTTATATACCTCTTTGATATACATTTTTCTTTAAGATTCATTCAGCCTTTTTGTTTTCATTTTGGAACACATTCCAACATACAACTGATCCACGGACGGGTATTGTCCTTTTGTGGATTGAAACATTTACTATTGTTGTTATTGTTCTTATAGGGTGTTTCAGTTTATTGTTGCATAACTTTAAGATTCGATAGAACTGTTAAAATTAATGCATAAAGTCTATATAAACATGGGTCGAAAAATGCGTGGCTTCCGAAATAAAGGGTGTTTAAATTTACTTTCTAAAATATTATTTTTTTTAATATTTCGAACAATATTTGATGTATAACAGTGGAAATTGGTATACAAGAGTTTTTTGGTACGACAAAACGAACCATGGGCATAGTTTTACCGTAGCCGCTAGAGGGTACTCTCTACTGTACTGTAGTGTATTAAAATCACCGAAAAATTTTTCTTAGTGCAACTTTTTGCTTTTTGAATAAAAAAACAGATTCTTTGCACTTTTCAACTCCTGTGAGTTTTCGTTATAGTTAGCCGTTTTTGAGATATTTCTATTTTTAAGGTTCGATGCATTTTTAATTATTTATGGGAAAATAATATTTTTTTTTACATTTTCGATTTGGGCATTACAAGTAATTACGATGATCGTTTAGATTGTGTTTTTAAACACAGCAATAATTCCTAACTCCAAATAAACACAAAAAAACAGAATATTAATTTGTTTAATTTTCCAATATTATTTTTAACAAATTAAATTAAATATTTACAACTAAAATGCTATTGGATAGTTAGGACAAACATACAAAATCTAAAGTAGTTGCTCGAAATGTAAACCCAATTGTTCAATACACAATTCACATCTACGAATGATCGAACGTGGTATAGCATTGTTCAAATAAGGCATTATTTCATCACATGCATTCCTGATTCTGTCTATTAGCATATCTCTTGTGGTTACGGGAGTCTGGTACACTTTTTCTTTTAGAAATCCCCACACAAAGAAATCTAATGGATTTAGGTCAGGCGGTCGTGGAGGCCAGACGACTGGTCCTCCACGGCCGATCCATCTTTCTGGATAATTTTCGGCCAGCCTGTTTATAACTTTTCTTCAATAATGAGCTGGACAACCATCAAGCTGGAACCAGGCCAATATTCTTAAATCTAACATAACATCATCCCACATATTTGCGTGTTCAGCCTTTAAAAATTCCAAGAAGTTCGCAGCATTTAACCTTGCAGGCAAAAGGTAGGGTCCAAATAGTCGATTACAGTAGATACCAATCCACACGTTCACACTAAATTCATGCTGAAAATTTCTTTCCCGAACTGCATGCGGATTTTCATGCGACCAAATATGTTGATTATGAAAATTTACCACTCCACGTCTAGTGAGGCATGACTCATGGGTCCATAAAACGTTACTTAAAAACTCACTATTATTATCAGTTCTATCAAGAGTCCACTGACAAGTGATTCTTCGTTCTCCGTCCCCTGGCTGTAGCCCTTGCACAGGTTGCAAATGGTAAGGACGTCTATGGTCATTTCTAAGAACACGGTGAACATGGCTTGCTGAAATTCCCAAGGCACCAGAAACTCTCCTAACACTTGTGGTCGGATCTCTATCAAACTCACGCAGAATTATACGGGTAAATCTGTGCTGACGAACATTTATGTTTTGATCCCTTTGGAGATCTCCAAAACCATTTTCAATTATTTGGTGATGCACTCTTACAAATACTGAGCGAGGTGGATGTCGTCTGTTTGGAAATCTTCGTGCGTATTCTCTGGCTGCTACTGCTGCGTTTCCATTTACAAAGCCATACACAAAATGAATATCCGCTAACTCTTGATTGGAGAATAAAGATGACATTTTTATAAAACTTACAAAAAAGAAAACAGGTAAAAGTAACTAAATTTCGTGCATTCACAATTGCAAAAAAATGTTTCAGGTTTCAACAGACAACAAAACTAACTGTCAACTAATTGACGTTTAACCTTATTCTGCTTTCAATTTCAAAAATATTTGTAGGCACAGCCTACTTCTAAAAATTATCGAGTTACTGACTTTTTAACGTTATTTTATCATAAATAATTAAAAATGCATCGAACCTTAAAAATCGAAATATCTCAAAAACGGCTAACTATAACGAAAATGCACAAGAGAGCTTTTTTATGTTGAAAAGTGCGAAGAATCATTTTTTTTTATTCGAAAAGCAAAAAATTGCACTAAGTAAAGATTTTCGGTCATTTTAATACACTACAGGTACAGTAGAGAGCGCCCTCTAGCGGCTATAGTAAAACTATGCCCATGGTCCGTTTTGTCGTACCAAAAAACCCTTTCACTGTTATACATCAAATATTGTTCGAAATATTTAAAAAAAACTATTTTAGAAAGTAAATTTAAACACCCTGTATTTCGGAAGCCACGCATTTTTCGACCCATGTTTATATAGACTATATGCATTAATTTTAAAAGTTCTATCGAATCTTAAAGTTATGGAACAATAAACTGGAACACCCTGTATAATGACATAAATTGATGCCTACTACTGAAATATCTATTTCAAATAGACAAACGCTGACTTACAAAATGCACCCGAACTTATTATTAATCAGGATCCCAAATATCGTTGTTTCGCCTAATCCATCTGATGCACATACCTTCCAGGCTTTCGGGATACACTGAAGCGTCCATTAGATAATATAAGGCAAAGACGGCCACGCTTATTCAGATCCACCGCTCCGTGCTACTTTGGAATTGAATAATCGACCCTAGTTATTATCCGCAGTAAAGTCCCTTGTGAGTTATTGTGCAGAAGTTGAGCTCCAGAAATTCCACTGCAGGCTGGCACCAGCATAGGTGCTGCCTGCTTGGCTGGCACTGTGAGCTTAACGGACTTTGATTACATATTAAACCTTCCCGGAACCTCCTTATCTATTTATACAGGGTGTCTGAAAAGTTCCGGAACCCCACGATCATTTGTGAATTAATAATACATGAAAAAACACCGAGATTCAACGGTGACTTTGGATTTGACCCTCAAGGTCATTTGAAGGTCAAACCGTTATTTCAAATGAAACCCTCCGTGTTACATTCACATATGGTCTGGAACTTTCTTAAATTTTGAGCTTTGGAGCTCATTGTCAAGGTCAAACCCCTGTATGGTGATATAATGTGAAAACCAGTAGTTGTATAGGGAAACTGTCGAGACATTGAGCGGTATTCATAAAAGAGAAGCATATCATCGGAAGCAGAAGGTAAAAGTATAAGGTCTTGCTTCGGAGAAAAAGGTAAAAGTATAAGCATATCCTTGTTTTCATATTCATAATGATTACCTTATACTCGCGAGGAGATCCTCCAAGAAGAAGTAAAAGGTTGACTGGAATTTGTATCTTGAGCGACATGTCCTGACTTGTTCCAGCTTGTAGTTGACGTGGGAGTTGGTTCACTCAGCATTACTGACAGTTGTACTAAGCATGTCATCCTCAAGTGAAGAGGAAACTATAGAAAACAATGGCCACGACCTGCAGTTCATCGCAGATGAAATTGCAATTGCTCCCTCTATTTTGCAAAAGTCAAACGTTCCAAAAATAAAAACGAGAAAGGGCGATGCCTTGAAGAAAATACATTCGGTAAACCATTAGATATTGAAGGCTTATTAAAAAAAATCAACAACATGAAATCAAGATCGAAGAAAAAAACAGATAAAAAATGGTAGTAAAGCAATTAAATTGTTAGATTGGGAAAGAGAGTTGCTGAAAGCTATGCGACTATGCTGTTGACAACTCTATCCACAGTCCGAGATACCGTTGCTTGACTAACACCAAGTTTCTGACCAATACCTTGTTGATATCCAGGGTCACCGAGATAGCGTAGGCATATCTTCATTTTGTGAATACATGAAAGTGCTCCTCCTCGAGTTTCCTCATTTTCAACTAAAAATCTGTCAGCAAGCCATTGTACATTTGCTTCGTCGAACCGATATAATTTTTTTAAGTCACGACCAGGTGATGGTAAACGAGGTTAGTACGTTTTAACATCCCTAACATCCACAATTTCCACCATCATCGTTTGACCACCTTTCGGTACGAAATTGAGCTTGCTACTGACCACACTCAGAATTTTTGAAGAATATGCTTCCTATGCCAAGTATAAGGTGAAGATTATAAATATCCTTTTACTTATGTCACTGCTTATACCCAAAAAGCAAAAGCATTTACTTCAAATTATTATAAATACCATCTAGAGGATTCCCTTCAAAATTTGCAAGTACAAGGATGTCCTTTGTTTTATGAATACGGCTCATTATTTGCATGACTTTCCTCCTGATGTCCAATGGTGACCTTGGATCTGACCTGAAAAAATGACGACCTTCAAGGTCATGTGTAGGTCAAATCGAATTTTGTAATCCTGAAAGAACATTTATCTGGAGATCGCAATTTTCTGTATTATCAAGAAATTGAAATAAACTTGTGCTTGACCTTGATAGTCGAATCCAAGGTCAAATTACAAAAATGGTCAACAACGTATTCAAACATAAGGTTCTCCCATTTATCCCTTTTTGCGGTCAAAAATATTGAGGTTCATTAAAGAAGAGGTGACATTTAAATGACCTTGTAGATCATGGCCGTGGTCAGATCCAAGGCCACTGTTCCGGATAAAATCATGAAAATAATGTCTCGGTAGTTTTCCTATACGACTACTGGCTTTCAGGTTATATCACCGTAACTGCGTTTGACCTTGAGCGTGACCTCCTAAGATCGAAGTATACGAATGGTCAACAACAAATTTGAGTTACAATTAATGAAGATCCAGGATCCCTTTGAGTAAGCCAGATGTTGCGTATATTTATTTCCTTGGGATGTTTACTTTTGTGTTTTTAAATTCATTGGTGATACAGTAACGATAATTATTATAAAGGGTTGTCCAATAGGGACGCAGAAAAGTAAACGTCAATTTGACATAGACGCCATCTTTGTTTTCTGTCACCGACATGTCATTTTGTTAGTTGAATGCTTACCATTGATCGTATTTGATTGAAGACCGCATTAACGTTATTCAAAAGCACTACAAAAATGGTGCAAAAATAAAAAACACGTTTCGCGCGCTTCGTGAACATTTCGGTCGCAACAACCGCCCAAACGAAACAACCATCGGTCGTCTGGTGCGTAACTTCGAGGCAACAGGTTCTGTGGCAAATCTGCCAGGCTCTGGCCAGCCAAGGAGCGTTCGCACACCGGAAAATATTGCTGTTGTGAAGGAGAGTGTGAGAGACGATCCGAAACAATCAACAACGCGTCGATCACAAGAATTGGGCATTTCGAGAACCAGTTTGCTCCGCATTCTCCACAAGGATTTGAATGTACACGTCTACAAGATCCAATTGACGCAAGAGCTGCGTCGGGCCGACCACTTTTCGCGCCGAACGTTCTCAGATTGGCTCCTTGAACACCGCCAAATTGATGCCAATTTTTCATCAAAAATCATGTTCAGCGACGAAGCGCATTTCACTTTGCATGGGACGGTAAACAAGCAAAACTGCGGCATCTGGGCGAACGAAAATCCCCGTGAGTATCAAGAGCAGCCGATGCATCCTCAAAAAGTGACTGTGTGGTGTGCATTGTGGTCAAAAGGCATCATCGGACCTTACTTTTTCGAAAATGCGGCCGGGGACGCCGTTACCGTCAATTCTGAGCGATATCACGTGATGACAGAGAACTACTTTTTGCCGCAACTTGAAGGAATGGATATGGACGATGTTTGTTTCCAACAAGACGGTGCAACATGGCACACAACCAACGTCAATATCCATCGATTGCGGTCCTTCTTCGGTGATCGCGTGATGAAATGTGCTATGGCCACCAAGATCGTGCGATTTGACTCCGTTGGACTTCTTTTTATGGGGATATTTGAAAAGCAAAGTCTACGTCAACAAACCAGCCACCCTCCAAGAACTCAAAAACAACATCATTGCCGAGATAAATGCCATAGAACCGACCATGTTGCAAAATGTCATTGAAAATTTCGACCATCGCGTGGACGTCTTTAAATCCAGTCGTGGTGAACATTTGAGCGATATAAGTTTTCATACATAAATGGTATAAATGAACCTTCAAAATAAAGTACCCAACTTGATTTGAATATCAATCTTTCTTGTTTTAATATGCGTTTACTTTCCTGCGTCCGTTTTGGACAACGCCATATTTTTCATGTAAGCTAGTGGACATATTTATACTGAGTGACAAGTAGTTTTATCCGATTTTAATAATTTTTGGCATACGAGTATATCTTCAGTGTCCCTTATTAGTTAAATGATTACATTTTCAGCTTGATTCATCAACTGACTGCTTAAGCTGGTTCAATAATCTGTTGAGGATCTACGATTTCTTATACACTCATTGACACTCCTGGACATCGGGCTGATAGGATGGTCGATATCCTGTTGGGGTATCTCATTCCAGGCTACTGCAGCTTCGTGAGTAAGAGCTGCTAAAGCCTGTGGAGGGATTGCAAATCTATCATGTCTGGGACATGTTCAATTAGAGATAGGTCAGGAGATCGTGGTGGCCAAGGTAAATGGTTGATGCGATGTTAATCCATGGAGGCTAACGATGCTCTGGCAATATGCTCAAGAATCGGGCTTTGGATTGTGTTTAGGTGTGAAATAAGATGAGGATTCACTACTTCCTGAATATAGCATCGGGTTGTCATATTGCCTCTGATGAAAATTAGTGGTGATCTGCTACCCCATACCATAACTCCCTCAGTGTGGTGAACGTCAAGTTGTGGGCCACGTCTTCCACCACGTCTCCCTTTCACTCTTGCGTGCATCCCAAGACAGAAGCATTTAGTCACTAAAGACCACCTCATTCCATTCCCGGTCCCACAGAATCCTTTCTCTACACCAGAGCAAACGGTTACGCCGATGTTCAGCCGTGAGAGGTGGCACCCAATGTGGGCGATAAGAAAGAAGGCCAAACAGTCGGCGATATACCGTACGCATATCAACCATCCTGCCATGCTCCTCAAACTACTGCTAGCGATGGCTTGAGCACTATTGAATCTGTCTCTCAGAGCTAGAAGTCTTGACGAAACCCGACAATTCGATCCCTCTCAAGGTCACTTAGCTGGGACACCTGGCGAACTTTACGCACTCTAGGCATTTTGAGCAACCTCAAAAAGGCTTCTCAATAAGACATTTAACATTTAACTGACTTCGTAAATGTACGAAATCTGACTGCTTCTTTATCATCAAACAATACACGCGGCCACCACAAAAACTTGACAGAAAAACCTGACCATTTTATCACTTGTTGTTCATGGCAAGATAAATTGATTTGTAAAAAAATCTTGAATCCTAATAAACATAGGTAGTGGTTTACCTTTTTTGTCACTCGGTATATATGTTTAAAAGTTTGAGAGGTCATGATGCTGTCTGTTGTTGCTTGCAAATGGTGACGTCATAGCAGATTCTGCTGGTCAAACATGGTGAACACCGTTTTCACCTGTCTAACAGAAATATCCTTTTTTAGGACTCAAAAAAATATCGTATTACCTTTTTGGTCTAACATATTGATTCCCAAAGTGGTCTATATCGACCCCTGGGGGTCTATGACAACCTGCAAGGGGTTCACGTTAGCGAAAAAAAATTTGGGAGTCCATGAAATGAATATGGGGGTCCACGAAGTGGATCTCAACACATACACTGATAGTACCTATTTACTTACATCATACTATCTTATAATATTGAAACATATACATTATTTATAAAAGTACCTATGAAGTAAAACATTTATTATATATGTTTATAAAATTGTGTAAGTTGTATGATGTTGGTATTCGCTTTGTGGTCGCAATACATTTTGAACTTGTAAAAACCTGAGAGTCGCAGTCTCAGAGCTTCGCTACCTTGCACTGACTTGTTCAATTAGTCACTCTATAAATACGAATGTGGGACAAATACGTTTATTCGTTTCCTGAATCTTGAAAAGGAAAGTGCTAAGAAAATATTTTAAAAAATATAAACAGATAGTATATCACACAAATAAATTATAGTGAGTCAGTGTTATTTTGTTTGAGAGTGCTGGAGAAAATTAAGTACATTATTTTTTATTAAATTTTAGCTTTGTACTCGTAATTAGCAAAGATAGATAAATTACGCCAATCATGACATTAGTTATTAGTAGTTAAATATTCAATCATGCAAAATTACACGAGCACTCCTCAATAGTTTCTTTTTGAAAGTTTTAGCAGTCGGTAATATAATTACAGTGCAATCTCCGTATTTCGAGCTAATTTTTGCAAGAAGATGTTCGAATTATAGAATGTTTTCGGAAAAATCAAAAAATATTTTTAATATACAGCTGCTGGATTTTCTATCTTATTTAAATAATTTAATTTTGCCCACAGATGACTGATGCCATATCCGAATCTAAAAAGAAATGTAGACAGTACAGTGTTGATTATTTGAAGTTTGGCTTCATTCCATCATTGCCGGACAAACAATCGCCTATGTGCCTTTTATGCAACAAAGTTTTAGGCAATGACGCCATGAAACCACCTAAACTGCAAGATCATCTGAGAAGATGCCACCCTGATAAAACTGAGAAAGATTTGAAATACTTTCAAACACTCAAAGATAAATTTCAGAAGAGACCTACACTGGACAGAATGTTCGCTTCGACGTCACAAAGCAATGATGATGGTTTGCGGGCGTCTTACAATATCTCGTTACTTATAGCAAAATCCGGAAAACCACATACTATCGGAGAGAAGTTAATTTTGCCAGCCGTTGAAGAGGTTTTAAAAACTGTTTTACACAAACCTGCATCTGATATCATTAAAAGAATTCCCTTAAGCAACAATACCGTTGAAAGACGTATTGATGAAATGAGTTCTGATACTGAAAGCTTCTTATGTAATTATTTGCAAACGACCCATTTCTCTATACAACTGGACGAGTCAACTTTACCTGATAATGCAGCATTATTATTGGCATATGTTCGTTTTATTATGAATCAAGAAATCTACGAAGAACTGCTCTTCGCAAGAACTCTGATAACCGACACTAAAGGTGAATCAATATTTCATGTTTTGAAGGATTACTTCATTGAAAAAGCAATTCCTTTATCAAATATAATATCAGTAGCTACAGATGGAGCACCTGCCATGGTTGGACGTTATCGTGGATTTATAAGCTATTTAAAACAAAATGTGTAGGGGTGTTAGCAATACATTGCGTCATCCATCGACAACATTTAGTTGCTAAAAATTTGAGTGTTAGACTGCATGAATCACTTCATTTAGTCATTGATGCAGCAAACCGAATCCGAAGCAATGCGTTGAATACGCGGTTATTTGCGCAGTTGTGTGAAGAAAATGACGAACACTTTCATCAATTACTCCTTCACACTGAAGTACGCTGGCTGTCGAAAGGCTTATGTTTCACAAGATTTTTTGCACTTTTTGAGACTATTTTAGAATTTCTGGATGCTAAAGATAAAATTTTAAATGAAAATTTAATGAAGAGGAAAACAGACATCGCCTATTTAACATACTTGTTTACAAAATTTGATATGGTTAATTTGCAATTACAAGGCGACAGTTTAAATTTGATTAAAACAAAGTCCATCTTGTCAGTATTTCTTGCCAGAGTTAAACTATGTTAATGAAGCAAAATATTGGACGGGGCGAATTTTCTCAGTTCCCCATTTTGTCACAGACAAGCTGCCAGGAAGACGGCGTTTCAACTTACGTTCAACATTTAAATGCCCTCTATTCAGATTTTGAATCTAGGTTTGAGAATATTTTGACTATGGTAATACCACCGTGGATAATTAATCCATATGGTGACATAGAAGAAACGAATGTCATAATACACGAGGAACTGACTGAACTGAGTACAAACGAAGAACTTAAGGTTCAGTTTAAAAACGGATATCAGCAATTCTGGCTGCAAAACAACATACCCGTTACTTATCCCGTATTATGGAATATAGCGAGGAAATTTTTAATTTCCTTTCCATCGTCATACCTAGTGGAAAGGGGGTTCAGCGCTGTTACCAATCTCCTAATGATAAAAAGAAACAGACTGGACATCATTAGCCGAGGAGATTTAAGATTAACCCTTACAAAATTGACGCTAAATGTTGATAATTTATTATTAAAGCATCAGGTTCATCCTTCTCACTAAAAATATTGACTTATTGCTTATGTTATTTTATTTATAGTTTATTTTATGTTTATTGGTGTCTGACCAACAAATGTCCGCATTGGGAATAAGTGCCCGCATTGATTTTTTTAAAGAAACCACCTTTATAGAAAATATTTTTTTTTAAATTATTCTGAAAATTCAAGGATAGGTACACACTAAAATTCGTAAATTTTTTGCCTATTTTTAGATGACTTAAACGCATAAGAAGCGGGATTTAATCAAACTAACAGTGAAATTATTGTAGAACATACGTTTATGTTATAATTAATAAACGAACTCGCTTATTGTACTATTTTAAGTGAAAACCTTTTTTTATTTTATCCCTCTTATTTTTTTTTTCAATGCGGGCACTTGTTCACAATGCGGGCACTTATTGGTCAGACACCTGTTTATTTAATGTTACGTATATTTTACATAACAGATACAAAATTTTATTTTGATTAGTTTTTATTCAAATTCAATTATAAATGTATAAATTAACATGTGTTTTTACTTTAAGTTTTTAACACTAAACTTCACTACAGTTAGAAATTTACAGGAAATCAATATCAGGTAAGTAGGGGGTCTACCTAACACGGAAAAACATGGCAACGGGTCTACGACACAAAAAAATTTGGGGAACTCTGGTCTAATAGAACCAATTGATCTACTTAAAGTAAGTGTTAGCTATACTTTCACGAACTAAAATAAATCAAACAGTCAATTTTTTTTGTCTCTGAAAGTTTTCAATAAATTCCTAGTCTGTAGCTATTGATAATCATCGTCATCATTGGAAGGTTAACATCATATGTATATCATGTTACATAAAGTACACATCTCTTCAATAGCGGCAGCTCCTGGGATAAAGCTAGGCTACTTGTTTAAGGTTACGGAGAGATAGCCTAGATTACTGCTCACGTGTTTGGAGTGCTGCCTTCCATGCTCGATGCTGTTCAGCGGAAGGCTGTCCGATGACCGAAAATTCTTCTCCAATGGACAGTCTCGGGACCCTTTCGCATCGGCGGCCGTCAGCGATCTAGCTCTCCTCCACCGCTACGCCAACAGGCCTTGCTCCTCAGAGTTTTCCTCCGTGATACCGCCGCATGATGTGACCTGCCCGTCTCCCATCCTAACCGTGTTGTACTTCGTATACCCAGAGCTGGCAGTTCAAAAATCGGATTGACAAAGTTTCTTCAACCTGCTCATAGCAGTCGCGCATTTAGGCTTCTGCCTGCGCGGCTGCTTTGGTATAAAAAAAGTATGTGTTTTCAGCTCGGGTCTTGATAAATTTGACGGACTGCAATTTCTAGTATTCAGGGTTTAATTACATCACAATAAATCAAGTTTTGTCGCTCTCATTAAAGTCATAGCCATAAGCTTCAGGCAACTATCACTGAACATTTAATATGATTATGCCGAGACAACTGAACGTGTACCCGTTATGGTCCGAAAGACTACAAACCGGGAGTGCCCGGGCAGGCCTCACCCGTAATTAGGAAAGAAACTTATAACTGAGTTACAAACAAAATTAAATCTAAAGCGGCGGCACCGGCGAATTACCGGAACTTATTTATTGATCGATAACTCCGAGCAAGTTGTAGTCAACAGGAGGAATCGCAGAACCATCCTCGTGGAAAATGTGCTGGTAATTAAGTTGCTGGACTTCGAAATGTACACTCAGTTATTACTTCAGTGTTGATTACCGATAACGTTGCCATGGTGAGAGGCGAGGTGTTTTCCAGCTAGGAAAAATCGTGAATTTCAGAGAGAAAGCTTCTGGACTGGATGCAGAATACCCCGTGGAAACCGTAAAGTGACATTCACAAACATCACTTTAGGATTCCTTGATACAGGGTGGTCCATATAAAATTCACTTTTGTTTTTTAAATATCGCGGGCGGAAACGCTGAGGTTTCATTACGTGTTTTGATCTGATAGTCACCACTTGCTACCTAACTTACTAATTCCAAGAACTGTTCTAGTTGGTTGATTGTACAAAAAAAAACATAACTCGTTCCGGAAACCGGTCAACCTGTGCATTTTCATATTTCAAATCTCCAATCCAAAATTCAACATTTGTTCTATATCTGTTGATATATTTTTATGTTTTTAGGCAAGTATTTCTGTACCCCAGAGCCAGACTAGGTTTAGTCCATTTTTGTCAAAAATTGTTAAGATATGCACTATCGCATGTTACTGTTTTGGTAACGTTGCGTTGTCTGATAGGTTAAGTTGGCATACCATATCGGGTGACAGTTTGAAGTTGCTGTTGTATGGTGTTACAGATTAATAAAGTGAATGTTCCGTGATCAAGTGTCCGTGCGGGTGCGTCTATCTGTTCCGCACTTCCTCAATATTACTAATAAAATATAGTGATTACTCCGGCATCGTCTGCACTCTGCAGTTTTATTTCTCTCATCCCCCAAGGCTTCTAATAATCGCCAACAAAAATGAGTTTGATATGTTAAGCTTATGATAATATTGTGAGTTTTCATTTGCTACATGCAGCATCCATCTGTAATAATAAGGAAGTTACGACTTTTTTACTCATATCAAGACGCATATAATACAATGCAAGAAAAATATTTCAAATGCAATTATCTCAAGACTACTTTTCGTATAAACCTCTTGCAGATAGCCATTAAGCACCTACTTGATGACAGGCTCTACCAAAAGATATTGCTCGTTTCCAAACATTCATTCGTTTACTTGCCGTTAATCAGAACCATTATGACACCTTAGATTGATATTCCCACAAAACCATTCAGGTTTTTTGATATCCATACATCCATAAAGTTGAATATTTTTCGTTGTTCAGGAACTGAACAAACATCCACACTATATTCACAGCGATTAATGAATTCCCAAATATACGCCTTAAAGCTACCATCAAACCTAAAACCTGCAAAAAAAACTACAAATTTGCCATATTTTTCTTTTTTCACGAGTACACATTCTAGGTTATATTTATATTACACATTATTTGAATACAGCTGATTATTGCATTTCAAGGAGTGACACATGTGTGGGATCTGCCAACTCTTGGTACCAGTCACAAAACATATTATACTCTGAAGGTTTAATTCCATGCTATTCAATGACAACACGGTGACTTGTGTGGTTGTCAGCGGCCATTTTAGGAGGGTGCGACAGGGTTGCCAGATTGTGCATTAATATCCCAGCAAATGTAAAAGATTCATTTTGCACCCTCCACCACGGGACGTGATCGTCGTTAGACTTGGCAACCCTGCGAGTGTCAGATAGATATCCCCTCCAGTCAAAAAAGAAAAATAGACAAACAATAAACATTACTAGTTTTTTTGATATTTGGATTTAAAAGCCATTATCTGTGAAACATTTTTCATAATTGTTCATAGTAATTGCATTATGCATCAAGGAGATGTAGGGATTGATACGTCTTACACATATTACCTGTGTTTTAGGATGGAGAGGACATAATGTTTTTATTGCTTTGAAGAAATTGAAATGATTACTATTATGACGTGAAGGAAGATGAGGAATTGGATGGAATGTATTTTATATTCTATTTTCTTGCAAAATACGACAAATCCACACTATTCAACAGGTATGTAATGATAACTTTCAGTATATTGAAATTGGTAAATTCGAGAGTGCCATGCATTAACAAACGTCCAAATCTGCTGCCAAATTTAACAGCTAGAAAATCAACCTATTATTTGCCGCATTCCCATTCGCTGAAGAGGATAACGGATTGTTAAATGGAAACCTATAACATATATCAAAATACATGAAAGTTGTCCTGTTTTTTCTGTACAAAAGCATCATGTTGAAATCAAAAAGTGGTCTTGTTCATAATACAGTCGAATTTTCACGATTTTATTCAATATTTCAATAGAAATCACTAATATTCAGAGACCTTTGACAGCTTTTGTCAAATTGCATTTCGATAAGGACTTTTCCCATTGGTCCATAATATTAATGTTGGTGAAATCGGCCCTTAGTATATTTCTCAAGTAACAGCCTCCTACGTTTTATAATGATATTCAATCGTTCTGTACTCTTTATAAAAAAGCCTAGTTGGCTAAGGGGTTGGTTTTAGATGCAAAGTGTGCCACATTAAAATTAATCAAGGTATAGTCAACGCCAAACAAAGTGGCGTGCACGTCATCACGATAAAAATTCTCCGACCTAATGCCTAGGTTTCTATCACAAACAATTGCTCTATTGCAGTTTCATATTAATGTGATATATAAATTGTAAAATGGTCATTACTCTC
Source organism: Acanthoscelides obtectus (assembly GCA_963669975.1). NCBI lineage: Eukaryota > Metazoa > Arthropoda > Insecta > Coleoptera > Chrysomelidae > Acanthoscelides > Acanthoscelides obtectus. Next base: position 105,385,944 of record CAVLJG010000006.1, on the reverse strand, counting down.
TTATTATGGTTAATAGTCATATAAACATTGTTATTAAAATATCACATAAGTTGCTTTCTGATAAATTTAGACGCATTATGCGAAATAAAATGTTTTGCAAACGCTCCAATCACTTATCGACATGTAAACGCACTAAACCGATTTCGCAGCGTTGACACATTGTCACCTTGAAACTTATTTAAACTGGGAACTAACATTTGTATTAATTTTGACACTGAATCAATTTGTGGCATTTCAAATCTTTATAAATCCTTTGGCCCCGCATACTGTAAATCAACAACTGTTTGTTTCAAAACAAAATTATTCATTTTACGAGTAGATAAAGGCAATTTTGGTATATAAAGATGCCCAAACAGTTAAATAGTCGGTGTAAGGAACTCGTGGTCTCGTTAATGCACTACTTTGAGCAAGAAAGGGACAACAACGGGCCTTTGTTGCCTTTAAATGCTGTTCAAGAGCTGGGTTACTAATAATTATATGTAATGTATATTAATAATAGTGAAATTTTATTTCATTTTTTGTAGCGTGTTGCTGCTGCTTTAAAAATTAGTTTAAGGACAGTTAGTCGTATTTCCGAGGGTGTGAAAAGTGATGCAAATTTAGAATCGCCCAAGAAAAAGCGGAGTTATATTAAACGTGTAACCAACACAGCGACATTGGATACAAGTGCCATTCGAGAAGTGATCTATAATATGTATCACAAAAGTAAGATCTTATTATAATAACTTAACTTAATTTGTTAACTAAATTATAATGTCATATTACACATGGTTTCAGAAGAACAAGTTACGATACAAACTTTATGGTCTCGATTAAGAGATAGGGCATTATTTGATGGTAGTGCCACGTCTTTAAGGCGGTTGCTTAGAGATCTTGGATTTAAGTGGCTTAAGGACAATCCGCGACGAGGGCTCATGGAACTACCAAGTATAGCTTTGAAAAGGGTGGAATTTCTAAGGCAATACAATCAAGCCAAGGTTGAGGCCTTATACCAGTTTGTCTTCCTCGATGAAACTTGGATATTTCAAAATGGGACCATAGGTCGCTCTTGGCAAAATGGAAACCAAAAAAGCGTGAAAGCTATTAAAACAGATGGTAAAAGGTATGTACTTTTACACAATTTGCACTATAAAATTTAAAACTAATATATTTTAGATACATTATATTACATGCTGGAAATGAAAATGGGTTTATTGAGGGTAGTGAAGCGATATTTTCTTCGAAAACAAAATTGAGCGATTACCATGGAGAGATGAACCAGGACAATTTTTTGAAATGGTTTCAACATCAGTTATTAGAAAAATTGGAGAGTCCATCTATGATTATACTGGATAACGCCCCTTATCACAGCATGATATTGAACAAAGTGCCCAACAATGCATGGACAAAAAAAAATATCAAGACTGGTTGACAAATCAAAACATACCATTTTTAAACACAATGTTTAAAACAGAGCTATTGAGTATTGTTGCTCGGTACATAATGCTTCTTAATTATATATATTTTGGTCGACAGTTTATATTTCTTTTGTTTATTCCTATTCTTAAAATAACTGCTTTTTTAGAAACAAACCACCTAAAATATACGTGATTGATGAATTGGCGGAACAACATGGGCACAAAGTTCTTCGTCTGCCTCCTTACCATTGTATATTTAACCCTATTGAGTTAATTTGGGGCATAGCAAAAGGTTACTATAACAGACATATTGGTAGAGATGGTAACAGTAAAAAAGACTGTTTGGATATGTGGAACGAGGCTCTACAAACGGTTACCCCAGACATGTGGAAAAATAGTGTTCGACATACTGAGCAAGAAATTTTTAAATGGTATGAAAGAGAACGAATTTTTGATCGACCAGACATCGAACCTTTAATAATCAACTTTGAGAGTGATGAAGATTCAGATTCAGACAGCGCTGAAGAAAGAAACTCCGACTAACTTTATTGTACAGAAAAAGCTTACACCAGTAGCTTACCTAATTTTAGAATGCATTTTTCTGTATGAATTCTGTAAAATAAATACCATGCATAAAATTTGGAGGACCCCATTTGGATTTTTATTCAGTACCTTTAAGCTATCAATTAAATATGGTAGTTTCATAGTGTCATCTGATCAATAATTGTCATACTTAATGATTATGCAAGTACAGATCTATAATTTTATTATACTATTATTTTTGTTCTCATTTGAGGTTAATATTGCTTATAAACCTAGATATGTAAATAATAAATTTTATTATTTTACCAAAAGTTTGGCAACAATGTAAATTTTTCAACACACCCACCTTGATGACGTGCACGCCACTTTGTTTGGCGTTGACTATATACAAATATACAATAATGTATAGTGGGTTCGATTTAAAAAATAGAACTTTGACATAATCACATTGCATAAATGTTGTTATCCAAGTGGAAATATTTTTTCCTAGATTCAGAAACATAATTTAGTCCACAATCCTCCGTCCACGCAGTATTGGCCCACCCTGTATATCTCTCTTCCGAATCCAAAACTTTTTATCTATTGGTAGGTATTACACGTAATCGATATTCTCTACGTTGGGTAAAAAATGAGGTACATCTAGCTACAATTCTGCCGACGTCCTCCTGTCTGCTCTGTGAAAAAATGACAAACAATCGGCGCAACATGACTAACAGTGCTGTTTATTTTGTTCCGAAACTCGTGCTAACATTCGTAGCACCTGATGCGAATCCCAATACACGAGATACTTTTCATTGCAACGGGTTCGAGAAGGGATTTATATTGGTCTGTCATAATAATCAATATGGCTAAGTCGTTCCTACAATCGTAAAACGCCTTTATGGCTTGATTCTCGTTCAGAAAGACTGTGGTATTTGTAGATTTCTACTATTCGGTGTCAGCGTCAGCGCTCTCTTATTGTGAGGGCATGTTCTCTTTTTGAATCTTATGAATCTGATGAAACAGATGATTAGAATCAAGTTTGATCAGCCTGAAATACCTTAGAATCCAAAAAGAAGACATAACCTCAAAATAGAGCGTTGACACAGTAAAAATCTAGAAATATCCCAGCCCTTCTGAAGGACAGGAAAAATTATCAAGATCAAGGAAGACGTAAAGGCGTTCTAAAATTATAGAAACGACAGGCGACACGGTCTAAGTCTAAGAATTCGGATAATTGTCATGCACTTTATCCTTTATTCAATATAACAAGCTACAGTCCAACTTCATAATATTAATATTAAATGGTCCCTCGGACCAATGGGAGAATACCTTAACGAAATGAAATTGGACGGAAGCTGTCAAAGCTTTCTGAATATCAGTGATTTATATTGAAATGTTGAATAAAGTCGTGAAAAAAAACACGGTTGCCATATAAATAAGGGTACATTATTGATGTAATATTATGTCTTTGCGCTTTAGAATTAGGACAACTTTCATAGAATTTCCAATTTTTATCATTTCACAAAAGACGGTCAGTTATTTAAATGGACCAATGAAAATGAGAGAAAAAATAGGTCGATTTTCTAGCTATTATATTTAGTAGACCGTTTTTGACGGCAGTTCATGCATGTCAATCTAGTTTTGTCTGTATATCACGTACAGGGTGTTGTACATAACACGTACCTGTAGAAATGTGCCAACTGGTTCATCATCTTTTGTTACATCAAAAACAATTTTGCCAATTTATGATATAAAAATCCAGACCAAATGTAAACAAACAGCACATTCTGCTTTTCGGGGTCCTACAATATCGATATTTGTGAAAGTATCCGCATCCACCTATTCGAAGAGAGAGAATTAAAAAATATCTATTCATGAAAATATATCTCCAAACATTGTTGTATGTTCTTGCTATTTATATTATTATAAAACGTCTGGGATATCAATGCTTTTAAAGTGATCTCTGCACATCTGCAGTGTTGCCGAACCGGCAAAAAAATGGAGACGGTAAATAGTGTCGCTGAATTCGGTATAAGGAAAATGCCGTCCCAAGATCAGTGGTAGATCAAAAAGATCACAGAATTTTAAATTCTTATCGTTTCACAAAAGACGGTCAGTTATTTAAATGGACCAATGAAAATGAGAGAAATAACACTGGACAACAAATTTTAGTTTTTTAATTGTATCTTGTGGGAAAAGTGCACTTCTTTGTTAATTTTAGGGCGCTGAAACCAAAAATTAGTTGCGGTTTAGAAAAAAACCTTTTTATTTTTAAGGATATATTAAAAAAAGTAACAAGATTCATATACTTATAAGAATCACTATATGCGCTGTCTTTTTGCTGTTCTTTTATGGATCGTTCCTGGAGCATCTCTACCAAGAGTCCAACAGTAGTCTGCAAGCATGGAAGGATTCCACTTTCCCTGGTACCTTTTTTCCATTGTTGAAATATCCTGATGAAAACGTTCGCCGTGCTCATCACTTACGGCTCCGCAATTGTCAGGAAAAAAGTCCAGGTGTGAGTGTAGGAAATGTATCCTAAGAGACATATTAGAGCCCATCTTTTGATACGATGACAGCATATTTTTGACAAGGGATTTATAGTTGTCAGCTTTTCTATTTCCCAACAAATTAGTGACCACCAGACGGAAATCATTCCAAGCAGTTTTTTCAATACCTGTTAAAGTGCTTTCAAACTGTGTATCTTTCAAAATATTTCGAATCTGTGGCCCAACAAAAATACCTTCTTTAACCTTTGCCTCACTTAGCCTTGGAAATTTCTGACGCAAGTATTGAAAAGCTGACCCATCTCTATCTAATGCCTTGACAAAGTTTTTCATTAGGCCTAACTTGATATGCAGTGGTGGTAATAAAATTTTTTTCGAATCTACTAATGGCATATGCTGTACATTTTTTTGACCTGGCTCTAGGAATTAACGAACAGGCCAGTGTTGACTGGTGTAATGAAGTGCCTTTGCCCGACTGTCCCATTCACACAAAAAACAGCAAAACTTTGTGTAGCCTAGCTGCAGCCCAAGTAAAAGTGCAACAACTTTCAAATCGCCACAAATATGCCATTGGTGCTCATCGTATTTTATGCATGTCAATAGGTACTTCATATTGTCATATGATTCTTTCATGTGAACTGCATACCCTACAGGAAGAGATGGTAAAATATTTCCAATATGCAATAACACTGCCTTTAAACACAATGTTGAACTAACTGTCTATAAACAATCTCCATTCTTCTGGGTTATAGTTTATATTTAAAGCCGCCAGTAAGCCGTTAATGTTACTGCAGAAAACCAAGTTATTCTCCATATTGAAAAATGGTTCTAAGTCTTTGTGGCGTTTACGAAGAACACATACCGAAACATCGTCTTCTAACAAGTTCCACTGCTGCAGTCTTGATCCAAGTAACTCTGCCTTACATTTTGGAAGTTCTAAATCTCTTACAAGATCATTTAATTCTGACTGTGTTATTTTGTGCGGTTGGTGGTATGACGTGCTCGGTATAAAATCAGGATCTCTTGACGTTGATGGCATATTTTCTTCCTGACGAATCACTCGATCGCCATGATCTGATTCGTTTTCTGATTCGCAAGTGTAGGATTCTGGGGGTTTTGGAATAGGATTTTCGTCACTGTGAGGCACAGGTCTTATCGCAGATGGTATGTTTGGGTAGTTAATAACCGATTTTCTTTTCTTGGACATACCTGTGGCTTGTCCAACACCAGGTACCATGCGAAAGTAACAATCATTAATATGATTTGTAGGCTTTCTCCAAACCATTGGGACAGCAAAGCGCATAGACCGTTTTTTGCCATTTAACCAGCTCCTCAGACTTGAAGCACATGTATTACAGCAGATGTGGGGTTCCCACTGTTTGTCTTGATCACCTAGTTTACAACCGAAATAAAGCTGATATGCTTTTGTTATTAGTGAAGTAATAGACCGTCTCTGAGACGCAAAAGTCACATCACCACACACGTAACAAAACTGATCTGGATTGTTTACACACTTTCGAGACATCTTGCATGAACACTGTCAGCCAACTGAGGAAAAAATGGCTAATATAAAACAATATAATGTACACGTATGTATAACGTAACACAATCATGCCGATTACATCATCTTTCCTAGCCGAATATAAAAATGTAGCACGTGCATTCTTGTGAATTACAGTATATTAACACTGTCACAGCAGGAACACATATAATTACCGTATCTCTAAAACTTGAACTCATATTGAAAAAATAAGTTTCATTACGGTTTTAGCACATTAAAAATAGTTATATTTTGTTGATTTTATTTAGGATATTTTTTGGCTGTTGATCAGTGTAATAGTTCGATTGTCTAGCTATTATATTTGGTAGGATGTCTTCACTGTTTCTGACGACTGTTCATGCATGGCAATCTAGTTTTGTCTGTATATCAGCGTGTTTTACATAATACGTACCTCTAGAAATGTACCGATTTTTGTTGTTTGGAAAGGTTCTTTGGACCTATAGCTATAGAAACCTAACTTGTTATTTTTTAATGCACTTTTTACCCTAGGAGTATCGGCATGTCTTTCTAAAATACCCTATACAATGCCTGCGCTGTCGAATATTGCAATACATGCACAGCAGAGCGAAAAAGAATATTCCCACTAGAAGCTTTGCCTTCATCTTGATTTGTTGCACCTATCGTCCTACAATGTGTGTAACATTTTAGCACCTTATACACATACAATGGGACGCTCATCGATATATAAATATGGCGAAACCTCTGAAATTGAATTCATAGCCTTTGAACGTGAAATATGAAGAGTTTTCTTTAGTCCTTCTGTAAACAAACGCTCTGTTTTTCTGTGCTCTCAAATATCTTGTTTTGTTTTTCTTCGAACGTTTTCCATGAATTTTTATAAGCTTTCCAGCGCAGCGATTTTGCTGTCTGGTCGACTTAAGAGATGCGCTTCATATTTCTTTGACCTCTTTATTAATATAATAATAATATTTAATAATATTTTATTCGCAAAATACAAAAAATGGGCAAATAAATATGAAAAAAACACAGAAGGCATCGCCTGTGTATGGTTTATATCTTAATAACTAACAATCAATCATATATGTGTACAACAATTATTGTTAAATCTAAAAGGTATTAATGTAATTGGAATTTTGTAGTTTTAGTTTTCTATATAATTATGTATGGTCATTCGCTGCACATTACTAACCCAGTCTTTCAATTTTCTTCTAAATTTTTTTCCAAAATTAAGTATCTTTATTTCGTTTGATACTACATTATATAATTTAGCTGCTAAGAATTTAAATGATTTTTTGAATAATGTTTTGTGTGGTCTTTGGATATTAGATGAGCCTATTCGAAATCGTGTGTTATGCTCGTGTTTATAGGATTTTTTCTTTTTATTACAATACTTATGGTATAAGATGGTGGCATGTAAGAAATAAAGTTGTCTTGTATCAAGTATCCCTGTTTCTTGATATAAGTTGTTCGTTGGATATAATCTTGGGTTATGGAAAATGGCTTTCAAAACAGTTTTTTGTGCTATATTCAGGTCAGAAATATATGTCTTGCAGGCGGCACCCCAGGCTGTGATGCCGTATATTATATGGGTTTCAACTAAGGCATGGTATAGGATTCGCAGATAACTTTCTGTAAGAATGTTAGCAAGCATTTTGAGTTTATAGGCAACATTTCTAATTTTTTGATAACTTATTTAATATGGTTATCCCTAGATGTGAGTCTATAAATATTCCAAGATATTTCAAAGTGTTAACTCTATCGATTTTGGTATTTTGGCCATGATAATTAACGGACATTTGTTCGAAGGTAGGTAAAAATTTTGAATAGGATGTAAATGCAATAAATTTTGTTTTTTTGAAGTTAACTGTTGAAATTTTAGTATCAAACCAGTCAATGATCCTTATAAAATCCTTTTCAGCTATTTGCTTCAGTGTGCTCCAGTCATCAGCTTTATATAATACGAGGGTGTCATCTGCAAAACATATAATCTTTCCAGAACTGTTAATTTTGAATAAGTCATTTAAGTAGAGACTAAATAATAGTGTGCCTAGTACTGTTCTTGAGGCACACCACACTTGATGTACATTTTTTTACTGTAAGTGTTAGTCATTTTGACAGTCTGTGCCCGACTTGAAAGGTAATTTTTTAAAAGGATTTGTGACGCTCCCCTAAATCCCAATCTTTCCATAACTTTCAGAAGCTCGACATGGTTAACCGTATCAAAGACATTTTTTAGATCAACAAAGATACCAATAGTAGGTATCTTTTTGTTGACATTAGAGTTAATTTCATCCATTGCAACCAAAATTGCATCTGTAGTAGATTTTCCTTTTCTAAATCCATATTGGTCAGAACATATAATTTTGTTTTTGTCTAAAAATTGTAATATCCTTTTTTGTAGTAATAATAATAGTCTAGTTAAAAATAATTTACCCCCATGGACATTACCTATCGCAAAATACTACAGCCACGCTCTGCGAAGCTTTAGTATTGTCCCACTACAACTTTGCTGATATGGTATATGGCCCATTTCCTGATAGTGTGGAGCTAAAACAGGTTAAAAAAGCTCAGCATTTTTGTCTGAGGCTGATATTTGGCATAAGTGGTAGACAAAGCGTATCCCACAAACTACCTGAACTGGGATGGTTGAATATGGCTCAGCGGCGTACCTTGCACTCTACTTACTTTTTTTCACAAGATTATAAAATATAAAAGGCCCCCTTATCTTCACTTAAAAATTAGTTACCGGACTGATGTACATAATCTAAACATTGGAAGGTTGAATTTGATTACAATAAAGAAGCATTTAAGAAGTCATTCATAAATCAAATTGCCTTTTTGATAAATACATTCAAAATTAATGATTTTTCTCTCTCTCGGTAGCTACATTTGAGAGGAACCTTAAAATTGGTTTACTGCCTTAAATATTATAGAAAACATATCTCCTCTTCTCACTCTAAATTTCCATTTCTCTACTTACTATACTTCGCTATATTTCTTAATATCAAAATATTATTCAATGTCTTAAATAGCCATTTGCATTATTATAGAATTGTTTCGATTTGTTTGTTTTTTTTTGGCTCTAGCAGCTGCTTCTTTAAGGGGCAAGCCTTTATTCTAAGGCTTTTTGTTTGTAAACTTTTATATACTGTTTACTGAGGTTAATAAATAATATTATTATTATTATTATATTAAACAAAAATACCCCTGGTTTGCGAAATAATTGAGGCGTCAAGTTGCAAAACCCGCCTTATTCCACAAACTTGATTTCGAGATAATCGTTGTTTTAGCCAAAGTTACAAGCGGTATTTAAAAAATATAACTCCATTCTGTGGAGTTGTAATTTTGCATCTATTTTGTCCAGAAATAGTCGTATTTATTTCATCTTTCAAGGAAAAAACAAAAAAAAAAGGTTGGATAAGGCGAGTTTGGTGCAGCAGGATGCATACTGCGGGTTTTGCTGCAGCAGGGTGCGAATACTGCTGGTTTTGCTTCCGAACTTACACAGGGTGTTTCAGTTTATTGTTGCATAACTTTAAGATTCGATAGAACTTATAAAATTAATGCATAAAGCCTATATAAACATGGGTCGAAAAATGCGTGGCTTTCGAAATACAGGGTGTTTAAATTTACTTTCTAAAATAGTTTTTTCAATATTTCGAACAACATTTGATGTATAACAGTGAAAATTGGTATACCAGGGTTTTTTGGTACGACAAAATGAACCATGGGCATAGTTTTACTGAGCCACTAGAGGGCGCTCTCTACGGTACCTGTAGTGTATTAAAATGACTGAAAATTTTTTCTTAGTACAATTTTTTGCTTTTTGAATAAAAAAACTGATTCTTCGCACTTTCCAATAAAGATTTCTTGTGAATTTTCGTTATAGTTAGCCGTTTTTGAGATATTTCGATTTTTAAGGTTCGATGCATTTTTAATTATTTATGGGAAAGAATAGTTTTTTTACATTTTCGATTTGGGCATTACAAGTAATTAAGATGATCGTTTAGATTGTGTTTTTAAACACAGCAATAATTCCTAACCCCAAATAAACAGAAAAAAATGGAATATTAATTTGTTTAATTTTCCAATATTATTTTTAACAAATTAAATTAACTATTTACAACTAAAATGCTAATTGATAGTTAGGACAAACATACATAATCTAAAGTAGTTGCTCGAAATGTAAACCCAATTGTTCAATACACAATTCACATCTACGAATGATCGAACGTGGTATAGCATTATTCAAATAAGGCCTTATTTCATCACATGCATTCCTGATTCTGTCTATTAGCATATCTCTTGTGGTTACGGGAGTCTGGTACACTTTTTCTTTTAGAAATCCTCACACACAGAAATCTAATGGATTTAGGCCAGGGGATCGTGGAGGTCAGGCGACTGGTCCTAGACGGCCGATCCATCTTTCTGGATAATTTTCGTCCAGCCAGTTTCTAACTATTCTCGAATAATGAGCTGGACAACCATCAAGCTGGAACCAGGCCAATCTTCTTAAATCTAACATAACATCATCCCACATATTTGCATGTTCAGCCTTTAATAATTCCAAGAAGGTCGCAGCATCTAACCTTGCAGGCAAAAGGTAGGGTCTAAATAGTCGATTACGGTAGATACCAATCCACACGTTCACACTAAATTCATGCTGAAAATTTCTTTCCCGAACTGCATGCGGATGTTCGTGCGACCAAATATGTTGATAATGAAAATTTACCACTCTACGTCTAGTGAAGCATGACTCATCGGTCCGTAAAACGTTACTTAATAGCTCCCTATTATTATCAGTTCTATCAAGAATCTACTGACAAAATGTGATTCCTCGTTCTCCGTCCCCTGGCTGTAGTCCTTGCACAGGTTGCAAATTGTAAGGATGTCTATGGTCATTTCTAAGAACACGGTGAACATGGCTTGCTGAAATTCCCAAGGCACCAGAACACTTGTGGTCAGATCTCTATCAAACTCACGCAGAATCATACGGGTAAATCTGCGCTGACGAACATTTATGTTTTGATCCCTTTTGAGATATCCAAAACCATTTTCAATTATTTGGCGATGCACTCTTACAAATACTGAGCGAGTTGGATGTCGTCTGTTTGGAAATCTTCGTGCGTATTCTCTGGCTGCTTCTGCTGCGTTTCCATTTACAAAGCCATACACAAAATGAATATCCGCTAACTGTTGATTGGAGAATAAAAACGGCATTTTTATAAAACTTACAAAAAAAAACAGGTAAAAGAAACTAAATTTCGCGCATTCACAATTGCAAAATAACGTTTCAGGTTTCAACAGACAACAAAACTAACTGTCAACTAATTGACGTTTAACCTTATTCTGTTTTTCAAAAATATTCGCAGGCACAGCCTACTTCTAAAAATTATCGAGATACTGACTTTTTAACGTTATTTTATCATAAATAATTAAAAATGCATCGAACCTTAAAAATCGAAATAACCCAAAAACCGGGTAACTATAACGAAAATTCACAAGAGATCTTTTTTATGTCGAAAAGTGCGAAGAATCAGTTTTTTTATTCAAAAGCAAAAAATTGCACTAAGAAAAATTTTTCATTTTAATACACCACAGGTACAGTAGAGAGCGCCCTCTAGCGGCTACAGTAAAACTATGCCCATGGTTCGGTTTGTCGTATCAAAAAACCCTTGTATACCAATTTTCACTGTTATACATCAAATATTGTTCGAAATATTAAAAAAAAAACTATTTTAGAAAGTAAATTTAAACACCCTGTATTTCGGAAGCCCCGCATTTTTCGACCCATGTTTATATAGAGTTTATGCATTAATTTCAAAAGTTCTATTGAATCTTAGAGTTATGCAACAATAAACTGAAACACGCCTGTATAGGTATATTTGTGATTTTGTAATAAAATTAAACAGTATTAAACAATGCTTTAATTACAACAATAGTTTTCTCTGGTAACATATTGTTATAATAAAAATAATAATGCTTATATAGGTATTAAACAAAAATAAAACTCTGTATGAACGAATGAAAAAAAAAACTAAATTCTTAAACCAGTTTCTTTTAGCGATTGCACCTTCATCATTATCTTCTTGAAAGTTTTCTGGTGCTGCCTGAAGTCTAAATAGTAATTCTCGGTAGTCTTTCTGATCTCACCACTCTTGCCCATAGTGTATCAACGGATAAGACGGATTTTTACGATCAATTTTAAATAGGAAGGAGCGGCTTTTGTTGCATTTTATAGCTGTATTCATGAAGATGCAAGGTCTACCATTAATACTATTTACTATCTCAATTTATTTTGGAAAATGGATACGGCGGGTTTTGCAACTTGACGTCTCACTTGTAAAGTCTGGTTTTATTGCTGCAAGTTACAGGATGTTTGAATTTGTTAAGAAGAAAAAATTTAACTCATCCTTTTTTGCACAAAAATAACGTTTATCTTTCGGAATGGTTTGCGATTTATATTGGCAAGCTAAAGTAGTGTACCTTGCTATAAAATGCCCTTTGCACTAACCCTGAATAGTGCTTAATAAACTAGTAGTGATGGCCTGGAAACAGGGGTTTTGAGATAAACAATTAGAACATAAAATTGGTGTATTCATTTTATGCGTCCATTTGTTAAATACCCCCTTGAACAAATTGCATCAATAAAACTAGACTTTACAATAATTTCGGGGAAATTTGTTAATATGACTAGACTATAAGGAAATGTGCCGATCACTACAGTATATTCAGATAAGAGATAGACCGGACATAAACAAGACCCCGTGATCATCGAACGCTGTAACATTCGGCAGGGACGTATTAAGAGTCACGCAGTACATATTTTAGATAGTAGATGCTGCTTTGCGTAACTTTGTAGTAAATTAGCACAATTCGATGTGTATACGATTGGTGATGGATATAGGATCATGTGGGGGTGGGGTAAGAAATATATAATGATGTAAATATACATAAGGGTTTCAAAATTTTCGCTTCGATTTCCAGCTTCGGATGCCGCCTGATGTTTGGTGAAATACAGTCGAATATAATCTCAAAATGGCGTTTAAATTAGCCTAAATTAAAAATAATCGTATATCTCTTAAAATTGCTTTTAGAATATTATAGATTAGTATATTTTTTGATTTCTAGATAAATATGTAACCAAATTAAAACATTCAAAACGTAAAAAAATGTGCATGGTTGAACATTGTCAGAAAGTAGATTCTTGAATAGGTTTTGCCAAAATGGGTTAAAAAATGTCAATAATTAATTAAAAAATGCAGTAGCTTTATAATTACTTATAACTTACCGAATTTGATGAACGACATCTTTTATTGGAAAGATGAGCTTTCATCATCGCTACTGCCTGAAGCACCAACGTCAATAATGAATGGCTCGACTTGTTCCTCTAAAATATTGTCCAGTTCCCACATTCTCTTTTCAACTTTGTCTTTCACGTGTTTAATACAGTTTTCCCATTTTGGCGTTGTTATTAATTCTAGTGCTTCTTTGAAAAGTCCTTTGAGGTCACAAAATTTAAAAGTTGTATTGTGCTTAGCTATATAATTTTTAACCTCTGCCCATATGAGCGAAATGGGATTGAGCTCGCAATGGTATGGAGGTAAAGGGAGCACAGTTTTATTTTGACTTGCTGCCATTTCGTCAATGGCGTATTTTTGATATTCCGCCTTGTGATCCTTGACAATTCTTAATAATTGTACTTTCAGCATTGCTTCTTCAAAGTTGATATTTTTCGAGCGGAGCCAATTTTGAACATCAACTTTCCTTGAAGCCGTTGTTGGGACCTTCTCCATTCTTCGAGAATGATAAGGCGCATTATCCAACACAATTACTGCGTTTTCCTCTAAGTTCGGTAAAATTTTTGAAAACCACTGTTAAAACGATTCGCCATTCATTTCCTCGTGGTAATCTCCAGTTTTCTTAGACTCAAAGCACCACAGACCGTCAACAACAAATCCATCCTCACTGCCAATATGGCAGATAATGGGCCTTTTCCCTTTACCTGGAAATCGAAGTACTAACTGGTGTAGATTTATTTCAATAAGCGAACCTTTTTCAAATGTTTTCATCACATTCAGCGAAAAAACATTGAGACATGAGTATCAGATTGCTATAATTCTGATTATTTAGTCATATTGAAAGAAAGAATATTGAACGTCGTATGATTACTCAGCGCTTCACAATTTAATTTAAAGTTATAAACCTTTAAAAAATGAATGATCAGGAACCTGAAATACGCGCAAATATTAATATTAACAAATTATAACTTTATAAAGCTTAAAGTATGAATTAAAATGATTAGAAATATTAGGAACGGTACACAATATAAAACTTAGTAACTTTTTTTAAGTTTATAATATTCGACATATTTTAAGATTATATTAAAAAATTATTGAAATATCGAAAACACATAAAAACATGGCTTAAAAAAGTTCTAACAAATGAAAATGACAATAAAACATCCACGCATTTTATCGAAAGTTATAAAAGTTTTGTTACTTGTAATATGTTTTATCTGGAATTAATGTTTAGAACCTTGTTCCCAAGGTTTGGAAAACATCCGATTGTTGTCTATTACTCGTATTTACCTGCTGGATTTTTTAATCCGGTGGACAGTCCATCTAGAAAGGCCCTCCTGGATGAAGTTACAGAATCATCAACCCATACTTTACTTGTAGTGTGTCCTGCGTTTACCCACGTTTCATCAAGGTAATAAATCTTCCTGTTTTGATTTCTATATTTCCCAATTTTTGTTAAATAATCCCTCCTCCATAGCACAATTTCTTCTCTATCCAGTAGTAAACTATTACGACCCCGTTTTTTCCATTTGAAATTTAAATGCTTCAGTAACGCATGGAAAGTTGATCGTTTGAAATTTGGCAACGTTGTATCTCCATTTACCTCCTGCAGTACTTTATCTATAGTAGGTATTTCATTCGTAAAGAAGAATTCATGCACTTTCCTCCTAATCGCATGCTTATCAGCTTCATCCAATGATTTAACAATACTTTTGCGATGTTTACTGGTCATTGGCTCAGAAAAGGTGTGATTTTCTTTGTATTGTCTTAACACATTAAACACTGATGCGCGACACACCCCAACTTCGTGAGAAACCTTCACAACAATTTCTTTGATGGTTGATGCCTCGTTCTCCTCGCGCTCGATCTTATATATATTCAAAATGACCTCTTTCATTTCTGCACTCAGGTGTCTTTTTTTAGAGCGTTTCCTAGGTGGACTACAGGAGTTTACAACTTCATCGGCAGTATCTGTACTACTGGGCATTTTGCGCAAGCAGTTGATAACAATAACAATCAATAACAAGGTATAACAATAACAACGACAAACTCAACAACTTAATAAGATAACAAACGAAAACGTCCAAAGAAATATCAAATTGCAAAGATGCACACGACATACGTAACACGTCTGAACCTGAATGTGACTCTGCCTTGATACGACTGCTCTGCCGCTCGGCATAGGCATTTAATTGCGAATTGACCAATGAGGGCTCCTGTTTTACGTCGAGACAGCGGCGTTAGCGTGAAAATCACCCGAACCTTTTGTTTACAACCGGTCTATCTCTTATCTGAATATACTGTATATGTTTTTGATTTCACTTAGCATATGGTAATAACGAAGCAAAACTTGACTCAGAGTAGTTTAGGACTTCCGAGTAAAAAATGGCGTCAACTAGATATATGATATACCGAAATGTAGGGAAAGTATGTGTGACTCATTATGTCGAACAGGTGCATAGTATCAGTCGGATCAGCAGCTTCTCAATAATAGAGTCTTTCACTGATACCAAATATGAAACAATTTATAATCATTTACCGCATATAGTTTTCAAATACCATTTTCATCGCGTCCAAGCAATGTCAGAAAATGAGCAGGGATCTCTAAAACGATGTAACAATTTTTATCAGTGGAGTTTATTTCCACCGTCTCTAAATCAATTTCAAAATCTACGTCTGTCTTGACGATGGAAGTATTAAACTCTCTATAATATCCGAACTTCGGCCCACAAGTTTTCTGTTGCTTGAAGATATCTGCACCAGACAATATTATGTAGGTTTGTCAATCCGTGTCTGTTGCATATCAATGCGTCATAAATACGAAGTTAATCTACTTGACGAAATATTCAGAGAACCATCGTAGGCCGAATAATAAAAATTTAAGATTAGACGAAGTAGGTGGTACATGTATGGAAACGCAGCTGAACACTCAAATGCAAGCAACATAACAGGCTCACCTACTTATTTTTATATCGCGAAAACACTCGGCAACTAGAGAGAGAGAAGTGTTTACACTTCCGCCGCTAACAAATGAGAAGCACTCTCGAGGGTTCCCCACATATATACATGTATCTGTTGCCTGACAGTAACACTGCACTGCAATGCGTTATCCATCTAGCAAAGAAAATGGCACTTAAACCCGCCTCTGAAAATATGAAGCGGTAGAGAAACACTTTCTTGATGACTTCATCCTTTACTTTAATCAAGTTTCGTGTCGGTTAAGGGCTGTCGCTGCAATATACAGCTTTATGATACTTTTTTGTGTCAACGTAACAAAGTATGGACATTATTTACCGAGCATATGGATATCTGGGAGATCAGCAGAAAAATATGGAAGTGCGAGTATGAATATCCCTATTAATAAAACACTACCTTTTTGTATCTTATATTTCTTAGATATTTATCATTAAAACAACATTATTTACTAAATTTTCTTTTCACAGTTTTATTTTTGCAGTCAGGATACACGTGCTTGTGTATGCAACGTAATAAAAATTGTTCTTGTTCCTCATCAGCAGTGATTAACCCATGGAATTCTTGCATTAACTTGACTGCTCTTTCTGCGGTATCGTTAACTCAGAATAGTTACCATCATCTACCAAAGTTTCTTGTAAATATACTAAGTGACATATAAATCCGAACACCCAGTTTAAATGGTTTTATTTTAATGAAAGTTGGTGAATGTATGTATCTTACTGTAAATAACAAGTGAAAAAATTTTCAGCCTTATCAGTTGGACATTCCGGTTTTTATACTGTTTTTTTTTAATCCACTAACGCTCTAAAAATGAATATTTCAGCCGCAGTAAAGAATCAACGTTGGCGGATTTTGGTTCTTGACATCCTTTACGATCGGTTACGATGCCTAGAGTACGGAGACCTGTACGATTTCGTCAACTTAGTGAGTTTGATAGGGGCCGTATAGTGGGACTTCGGGAAGCTGGACTTTCTTTTCGGGCAATTGCAGTTAGAGTGCAAAGAAGTGTAGACACTGTGGTTAGGTTAGACCTATTGGCATGCGAAGTGTTTACTGACGAATGAGAAGTTTTGGCTTGTTTTCATACCAACCACACTGGGCCCTCCCTTTAACTCGAGAACACCGACGTAATGGCCTTGAGTGGTGCAGACAACGGTCACTCTGGGATCAGGAATGGAACAGTATTGTCTTTAGTGACGAGAAGATAATGCCCGACCCCATGTTGCAAGAGTCACAATAGACTTCTTTCAACATAATGATGTCACATTGTTACCATAGCCACCAAGATCTCCCGACTTATCTCCAATTGAGCACGTGTGGGATATGATGGGTAGGAGATTGCTCAATTTGCAACGTCCTCATCAGACTCTAGAAGCACTTCGAGAGAAGTTGGTGGTTGCCTGGAATGAGATACCACAGGAGGACATTGACCACCTGAGCAGAAGCATGCCTAGGCGCGTTGGAGAATGCGTAGCACATCAGGGTGCATCCACACATTATTATAGGTCAAAGGGCTTTAAAGCAGTGCAATCATTTTGAAATTTTTATCATTTACTTATTATGCTTCATTAAGTACTTATACAAAATTTTATTAAAATATAAACCATTTAAACTGGGTGTTCGGATTTATATGTCACTTAGACTTCGAAATTGAGTCATTTATTTCAACAGTGAGTAGATCTGATCAAAAGAAATGTTTTTTTCCTTTACCATTTTTCTGGTAAAATTAAAGTTACAAAGTTATAGCCCTTTAGAAGTTTGAGTACCGCCCTGTCTCAATAATAATATTATGTGCTCGTGTTTGGTAACAACGGATATAATCCGCCTTATCAGTTCATCGCATCGGAAACAAAAAAGCGAAAGAATTTGGAACGATGTTTTTACAATTATTTCATTCAGTTGTATACAGTCAGTGTCAGTCGTTAACGCGTGAGTGAGTGTCTGTTGCGTGGCTCAAACGAAATAAAAAATGGCACATGTTTATGCGGATCGGTTTCCCAATCGAGTGCAACCAACCCCTCGTGCCTTTGTTAATGTAGTACAACGGGCTCGTGAATCAGGTGACTTAAGACATCACAGAGGACGGCATGCCGGTGCTCCAAGACCTCACGATCAAATACAGGTCCGCACTGAAATACTTGTCGGGAGGATACTTTATAAAACAGGGTAAATTTTTTTTTTAATTTTTTTTTTATTTTTACACACATATTTTGGTTTATCTTCCTTCTACAATCATTATCTGAAAATTAATGACTCAACTTCAAAGTCACCCTGTATATCTCGGAGTCTTCGACAAATCCACACCATGTATACTATAGTACAACTATATACTTTATACTGGCAATAAATAAATGAAAATAACAAAGTAGATCCACTTGACAAGTTTTTTGACCTCTGTGCTCTGTACTCAATGTAAGGACGAATAATTAAACAAAAACGATCAAGTTCATCTACCCGGATTCGTATTACATTATAACATAGTTTTATGTAATCTTCAGCAAGCGACCGAGCGCTAAAATGTTGGACAACATTTAAAGCTCCTTCATAAAAGCAGACAAAGGTCGCAGTGGAACTTCATTTGCCAACGATGAAGCTCTTAATTGCCTTTAAAACACCCCCCTGATGAAAAGTTGCCGATGCATAAGTCGGAAAGCGCTCTGCCAACGAACAGTATCCATAGCCATTGAAATTTTCCTCCAAGGGAGACCTTTGAATTATTCATGTCAGTCAGCAAAGGTCGTCTCTGGAAAACTTCTCGTGTCATGTAAGTTTTACGAAAGTTCTTGGTTGGCCTATAAGTAACTCCATAAGATTCTGAAATCAGGAAGCATTAGAGGTTCGCTTTTTTCATGAATTCGACTAGCTACAGACAAAGTATGGGAGTTACAAAAATATCAGTTCGAAATAAAGGTATGTATTGCTTAAATGGTGATTCAGCTGGACCTGAATTTATCTTTACTATCGAGGGTTGAAGCTGTCGAGGAAGCATATTTATATTTTTTTAGATTTAACTAATTTTAATAATATTCCAAATATAAATGGTAGAATACTGGATTTAATTTTGGGAAATATCGAAATAGAAGTCCTCAGAGATAATTCACCTTCTGTTAAAGAGGACGTTCATCATCCTGCACTGATCATGGAATTCATTACATCCGGATCTCCAACGAAATTCCCATTTGCTAATTCTCCACGGTTTAACTTTCGCAAAGCTAACTTTCCTGAAATGTATACAGCCTTGCAAGATGTTAATTGGACGGAGGTGATCAGTGCAGTTAATGTTGATGTCGCTTGTACCGTCTTGTATTCAGTTATCAATAACATCTTTGAGGTCCATGTCCCTAAATGTAAAAATAAAATGTTATCGTATCCCCCATGGTTGACACGTGAAATTATACTTAATATCAAGAAGAAGGTTGAGGATGCCATTGTCAATGATCCTAGCAAATTCTGGTCATTTGCCCAAATCAAAAAACAGCAATATAGAATTCCCCCAAGGATGACGCTTAACGGCAATGTCTGCGATACGCCTCAGGATATAGTGAACAGTTTTGCTACCTTCTCTTCAACAGTTTTTATCCCGGCTGGTCTACTAGGTTTATCTCTTCCAACAAATAATTCTACCGGTATCATTTCTTTAAAAAATATAAGTGAAGAAAACGTAATTAGGGCTTCGAAAAGATTAAAGAACAAAATGACGTCTGGATGTGATGGTATTCCAAGTTTTTTCGTTAAAGATTGCATTCATATACTAGCGAAACCGCTGGCTTCCATATTCAACCTAATTCTAAAATCAGAGACATATTCAATTATCTGGAAGACCTCTAAAATATGTCCTATTCACAAAAGTGGAGATATCTCTGATATTTCCAACTATCGCCAAATAGCAATCCTGTGCAATTTCAGCAAGTTGTTTGAGAACATCGCTTATGAAACGGTTTACTGCTCGGTCAGGGGTGCAGTCTCTATTAATCAGCATGGGTTCATGAGAGGCAGATCTACGGTCACCAACTTGGCTCTAATTACTCAGTACATTTCTGAAGTACTGGACGGTCAGGGACAAGTTGATGTCATCCACACAGATATTCAGAAGGCGTTTGATCAAGTTGATCATTATGCACTTCTGGATAAGCTTAAAGCAGTGGGTATGTCTGATGCAATGCTGTCGGTCATGAATTTATATTTGAGGGATAGAAGGTTATTTGTTGAATATGGTGGTCATAGGTCGAGTTACTATCGGGCCACGTCTGGGGTACCTCAATGGTCAAATCTAGGTCCATTATTGTTTTTAATATTTATTAATTACTTGTCTTTTGAACTGAAGTGTTTCCATTTGTTTTTCGCTGATGACCTTAAAATCTGCACGTCAGTCAAGACAGTCGAGGATTGCGTCATGTTGCAAGATGACTTAGCTCTAATTTTGTCATGGTGTTCACGAAACTGTCTCAGTCTGAATGTTTCGAAGTGTAACGTTATGACTTATACAAGAAAGGTTAACTATTTAATTTATGATAATTATAACATCAATGGTCAGGTTATAGACAGATGCACCTCTTATAGAGACCTTGGAGTCATTTTTGATACCAAGCTAACGTTTACTGAGCATATACTCAATATCTCGTCGGCTGCCACTCGACTACTTGGTTTCTGTATCAGAAACTGGAAGGGTTATATACCAAAATTCTGTCGTGATCCTTGAGACCATTCAACGTAAGGCTTTAAAGTATTTTCACCTTAAATGCACAGGTTCTTATCCAGAAAGAGGTTGTGACCATAGTGCCCTATTAGAGTTTTTCAATTTGGATTCACTGTCAACAAGATGAAACATATTTGCTTTGTCGTTTTTGGCCTCATAAAAATGACTGTCAAAATTTACTTGAAAAAATATGGGGAGTCGACAACAAACCGCATTCTGTTGTCAAGCTGGCCGTACAAATGTTATGACAAAATCGCCAATTAATCTCATGTGCTGCGTCATGAACAGTGTTACTGAATCGTGTGATATTTACAGTGACAGTTGTTCATCGATTATTAACTGCTATAGATCATCGAATCTTATTTAGAATGTGTGATACTCTAGTCCAAGAACCATGTCTGTTTAATTGTTATTTTTTTCACCGTTTCCTGTAATTGGGTTTCACCTGTTGGAAATAAATAAATAAATAAATAAATAATGCAGCAGGATCCCGTCTTTGGAAAATTTCACCTGTTTTTGGTGCGTGTTCCTTATAGGAAAGTTCTTTTTGTACCAGGGATACTCACGTTTTTGTTTTAGCGAAAAATAATAGGTCGTCTCAGTTAATATGAAACTACGACCGCACCTGATCAAACTGCAGTAAAATCAATGGCCAGGGATGATAAATAAATTGAAGAAATAAAATACAATAATAACAATTATAAGATGATAGATATCTCGATACCACATGATACAAATGTACATCCGGAAGAAATTGAAAAAATTACCAAATACAAGAATTTAGAGATAGAAATCAGCGACATACATGTGTTTATTTTACTAATAATAATAAACTTAAATAAACCAATAACCATTTAACAAAGGTAACTAAAAATAAAAAAAGCAACGTACTATTTTAAACAAATACATGTCCAGATAAAAAATGCTTGTTCAATAAGAAGCCTGACATTCAGACTCAGTGACAATTTTTTTATTATTTGGAGTATAATTTGATACCGACATTCGAATAGAATTATCCAAATATTCATCTGTAAGTCGATTACGGTATTTGTTTTTAATAAACTTCATATTTGAAAAAGAAGATTCGTACAAATAGGCTGAACTAAATAACGCTTTCACTTTCAAGGTCACACGACGTAAAACTGAATATTTATCTTTACTTACTGAAGGCCAGATACACTTTGTATTTGAGACTAATGATTTTAAAGCTAAATGATTTTGAAACGCAATCACTTCCATTCCTGTCGCAGCGACGTCTTCGTGTAACAGAAGTTGCAAACTGTTTTATACTAATTTCCATGAAGGGTGAAACAACAAATTGCGTGAATATAGCAATTTCGTCGAAATCCTTGAAACGATTTTTGAAGTTATCCTTCAAGTTAGAGACATATGATGTTAATGAACTTTGAGATATACAGGGTGTCCGCAAAGTTGGGGTTTTCCTTTTCAGAAACAACTACCCTTGAAATAACAAAGGTAATGTGTAGTGAAACGAGGGCGACCAAGTAAAAAAAAAATAAAGGAAAAAGTACTCACTCTCCAGTTGACGAGAAGGGCTATGTACGTCTCTGCCCGAAATCATACCGCTCCAACAGAAAATGAAATCAGCTGACGCGCTACCGAGCAGACGCAGGCAAACAAGGAAGGCAAAATGTTGCGTAAAAAGTCTAGGTATTGCATCACGTCCAATCGAATTGGGAGAATAAATGGCCCAATGAACATGCCAGCCCAAACATTCACCGAAAACGTTTGTTGAAAATGTGCCCGACGGACAGCGTGCGGATTTTCTACTGACCAAACATGAGTGTTGCGAAAGTTATTCACCCCATTACGCGTGAACGTAGATTCGTCTGTCACCAATATGCACTTCAAAATGTCCGGATTATTGTCATGTTGATGCAACAACCAGTCACAAAACCGCACTCTTGCTGGAAAATCGTCAGGTTGAAGGGCTTGTACACGTTGGACGTGAAACGGATACCCCTCTTCACGCAGCGTTTGCCACACTTTAGTTTTTGATACTTGCAATTCTCTAGCCACGTCTCTAGTGCTTGTTGAGGGATTCTCGTCTATGCGATTACCTCTACACGCGTGACCGTAACCGTCGGTTGAAGGTTGCATACTGACCTGACACACTGATCCCGACCCAGTTATGTCGTCGGGTTGAGCTAGTGTCCTAGTACCACTCGGGGATGTCGCGGCTACAGGACGGTATTCAGATATTTTAAAATGTTGCAGAGCCTTTTATCTCGGTTCCCTTAAGACATTGGTGTATATGGTACTAAGAAAAATTGCTAATGTTTTCAA
This sequence comes from Acanthoscelides obtectus, assembly GCA_963669975.1. NCBI lineage: Eukaryota > Metazoa > Arthropoda > Insecta > Coleoptera > Chrysomelidae > Acanthoscelides > Acanthoscelides obtectus. The sequence continues at coordinate 105,362,713 of CAVLJG010000006.1, read as the reverse complement.
GATCTACACGTCGTGTAAAGGAAAACCCCAATTTTGCGGACACCCTGTATTTTCTGAAGGAACAGGAAGATGCCTGGTATCGCCATCGATTAAGTTTTGTTCCCAAGACTCTAGCTTTTTGATAAACGCTCTTATATCAGAAATAATTTCTGCTAGTTCTTTGTTTCTTCCCTGAAGCTGCAAATTAAGTTTATTTAATTTTTCTGTAACATCCTCAAGAAAACCAAAATCTCTAAGCCAGCTTGAACTTTCCAGTTCCGGAATCGTTTCTTCACATGGTTTGAAAAATTGAACTATGGCAGATATGATATCATTAAGCCCGTTCCCCACTATAAGAATATTTTAACTGTACAATGATGTATGTTGTCGTACTGATATTCTTGTCACTTTCAACAAAAAATAACAAAACAGGTTTTTATCGCTGTTGCTGTGCATACGGCAGGGAATTACAATTATTTGTAGAGATATGCATGTTAGTGGGTTTGCATTCAGGTAATTATTGAATGTACCACCATTTGGTAGTAGGTAAAGGTATCGACTCTATATTCTAGGGTTATAAAGTACTCATCAGGAGCTTCAAAATGATGTGCCACAAGAACCCCGTTTTCATATAATTTTTTTTCCAAGATGGTGCCCAGCGGCCATCTTCACATTTTCATCTGTCAATTTTACTCTAAAATATGGCATCCACGCATCAATTTCATTACCTCAAGTTTTAATTTTTGAATTGATCCTTTCAAAAAATCCAGGGATAGGGGGACATTAAAAAAAAGCATTGTATATATTCTAGCAACATTGTAGGGAAACTATGGTTAAAAAATGTATACGTATGATCGGGTATTCTAATTGTATTTTCTCTGAGCGTTCTACAGTGAACATCAGTATTGAATGAGATTATTTTCCTCAGGTAAGAGGGCTTTGACGTGAGAGGTAATTTGTTAACAAAAACTGAATAGTGAAAGAGGGGGGGGACGTATATTTCGCTGATCCCTAGAGAAATTTACGTAAGCTTAAGATGATACGTATACAATTGTGCTGAATAACTTAATAAATAAATTTTTGAAATTGTCTAAAAATGTGTATGTAGTATACGGTATTACAATAATACACGTCCAACGACCCTATCCGCGGGCATTAAACTATGACCTCTCACAGGATAAGTGATGATTCTCCGGTAACATTATCGGGAGAAAACCTTAGGAGCCAGAGATTAAAATATGGATAATGTGGGAGTTTTTATTCTGCCCCCACATCCATCACAGAACAATCTTATCTGGGCTACGCCAGTTAAGTCTAAAGACTTTAGGTAGTCAAACAAAGCAGACCCAATCTGGTCTTCTGTGCAAATATAAAAAGTAGGATTTCTTGAGCTCATGTCAACTCAGCAGAAAGAGTAGAGACCTATTTGTTGCGTATAAAAAGCATCGGAAATAGGAGTGCGTGGTAAAGGCTGTACCTGTTGCAGGTCGAAACAGAAACCAGATGTTTGAGACGCGTGCATTGAGAACAGGTATCTTGAGCCGGAGACGAAAATCCAATGTTAAATTCTGTAAGAAAAACTTTTCTAAACATTGAATATTTTACTTGGTACTGATTTTCAACTTGTTCGTTATAAATTTTTTGTAATTCGCTAATACTTAAATGAGCCGGTAAATAAATTCTTCTCGACTTTTTACGATCATAATGACTCTCGATACCTCTTAATTTGCCTATGAATTCGTACACCTTTTCCCGCTTGGACAAACTTTTTCGTGAAACATGATCTTCCCCTCGGTTTTCTTTGGGACACTGCCCCAAATCAATCATTTTGCACAAAGTAAGCAACCTGCAATTTTTAACGCCCACTGCTGCCATAAAAAAAATCTACAAACTTTAGCTGCCTTTGTTCATCTAGTTCCCTTAACTTTAAAAAAAAAATTGCTGCCCTTGTTCGCTGTCGAGGATTGTTCTTCACAAGTCGCTTCCTTGCAGTGGTAGAAACGCTGATCATGTGGCAAAGCTTCATATCTTGCATGGTTTTGTCAGATATTTTGACTTTTTGACACTGGAAAGGTTTATTATCATGTGAACACGCTCGCTTAAATTTTGTTAAATCCGGATCTGGATCTTGGTATCTATAACAAAAAGCGTCATACAGTACAGTTTGCCGAATAAGCTACCTTCACCTGTACATTCGTACAATGTAACTTAAATGAATGAAATTACTTTCCACGTTTCCTCCTTTGCTTTTTATTAGCTCTTTTTCTTATTCTGCTCCCATCATTGATATCACTCACGGCTGATGCAGCTCCTAGAACTTCTTCCATATTTCTGTCTTTAAACGTTCACACTACCAGTCCAAAGAGCTGATGCAATGTTGGACAGGATACAACAAGGTCGACAACCGGGCGTATTTTAATTCCCCTGGAGAACATCTATTGTCATCTAACAGCTGGTGGCCTAAATACAGTTCACTACTCAACCGCATATTATATGGATTTATTAGCTTTTGAAGTAAACTCGGATTTATTTGGTTTTGCACGAAATTTTCGAGGATATGTTCGTTTTTTCTCGGTAATGTGTAGCATATATTATGTATTTTAATAAACTGAGTCGATATTCGCAGCTAACTCAATTTTCATAAAATGTGGATTTACTCGGTTTTGTTCTAAGGCTCCTCATATGATCAATGTTCCACATAGTTTTTTAGGCAACATAAAATTTTAACGATACTACCAAAGTGACAGCATTATATCAACATAATAATAATACTTACGGCTGGAAACGTCTTCCTTTATAGCATTGATTCCCAAAGTGTTCTATATCAACACCTAGGGGTCTATGACAACCTGCAAGGGGTCTTGTAAAAACCTGAGAGTAGCAGTCTCAGAGCTTCGCTACCTTGCACTGACTTGTTCAATTCGTCACTCTATAAATACGAATGTGGGACAAATACGTTTATTCGTTTCCTGAATCTTGAAAAGGAAAGTGCTAAGAAAATATTTTAAAAAATATAAACAGATAGTATATCACACAAATTATAGTGAGTCAGTGTTATTTTGTTTGAGAGTGCTGGAGAAAAGTAAGTACATTATTTTTTATTAAATTATAGTTTTGTACTCGTAGTTAGCAAAGATAGATAAATTACGCCAGTCAAGACTTTAGTTATTAGTAGTTAAATATTCAGTCATGCAAAATTACACGAGTACTCCTCAATAGTTTCTTTTTGAAAGTTTAGCAATCGGTAATATAATTACAGTGCAATCTCCGTAATTCGAGCTAATTGTTGCAAGAAGATGTTCGAATTCTGGAATGTTTTCAGAAAAATCAAAAAATATTTTTAATGTACAGCTGCTGGATTTTCTGTCTTATTTAAATAATTTAATTTTGCCCACAGATGACTGATACCATGTCCGAATCTAAAAAGAAATGTAGACAGTACAGTGTTGATTATTTGAAATTTGGCTTCATTCCATCATTGCCGGACAAACAATCGCCTAGGTGCCTTTTATGCAACAAAGTTTTGGGCAATGACGCTATGAAACCATCTAAACTGCAAGATCATCTGAGAAGATGCCACCCTGATAAAACACAGAAAGATTTGAAATACTTTCAAAGACTCAAAGATAAATTTCAGAAGAGACCTACACTGGACAGAATGTTCGTTTCGACGTCACAAAGAAATGATGATGGTTCGCGGGCGTCTTACAATATCTCGTTACTTATAGCAAAATCCGGAAAACCGCATACTATCGTAGAGAAGCTAATTTTGCCAGCCGTTGAAGAGGTTTTAAAATCTGTTTTACACAAACCTGCATTTGATATCATTAAAAGCCCTTAAGCAACAATACTGTTGAAAGACGTATTGATGAAATGAGTTCTGATATTGAAAGCTTCTTATGTAATTATTTGCAAACGACCCATTTCTCTATACAACTGGACGAGTGAACGTTACCTGATAATGCAGCATTATTATTGGCATATGTTCGTTTTATTATAAATCAAGAAATCTACGAAGAACTGCTCTTCGCAAGAACTTTGATAACCGACACTAAAGGTGAATCAATATTTTATGTTTTGAAGTATTACTTCATTGAAAAAGCAATTCCTTTATCACATATAATATCAGTAGCTACAGATGGAGCACCTGCCGTGGTTGGACATTATCGTGGATTTATAAGCTATTTAAAACAAAATGTGTCAGGGGTGTTAGCAATACATTGCGTCATCCATCGACAACATTTAGTTGCTAAAAATTTAGTCATTGGTGCAGTAAACCGAATCCGAAGCAACGCGTTGAATACGCGGTTATTTGCGCAGTTGTGTGAAGAAAATGACGAACACTTTCATCAATTACTCCTTCACACTGAAGTACGCTGGCTGTCGAAAGGCTTATGTTTGACAAGATTTTTTGCACTTTTTGAGACTATTTTAGAATTTCTGGACACTAAAGATAAAATTTTAAAAGAATATTTAATGAAGAGGAAAACATACATCGCCTATTTAACAGATTTGTTTACAAAATTTGATATGGTTAATTTGCAATTACAAGGCGACAGTTTAAATTTGATTAAAACAAAGTCCATCTTATCAGCGTTTCTTGCGAAAGTTAAAGTAATGAAGCAAAATATTGGACGGGGCGACGTTTCAACTTACGTTCAACATTTAAATGCCCTCTATTCAGATTTTGAATCTAGGTTTGAGGATATTTTGACTATGGTAATACCACCGTGGATTATTAATACATATGGTTACATAGAAGAAACGAATATCATAATACAAGAGGAACAGACTGAACTAAGTACAAACGAAGAACTTAAGGTTCAGTTTAAAAACGGATATCAGCAATTCTGGCTGCAAAACAACATACCCGTTACTTATCCCGTATTATGGAATATAGCGAAGACATTTTTAATTTCCTTTCCATCGTCATACCTAGTGGTTCAGCGCTGTTTCCAATCTCCTTGATGCCAAATGTTGATAATTTATTATTAAAGCATCAGGTTCATCCTTCTCACTAAAAATATTGACTTATTGCTTATGTTATTTTATTTATAGTTTATTTTATGTTTATTGGTGTCTGACCAATAAATGCCCGCATTGGGAATAAGTGCCCGCATTGATTTTTTTAAAGAACCCCCCTTTATAGAAAATATTTTTTTTAAAATTATTCTGAAAATTCAAGGATAGGAACACACTAAAATTCGTTAATTTTTTGCCTATTTTTAGATAACTTAAACGTATAAGAAGCGGAATTTAATCAAACTAACAGTGAAATTATTGTAGAACATACGTGTATGTTATAATTAATAAACGAACTCGCTTATTGTACTATTTTAAGTAAAAAACTTTTTTTTTATTTTTCACTTTTTTTTTTATTTGATCCCTCTTATTTTTTTTCAATGCGGGCACTTATTCCCAATGCGGGCACTTATTGGTCAGACACCTGTTTATTTAATGTTACGTATATTTTACATAACAGATACAAAATTTTATTTTGAGTAGTTTTAATTTAAATTCAATTAATAAATGTATAAATTAACATGTGTTTTTACTTTAAGTTTTTAACACTAAACTTCACTACAGTTAGAAATTTACGGGAAATCAATATCAGGTAAGTAGGGGGTCTACCCAACACGGAAAAACATGGCAAGGGGTCTACGACACAAAAAAGTTTGGGGAACTCTGCTTTATAGGCTTGTGCTTGTACCATGACTTAACACCACAATTACCTACGAACACTCGCACTTCCAAAAAATAACACTAAAAATACGACTTTGATAACAAAGCTGTCAAAAACTTGACCTATGTCTAGTGCACTTTGATCCTCTCTATAGACTAGCGAAATTAGGAGACAAACAAATCATCGACTGGCTCGTTGTACCTAATCCGAATTCGTTGCGAACTACTGACAATAAAGAGCATTTTTCGGTTATGAATGTATGGAATTCGACGTCAATAAGCTCTCCATTTTTGTGAACATAATCTGCCGTCAAATACGTTTCACAGTCCCTCTGTTGGATTGAAAGTTCAAATTGAAATTGCGATATAACCACTGGATATACGCATCGAATTGTACGAGCTAGCTGTATTTTTGTGCGCAGTAACAAGAACGGTTTTTTAACTATGTTGGTATGTTTAAATGCTAACCGAACGTTCGAAATTTTGTAAATTCACTTGACCGGGCGTCACAGTACTCATTTTACTTCCCACGCCCACTGACGGGGAAGAACGTAATCGTGAAAATGATAGTTGCTTTTTGTTGTTTCTTTCGTCTCTCTGATTTCTATATTGGTGCTTAGTACACTTGCATTCATATACAGGGAAAAATAAAAGATAAAATACAGTAAATTCAGAAAACAACAAAATTCGTTATAAGTAAAAAGCATATTCGAACAAATTAACAGAGTAAAAGTAAACAAGCACACTACATTATAAGAGATCCGAAAAGTTATTATTTATAAATTTCTCGATGGTATAAAAATCTTCCGTTATGAGGTAAGCTTTAATTCTATACTTAAATGAGCCTTGTAGTGCAAATACTTTAGGAATATACATAGAGTGACCCCAGCTTAAGAGTGCATAATATGCCATTCTTGAGAGGAAGTATCCACAGCTTTTCAGATTCCTAATTAAATAAATAGTCTTGCATAGTTCCTTGAGAATACTGTTTACATGTTTCTCCCAAGTCACGTGTGTTTCAAAAGTGCCACCCAAAAATTTGACTTTGTATATGGTATTGACGTTATATATCCTACAAAATTAAATACCTTGGGAATATATTGACAGAAAAATATCTTCGAACATTATACCATGCACTGATTGAGCCTCATCTCACATATGGTATATTAGCATGGGGAGCTGCATGTTCCTCACATATCTATAATTTAGATGTTTTTCAAAAAATTATTCTAAAAATGATATTTAAAAAACCGAAACTTTATCCCACTGAAAAATTATACGCAGATGTTCGAATGTATGATATAAGACAGCTTTATTTCTTACACAGTATCACTCACTACCATAAATTTGTAAACACCGACCAAAAAATTAAACATAATCATTATACCAGGTACAAAATTCGTGGCACAGTAGTTCCTCAACCGCATAAATCTATAATGCAGCGATCATATCTCTATTTAGCGCCTAGATTTTATGAAATTATACCTAAAGACTTAAAAGATTTACGTTACGGAAATTGTTTCAAAAGAAATTTAAAAAAGTGGCTACATTCTATATCTAGGACTGAAATTCATAAACTCATAAATACGAACATCAACTAAATACATAATCTACTGTAGCTAATTTTTGTCCTTTTTTGTCATTTGCATTCTACAGTTTCAACTTAAATTATTGGTCCATGTACAGGCGATGCTTTCTATTGGGCCTGCTTTGATTTTATATTTATTTACTCATATTGTTTGTTATCTTTGTACATTGAGTGAATAAATATTATTATTGTTATTATTATTATTATTATTACCATGGACTGTGTCAGTTTATTTGCTGAAAACCAATTTTCTAAATTTATTATGTCTTCAGGATTTGCAGAGAAAAGTAGATCAGTCGATTTGTTTCTACAGAGCACTATTGTGTCATCGGCAATCAGTATAAGGTTAAGGTCATTTATGTATATTAAGAATAAAAGTGGACCCAGCACAGAACCGTGTGGGATGCCACATGGAACTGTCGTTGTACTGGAGGTAGTGTTGTTGAAGGATACAAGCCGCTGTCTGTTGCTCAAATAAGAATACAATAGCCCAATGCTACGAGGCATGTCTTTTAAGTGTTGCATATAGAAACATAGTAGGCCGCGCGGATCGAACGTCAGTACTGAATCTTAACCTCACTCTTTAGTAAACTTAAACTCAAAGTTTCACAACAATACGTGCAGTGTTCTCACTACAGTGACAATTTTGTTTTATCACCACAGTCCATGGCAATAAAGTAAAGCAGTAAGTGTCAGTTTATTTGCTAAAACCAATTTTTTAAATTCATTAGGAATTGTCCAGATCTTGCAGCACTTTTCCGCATGAAGCTAAAAGGAAAGCTGTTTTCTAGCGACGAGGACCTTCTGAAGACTAAGGACAACGAGTGTGCCGCACTCCCGGCTGAAACTGGGCAGATCTGGTTTAAAACTGGTTTTGGCGGATGAAGAAATATATTGAGTGTGGTAGAAATTACTTTAAACGAAGTCAATAAATAAGGCCGTATAGCAAAACTTTTATAGTAACCCTTTGCATATATTCTAAGTGACATATAAATCCGAACACCCAGTTTAAATGGTTTTATTTTAATAAAATTTTGTATAAGTACTTAATGAAGCATAATAAGTAAATGATAAAAATTTCAAAATGATTGCACTGCTTTAAAGCCCTTTGACCTTTAATAATGTGTGGATGCACCCTGATGTGCTACGCATTCTCCAACGCGCCTAGGCATGCTTCTGATCAGGTGGTCAATGTCCTCCTGTGGTATCTCATTCCAGGCAACCACCAACTCCTCTCGAAGTGCTTCTAGAGTCTGAGGAGGACGTTGCAAATTGAGCAATCTCCTACCCATCATATCCCACACGTGCTCAATTCGGGATAAGTCGGGAGATCTTGGTGGCTATGGTAACAATGTGACATCATTATGTTGAAAGAAGTCTATTGTTACTCTTGCAACATGTGGTCGGGCATTATCTTGTTGCCAGGGTATTAAGATAGGGTAAAAGTTGGGGTTCTAGAACTTCGTGGATATAACGCTGCGCGTTCATGTTACCTCTGATGAAGATTAAAGGTAACCTGGAACCATAAGCTATAGCACCCCAAACCATAACTCCAACAGTGTGATGAACATGTCTTTCAACAAAAAACTGTGGATTCCTCCTTTCACCACGTCGCCTTCTAACCCTGGCACGACCATCGTGCATGCCTAAACAAAATCTAGACTCGTCACTAAAGACCATACTGTTCCATTCCTGATCCCAGAGTGACCGTTGTCTGCACCACTCAAGGTGATTACGTCGGTGTTCTCGAGTTAAAGGGAGGACCCAGTGTGGCCGGTATGAAAACAAGCCAAAACTTCTCATTCGTCGGTAAACACTTCGCATGCCAACAGGTCTTCCGTGTTCTGCAAACCATTCATTTGCAATGGACCTGGTAGTGGACAAACGGTCCCTTAAGGCCAATAATCTTAGGCGGCGATCTTCACGGTCTGTTGTTCTACGGCGGCGTCCAGTGCCCCTTGCTCTTTGCGTACGGCCTTCTCGAAGCCATGCCTGACAACACCTAACCACAGTGTCTACACTTCTTTGCACTCTAACTGCAATTGCCCGAAAAGAAGGTCCAGCTTCCCGAAGACCCACTGAAGGGGCCCCTATCAAACTCACTAAGTTGACGAAATCGTACAGGTCTCCGTACTCTAGGCATCGTAACCGATCGTAAAGGATGTCAAGAACCAAAATCCGCCAACGTTGATTCTTTACTGCGGCGGAAATATTTATTTTTAGAGCGTTAGTGAATTAAAAAAAAGCAGTATAAAAACCGGAATGTCCAACTGATAAGGCTGAAAATTTGTTCACTTGTTATTCACAGTAAGACAAATACATTCACCAACTTATATTAAAATAAAACCATTTAGACTGGGTATTTGGATTTATATGTCACTTAGTATACTTACACCATAAACATGTTAGTACCATTACAATTAATATTCATGTGCTGTACTTTCCTAGGCATATTTAACACAATGAGGTAATCTGCAATTTTAAAACTTTCTACCGTATCGCTAAAGTAAACGAGCTGTGGATAATGTGGTTTTGCGTCTTATGAGATCACGGAAATTTATTATAATGTAATGATCCTAGCCGTCAAGGCAAAATAGGATAAACTACCTCGTTTCTGGAAAATGATCACTTTGTCGGAAAATGGTTTTTAATATACCAGTTGTTTCAAATTCAACTCTCACCATTGGGATCCCGGAAGTCGATTGAATAGGTAGCTAAGAATATGGAAATTAGAAAGGTTTGCAATTCCGAGTGTTTCCAGTGAAACGTGAGAAACAGAGCTTCCTCAAAATCGTTTTTATTGTGTCCTGAATTGCCGGAGCACCAAGCTTCTTAGTACACATGTTTTCGACTTAAATTTAGCTAAGGAACCTGCCGTGAAATTACGGTAACACCCTGTATAAACCACCAGCGTATCGAGAAGCGCATGAACATATGAAGTAACAACGATTGATGAAAGAAATCACAGGTAGAGTTCGGTAGGTTTCACAAGAAACTCCTAAGCTGAACGTCAACAACAGATTGGGTCGTAAAAGATGCATCTCTCCGGAGGGATCGCTTTGACGTCTCATACATTATTTCAGACGAAAGCTCATGAAGTTCGACCTGAAAAGGTGCTCTGGGATTGACGTAGTTATATCTGCCAGAATAGATTAGACGTATTACACTACTTTTAAGAGGTATAGGATTTGATTTACAAAAAAAAACACAAAAAATTTGAACAAAAGATTAAATCTTTATTTGAGTCGATAGAACGGTCGATATAATTTAATGTTTAAAGATTATTTCATGTAAATGTTGGCCGCGACTCCGCTTTAGATGGCCCATGCGCAAGGTCCAATTTTGGCACACTCTCTCCAACATATCGGCCGGTATCTCACGAATAAATGCTCCAATATTAGCTTCCAGTGCGTCAATCGTTGCTGGTTTATCCCTGTAGACATTAGCCTTAACATGGCCCCACAAGAAATAGTCCAACGGCGTTAAATCACACGATCTAGGCGGCCAATTGACGGGCCTCAAATGTGAGATAAACTGTTCACCGAACTCGCCTCTCAATAGGCCCATTGTTTCGTATGCGGTGTGGCATGTGGCACCGTCTTGTTGAAACCACATGTCAGCCAAGTCCAGCTCTTCCATTTTGGGCAAAAAAAGTTTGTTATCATTGCACGGTAGCGCTCGCCATTCACAGTTACGTTCCGGCCATTGTCGTCTTTGAAGTAGTACGATGATGCCACCGGCCCATAATCCACACCAAAAAGTGATTTTTTCGGGATGCATTGGTAGCTCTTGCAATGCTTCTGGCTGGTCTTTACTCCAGATGCGGTAATTTTGCTTGTTAACGTACCCATTCAACCAGAAATGAGCTTCGTCGCTGAACACAATTTTTCGATAAAAATGTGGATCTTCCTCCAACTTTGCCAGCGCCCATTCACCAAATTGGAAACGTTGTGGCTTCAATTCTTGCACTAGCTGTATCTTATAAGGTTTTACACCCAAATCCTGTCGCAAAATTTTGCACGTAGACCCAATTTCTGCGAACGGCGGCGAATCGACATTTCACATCACTAACACTGGCGGATACAACCGCAATATTTTTTCCAGTCCTCACTCTACGTCTGCGTGATGGTGGTTTAATGTCCAATAATGTTCCCAGGGTTCAAAATTTAGTCACAAGCTTCCGAATAGCTCCCTCAGTAGGCCGACCAAATTGCCCATAAATTGGAAGCAGTGCTCGATGCACTCTCTTAACCGAGCATGAATTTTGATAGCAAAATTCAATAATTTGCAAGCGTTGTACATTCGTAAGTCGATTCATGGTTAAATTATAGACCAAACTGAACAAGTTTGACGATGACACAAGACACGATTCACGCGTCATCTGTCAAAAACAGTGTTGACAAAAAGATACTAGCAAAAAAATCACCCATTATAAAAATGAAGTCAGTCTTCTGCTTCAATAAACTCCATGTTTACTCCAGATGATTCATATTCGATATTCAGCCCTATTGTGATCTTGGAAACCGTAAGAGATACGAATAAGTGTTGTTTTCAGAAACACACGAAACAACAGTTGGAATAGGTGATCAAATAGTATCATTTATTTTACAAAATTTACAATTAAACATTGGAAAAGTTGTAACGCGTTTCAGTTTTATTTACAAAGCATCCACGAACTGATTGGGAATTACTAACATTGACATTGATTGGCTAACCAGATTGTACAGGGTGTTCTCAAAGTTGAGCCATTTATTCTAACAGCTTGTAGAACTCGTCAAAAGAAGCTGATATACCAAAAATCACATATAGTCATACAGGGTGACATTGAAGTTGAGTCATTAATTTTCAGATAATGATTGTAGAAGGAAGGTAAACCAAAATATGTGTGTAAAAATAAAAATAAAAATTAAAAAAAATGTTACCTTGTTTTATAAAGTATCCTCCCGACAAGTATTTCAGTGCGGACCTGTATTTGATCGTGCGGTCTTGGAGCACCGGCATGCTATCCCCTGTGAGGTCTTAAGTCACCTGATTCACGAGCCCTTTGTACTACATTAACAAAGGTACGAGGGGTTGGTTGCACTCGATTGGGAAACCGATCCGCATAAAGACTCCCCCCCGTAAATAAGAATCATGTCCACAAGTTCAGCATTTTCGTAAGCATGTTCATTTTTTATTTCGTTTAAGCCACGCAACAAACACCACTATTCACTCACGCGTTACCGACTGACACATTGACGGAAAACAACTGAATAAAATTGTACATTGTAGTAAAAACATCGTTTCAAATTCTTTCGCTTTTTTGTTTCCGATGCGATGAACGGATAAGGCGCATTATATCCGTTGTTGCCAAACAGGAGCACATAATATTATTATTGAGACAGGGCGGTACTACGGTATAGTTTAAATTATTAAAAATTATTTAAAAAATCATTATTATGTTAAATGGATACCGTTTTTACAAAAACTGGTGTCCCAGCATTTTCAGTGCGCTGTTGAACTTCTTCCAGAGTATTTACTGTTCCATCACGATACACCAACTCTTCCAAAAATGGGTCCACCTATTTGGAAACTCATTATTTAGATGTTCACGTCTAAAGTGTGGTGGAGTCCCATCATGTAGGAACCACATATTCTGTCTCACGTTTAAAGGAACATCTTCTAAAGGTTGTGGCAGATTGTGCTACCCAGCAGTGCTGCAAGGGATAGGATGCGTGGTCAGAAAGAGATCCAGCAGGCTACTGGCGTGTGACGATACGCGGGGAAAAACGTAGGGCTGGTCACCAGCTGGGTCAGCCCTTGAGTAAGAGCGAACGCTTCGACTGCACGACCTGCTACATCGGTCTTGTTTGAGCCTAACCAAAGCTCATTATGGCCATTGAAATCACCGAGAAGGACTACCTCTGAAGTGGGGTGATTAATGTTCAGGAAGTCGATCTGGAGGGCGAGATATTCGAGTAGGTCATCCCAGTTATGGTCTGAGGGAGAGCGATAAAGGCAGCAAATAAATGTGGGTAAAGTTTTGGAGTTGAGGCGAAGCCACAGAATGTCCTTCCGGTCTGATTCCAAAGAAACATCTCTGGAGCAGGAAAGACTGCTGCGGACAAAAGCCACAACTCCCTCGTTCTTCCTCAGATTGGAGTGCACCTCGTAGTTTGGGAAGTTAAGATCATTAATCGGTGCAGACTCTGAGATTTTTGTCTCCGCCAAGAAAAGCACGGCAGGGCGATTGGATTGCAGGAAGTGATGAACAGCATCAATGTTCGAAAAACAAATTTTATCTTCGTTGTTGTTCCCTCGAGCCCACCCTCCACCCGGACATTCCGAGAGTGGAGTGAGTTTACGTCCTTAGTTCTTAGTGCTCGAGGGATCCATCATCATTAGTTTCTTTGTTTTGTAGGATAACCGACCGCATAGCTTAGGTGTGGAAACATGCGGGCATTTATAAGACACCCTGGGAAAAGCTAGCGGGTGGTACCGCCTCGGTCGACTGGTCCTTGTCTACCACCTTCTTTTTACATGTTAGTGATATTAAATAGACCTAAAGTGGCCCGTTGGCGGACTTCTACCGCCGCCCGGCAATCGGTACTGAGGTGTCCTCAGTGCGTGTACAATCACTTGAACGGGAAGAAGTTGTATACTGGATACAACAACTTCCGGAACAAGCATTTGCCACGTCCCCGCTCAGTAGGGATCAATAAGGTAGATAGATATACCATATGCTGAGAAGTTTACCAGCAATGTTCAAAGTTCCAGGAACATGCCGTCAAAATAAGTAGAAAATAAGACGAGGAAAATAGGCTGACAGGGTATGTCTTCGTCTGCGACCTCTCTGGATGTGAGGTAAGAGATGCTTGTCAAGCCCTCTGAATGGAGGTGGATCCATCCCCGCAGTTCAAGTCTATCATTAGTATTTTTTATCCGTCTCCCACCCTAACCGTGCATTCAGAACTAGAAGATACGACCGCTCCTTTGTCTCTAAAGTGTCGACGTTGTGCAAAAATCTATAACGGGAAGATTTTCCCAGGCAGTTCAAAAATCGGATTAACAAGGTTTGTTTGCGCAGCTGCTTCGGTATAAAATATTATTCGATTCAAGTGTTTTGTACCGACCACCCTCTAAAAACATACAACAATGTGCAGATTTATTAAATGGTTTCCTACCCAGCCTCTCGTTATATCATCATAACATCGTGATATTGGGAGATCTGAATATGAATTTTTTTAATAACAATATATTCTCACTGAGTTTTGAGCTGATGGGGTTCACACAAATCGTAACGGAAGCCACCCGTGTCACAGATAGTACTGCAACATTAATTGATCCAATATTTTTAAATAATCCTCAAATATGCAGCTATTCTTCCGTCATGGACACGAATGGTATTTCGGACCACAAACTCGAATTTTTTCATTTTGACATTCCATCTTATAAAAGAAAACAAAAATTTATCACAATCAGGGATTTTAAACATTTCAGTGAGGATGATTTTCTTATCGATCTTTCTACATCGGGCATAGAAGAATTATTTACGAAATCTAATATTGATGAGAAGGTAATGCACATTACAAGCGTTATCGTCGAAACCTATAATAAATATGCACCTTTTAAAACTGTAAGAGTTAATAAGCCACCATCACCTTGGTTAACAAATGAACTACGCACTGTTCTTGATGAAAAGAATACTGCACAAGCTTTATATAAGACTAATAAGACCGTGGACGCCTATAATAACTTCAAATCGCTTAGAAACCGCGCTCTTAACATGATCAGGAGGGACAAAAAGACATATATCGAAAGTTTGGCCAATGAAAATGATTCAAAAAAATTATGGAAGTCTCTCAAACAACTTGATATAAGTTTATCGTAGTAAACCAACCCTTCTGGCAAGTTTTAATGACCCTACCAAAATTAATGATTATTTTATGTCTGTTTATAGCTATAAACCTGTTGATATACTAGTTTGCGGAAACTATTTCAAAAATAAATTGAGCTCTGAATATATTTTTTCATTGAATAAGATTCGTTCAAATGACGTATACAGGCAATAGGGAGCCTAAAATCTGATGCGAAGGGAATTGATGGTATATCCCTGTCAATGATCCAGCTTTGCCTGCCAGTTATTCTCCATCACATCGTCCACATCTTTAACGACTGTTTGGAAAAAGGCTACTTTCCAAACACATGGAAACAAGCTCTAATTATTCCAATTCCTAAAAAAAATGAAACCCACTGAGTATAATGATCTCAGACCTATCAGTTTATTACCAATTTTATTCAAAATTTTAGAAAAAATTATAAAGTTCCAATTGACCGCTTACCTAGAAAAATTCTTTATACTTCCCGACACTCAACCCGGATTTAGACAAAATTATAGTACAACATCTGCCCTACTTAATCTGCAAGACAATATTTTAAGTGCCTTAGATAAGAAAATGGCACTAGCCTTAATTTCTATAGACTGTTCGAAAGCCTTTGACAGCATCAATCATAAATTATTACTTGCTAAATTAAATTACGCAGGTCTTGACAGTGTATCCCTTTCATTTTTCGACAGTTACCTTCATCAAAGAACTCAGTGTGTTTTTCTCAATCAAGAAATGTCTCAAGTGACAATAATTCCCTCAGGCGTACCTCAGGGCTCTGTATTGGGGCCGCTTCTGTTCCTCATATATACGTTCGACTTAAGCAAAAGTATTGATAATTCTCATGTCTAGTCATTTGCAGACGATACGCAATTGCTTCATTATTTTAACCCAGATAATGTCAATAATACTACTCAAATTTTACAAAACGCTGTTAATAAATTAATTAAATACTCTTTAGATCACAATCTACTTATTAATCCACAAAAATCTAAAATGTTATTATTTTGCGCACAAAGAAAAACATACAATGCAACACAGCTCTTGAACATTCAGATAAATAACCAAATCTTGCAATTTTCTGATTCTGCAAAAATTCTTGGTGTTGTTTTTGATACAAAATTAAGGTTTATTGAACATGTTAAAAGTCTATCTCAGAAAACCTACCTACGGCTGCGCACTCTTATAGCAAACAAGTATTTACTAAATTTTAAGATGCGTAAAAAACTATGTCAAGCATTGGTCATATCTATACTAAATTATTGTAATATCGTATACTATACTTGTTTAGACAATTTCAATAAAAACGTTATTCAAGTTATTCAAAACAATTGTATACGATTCATTTTTGGCTTACGTAAATTTGATCATGTATCGGCGAAATATCCCGTTCTAAACTGGTTAAAAATTAATGACATGGTCAAGTATCACTATTCAGTTTTTGTTCACAAATTGCTGCTCACGTCTAAACCTTATTACTTTAAGGAAAAAATTTCATTTAATAATGATGTTCACTGTAGAACTCTCAGAGAAAATAATATTAGAATACCCCTGCATACGTCTACACTTTTTAAACGCAGTTTTTCTTACAATGTTGCTATTATTTATGATGACCTTCCTAAAGTATATAAAGAATTTTCATTACCTGTCTTTCGACAAAAAGTTAAAACATTATTACTCAACCCTCCAAACATATAATTTACGTAATCATTCATTTCTTTTTTATTCCATCTTTAATTCAGATTAATAATTTTTTGGTGCATTTGGGTTTGGAAAGTAAGCCTTTTTCTCTTTTTTTAAATTTTACTTTCGATGTAATGAACCAAATCTGTTTGTGGATAGTGTATTCTTTTGAACATCTGCTAGAGACTATATGGTTAAGTGTAAGAGTAGCAGCATGCTAAACTTCGCCATATAAGTCTGACATTTGGCTATACTACAATGTAATTGTGGATAAATAAAGACGTCTATTATTATTATTAAGTATTTATGGGGAAAATCTTCATCTCGGATTTTACCTTCCATTTGGAACTCGCCACAATCGGCTACGTCAAGTCACACCACTCGTTAGGAATTCAACCGCATAAGTGACTCAAACTATCTTCAACTTACCTAGTAAACAGGTAATCTAAGATCATTACCGCCTAAACTCGATTTGTATACCTGGCGTCTGATGCCAGCCAACTGCAGGCAGCTGATTTAATCAATGTGTGCGTGTGAGACAATTAATTACATCATTGCAAGCAAGTGTATCCACGCTAGTGCGAATTTAATTAACATACATTCACGTGTAACAGGCATACTGACCAAAATTGCATTGCAGTTGAAACGGCCCACTGGAATCGTAAGTTTTCGCTGGTAGAGCGGAACTCATAAATGTTGTACTTACTGTATAACAGATTTTTAGTGTAGTAAGCGGAAGGATCACGTTATATTGTTTGGATTACACTGACGGTTCCGTGAGCTTTGTTGGAACTAACTTTATTATGCAGTTATGGACTGGTAGAGGCTCAATAATCTCGTGTAAAGAAAACAAGCAGCTCAAATAGTGTGGGTGAACATTACGGTTCTCAAAAATACTTTCAAAGTCATAGGCAGATATACTAAGTGACATATAAACCGAACACCCAGTTTAAATGGTCTTATTTTAATAAAAGTGCTTAATGAAGCATAATAAGTAAAAGATAAAAATTTCAAAATGATTGCACTGCTTTAAAGCCCTTTGACATTTAATAATGTGTGGATGCACCCTGATGTGCTACGCATTCTCCAACGCGCCTAGGCATGCTTCTGATCAGGTGGTCAATGTCCTCCTGTGGTATCTCATTCCAGGCAACCACCAACTCCTCTCGAAGTGCTTCTAGAGTCTAAGGAGGACGTTGCAAATTGAACAATCTCCTTCCCATCATATCCCACACGTGCTCAATTGGGGATAAGTCGGGAGATCTTGGTGGCCATGGTAACAATGTGACATCATTATGTTGAAAGAAGTCTATTGGGACTCTTGCAACATGTGGTCGGGCATTATCTTGTTGGAAAGTTGGATCTGCCAGGGTGTCAAGATAGGGAAAAGATGGAGTTCTAGAACTTCGTGGATATAACGCTGCGCGTTCATGTTACCTCTGATGAAGATTAAAGGTAACCTGGAACCATAAGCTATAGCACCCCAAACCATAACTCCAACAGTGTGATGAACATGTCTTTCAACAAAAAACTGTAGATTCTTCCTTTCACCACGTCGCCTTCTAACCCTGGCACGACCATCGTGCATGCCTAAACAAAATCGAGACTCGTCACTAAAGACAATACTGATCCATTCCTGATCCCAGAGTGACCGTTGTCTGCACCACTCAAGGCGATTACGTTGGTGTTCTCGAGTTAAAGGGAGGACCCAGTGTGGCCGGTATGAAAACAAGCCAAAACTTAAGGCCAATAATCTTAGGCGGCGATCTTCACGGTCTGTTGTTCTACGGCGGCGTCCAGTGCCCCTTGCTCTTTGCATACGGCCTTCTCGAAGCCGTGCCTGACAACACCTAACCACAGTGTCTACACTTCTTTGCACTCTAACTGCAACTGCCCGAAAAGAAAGTCCAGCTTCCCGAAGTCCCACTATACGGCCCCTATCAAACTCAGTAAGTTGACGAAATCGTACAGGTCTCCGTACTCTAGGCATCGTAACCGATCGTAAAGGATGTCAAGAACCAAAATCCGCCAACGTTGATTCTTTACTGCGGCTGAAATATTCATTTTTAGAGCGTTAGTGAATTAAAAAAAAGCAGTATAAATACCGGAATGTCCAACTGATAAGGCTGAAAATTTTTTCACTTGTTATTTACAGTAAGATAAATACATTCACCAACTTTTATTAAAATAAAACCATTTAAACTGGGTGTTCGGATTTATATGTCACTTAGTATAATATTTACGAATTATCACATTAGTTTTTTCGTAGCCATGGCTGATTATTCAACAATTCATTTAAATTCGCAGTACATTTCCTATCATGTGACAAATTTTTTAGTTTGATTTTATTCAAAAATGGCACAATTTATCGATATTCAATAAGGGTACTTTTTTATGTAGAAATCCCTAGATTTTCAAATTCTAAAATTGGATTTCAAAAATAGAATAACACAAAAATTTTGGAGCTAAAATAGCCTGAATCCGATCCTGTTTCATACGCTTCCAAACAAAACTGTCTAAAATTGTTAATATTTTTAAATCCAGCATAAAAAACTAGGCCAGGATACCAGATTTTATGTCTTTATCTCAACATGTTTCGGAAATATTAAGGAAAAACCATCTTCAGGAGAGCCCCTTTAAAAGACCGTAGCGCCCTTAGGGGACGTTTGTCGACGTATGTTTGTATGAACTGTTCTTCCTATTTTAAGCTCTAGAAACCGCTGGTAGAATATTGCACACTGTTTTAGGGACACCCTGTATATTGAACACCCTGTAGAACCTATTCAATACGCACCAGCCGAATCTATCGCTTTCCATCTACGTATCCTTCGGGATCGAAGTTTATTTAGGACAACAACATTAGCCTATACAAATAATTAAATAAATTTACTGTACAAGTTCTTGATGTCAATGGTCCGCGACTCATCTTTGGTGACAGACGATGTTCCAAAAGACAAGTGCCGAAGGGCAAAGGACACTGCAAACAATTTTAAACTTGATTGTTTTTCTTTGCTTAAGAATCCAAGCTGTTTGGCTGAGCGGGAACAAAACACTTGTAAGTAAAAGGATATTAAAAGGCCTAATGGCCTCTGTCGCTCAAAGAAACAATTGGATTACAGTAAAATGGATTTCATCCAGTGAGATAAACTGATTAGGTTGATAATAGAGAGGAGATAATAATAAAATTGTGAAAAATGCGCCGTGCGATCCCACCATTACTCCCGCCGCTGTCTCCTGGAGGCTTCTTGAGAAAAGCTCTCGCGTTGCAAGCCTTCCTTTTCGCAAAAAGTCCAGAAAAGATGGAATGCAATGAAGATTCCAACTTTTCTGCACAATCACAGAAAGGGGGTTACCATTTAGCTTCCGGTAGCTCAGTCGGTGGCATGAAGACATCTACAGGCGTGTAGCTGTGTGTCGACCATGGCATGGCTAGAGGATAGAAGAACAAACAGAACACAAAAATTTAACAGACTTTATTTAACAAAAAAGCATTTTCATTACATTTGAAATTGAAATTTTAAAGAACAAAATAAGTTCTAAATCTTTGGCGCTGCTATAAAACTATACACTTATCTTTTGCTAAGCTGGTCGATTTTGACTGGACTGAAGCGAGGATGGCCAGGTGCTTGAAGTGGAGGTCCCAGTTATGAGGGGTGACCTCACATTTAGTGGCTTCAAAACTAGATGTAGGCGAAGTTGAACTTAAAGGGGGTGGCCCCAATCAT
This sequence comes from Acanthoscelides obtectus, assembly GCA_963669975.1. NCBI lineage: Eukaryota > Metazoa > Arthropoda > Insecta > Coleoptera > Chrysomelidae > Acanthoscelides > Acanthoscelides obtectus. Next base: position 105,342,191 of record CAVLJG010000006.1, on the reverse strand, counting down.
TTTGTCCTATTCGGACACACATTCTGCAAACCGCTAGCACATGATGCTATTCATGCTACAGAGAACAAAATTCTTAGCTCCTGTTCGATCGGCGGATCAAGTGAAAAGGAAGCGCGAGGAAGATCACAGATCAGGAACTCCGCATCAAGCGCGCTCCAAGCGGAAAATTTTCCAAGTAAAAAAGCTAGAGATGGGATTAATGAGTTGCGATCCTGAAATGATAATCGAGAAGTGATTTAATAAATACAATCGGACGGTGAAACCGTTACAGCGTGACCTCCTACTCTACTCAGAACTTTTCAAGACCTTGTTTTTATTCCTTGGAGATGTTACAACGCACACAAATGCACATACGTGCAAACAGCATTTTATCACGCTTCATACAAAACCGGATACTGGGAAGAAACAACGATCCCGAATGTAGGATATGCAAAGAGAGCGATGAAACCGTATTCCACGTAATGTTTGCTTAGCGCGAATACGTTACCCCTCACGAGTAGACTAGACAAGCAAATCAATTCGTATACTAATCTTCTAGTGATTGCTAGCTTCGACAATCCTGGCCAGAGGTGGAACGATAATGAATTACAATTTAACAAACTTTTTTCGGCACCAGCTGGAGGTGTAGCTAGTGAACAAGTTTTTTCTGAGACAGGCAACATTTATGATGTCAGACGAAACAGGTTAACACCTGACAGGGCACAAACTTTATTACTTAAATTATAAATATTAACGATTTTAATTTATATAGGTCTTGAAGCTCCAGTCCTCTATAGTATCTTTCATCTTCATTTACTAATGTTTCACCTTTTGCCAAAAATTTAAGACCGAATACAGCTGTTACGTTATGTTTGTATAGATATATGTAAGAGATAAATGTTACTTTAGGGGTGGATTTCAGCAGCATTGTCAAATCAACAGTCCGTTATTCTCCACCTATAGGGTGTCAGTCCGTCAAATACAGCGAATGAGCTTCAAGTTCCAATCACCAAATTTTGGCAACCAATAGCTATGAAATGTTGAAAACAAAAGCATGAGATGACAGCTTGTCATTGAAACATCACCAGCTTATTGAATATTAAGAAATTACATATACATACATACATTACAAAATAACAATGGAAAACCCACAAAGCGATATAACATAGACAGCTTAAGGGATGAATCCACCAGTTTCCTTTACAAACTACGTTTAGCACAAAAACTGGACGAAGATATTAACGGCAAGGCAGAAGAAATGTATGAAACTTTGAAACACAAAATTCACGAAGCAGCACTAGAAGCCCTTGGTGTTAAAGATAGAACGGAACACAAAAATTCTTGGTGGACGGACGATTTAACCCAACTGGTAGAAGAAAAGAAAAACTTATATCTTAAATGGTTAACTACAAAAGACGATGAAGATCGAAAAAGCTATAATCGTTTTAAATATATAGTAAAAAAAAAAATTAAAAAAATTAAAAACAAAACATGGGAAACCAAATGTGCTGAAATTAGCTCAATGGTAGGAGGATCTAGGTCTAGAGAAGCTTGGCGAACTATAAATGGTCTTAAAACAAACACGAATGAAAGAAGAAAAATAAATCCCATAAAAATAGAACAGTGGAAAGACTACTACAATAATCTATCTGGCAGAACAACGTGGAGAGTATTTAGACACGCAACTAGATATAGATCAAACGGGAGTTAACAGAGTAGATACCATTCAATTAGAAGAAATAAAAACAGCATTACAAAAAATGAAAAATAATAAAGCTCCGGGACCGGGGGATTTGCCTATCGAGTTAATTAAACACGCCACTACAAGAACGCACGAGCTACTTTGTGTAATTTTTAACAAGTGCCTGGAAGGGGAAACGATTCCCAGAGATTGGAGGAGCTCTTACATAAATTCCATTTATAAAAAGGGAAACAGGAGTGACTGTAGTAATTATCGGGGTATTAGTATTACATCGTCGATCGGAAAGCTGTACGAAAGAGTCCTAACAGCCCGAATAGAAGACGAAGCCACGGAAATTGAAGAACAAAGTGGATTTCGACCTGGGCGATCCTGTGTCGACAACATATTTACAATAAAACAACTGACAGAAAAGAGATTAGCAAGAGGAATGGAGCTACACGCTACTTTTATAGATCTCCGCAAGGCATTCGACTCCGTCCCTTTGCAGAAATTATGGATCGCAATGAAAGAAGCAGGCATAAATAGCAAATACATAAACGCCGTAAAAGCAATGTATAGAGAAAATCAAGTGGTCGTTAAAGTCGGAAATCAAATTTCTGAGGCTTTCCCACAAACAAAAGGTGTTAAGCAGGGCTCCTGCCTCTCTCCAACCCTGTTTAAAATTTATCTCTGCAGCGCTTTAAAACAGTGGATAAGAAAGTGCAGCCCCATGGGTATATGGTTAGAGGACTTTCACTTGTATACAATCCTCTTTGCAGATGATCACGTAGTCTTTGCAGAAGACCAGCAAGACATGACTTACATGATAAACAAACTTATAGAAGAATTCACTGAATGGGGTTTGGAGATAAATATACAAATGACACAATGCATGACTATAGGAGGCACAAGACAAGACATCGAAACAAAAAGCGGAAAAATAGAAAACGTCGGACAGTACCAGTACCTAGGAGTTACAATAGATGAAAGCGGAAAGGATAATAAAGACATACTAAGGAAAATAGGAAAAGGAAAAAATTATGATTAAAGCACTACATCCGATCTTGTGGAGTAAGAACCTAACAAAGAAAACAAAAAAAATTATATATCAGGCTATGATTCAGCCAGTACTGACGTATGGGTCAGAAGCGTGGGTTGTAGATAAAAATATGTCACAAAAGCTTTTCTCAACCGAAATGATGTACTGGAGAAGATGTTCCGGTTTAACTTTACTTGACCATGTTAGAAATGAGACCATCAGAGAAAGAATGGAAGTCGAAAATACAATAATGGACGATATAACAGAGAGGCAGTTAAAGTGGTATGGACACCTGCAACGAATGAACGAAGAAAGGATACCATTAAGGGTTTGGAAATGGACACCAGCACAAAGAAATAAACGAGGAAGACCACGAAGGAAATGGATTTCAAACATCCATACCGCAATGGAAAGTAGAGGACTACATGAAGGAGACTGGAACGATAGGATACGATGGCGTATGGGTTGCGAGAAGCGACCTTAGGTTGCAGAAACTCGCCATATATCATATATCATACATATACAGTGGACCTCCGATAATCCGGCCCTGTCTAATCCGGGGCCCCCTGTAATCTGACATGTCTTTGAATATTAGATACATACGTATTTGACAATCTTCGCTAATGTAGATCACGCAGGTTTGAACAGGTTACAACTTGTACACGCCACCGCTATCGTGCTCGACGCGTAAGCATTGTTTTACTTAGTTTGCATTTGACTACTGGTGATAGCGGTACGGCCTAGCGTGCGTTCATTGTTTACTATTTATTCATTGTGTATTATGTTAAGTATGGTACTTAGTAATTTCATCACAAACTCAGAAGCGAAAGCGCAAAACATTGACAATTCAAGGAAAATGTGATATTTTAGACCGCTTAAATCGCAATGAAACTTTCAGTAGTTTAGCAGGTGAATACGGCGTAGGCCGATCTACAATTTATGACATTAAAAGAAACCAGGAGAATATTAGAAGTTTGTGTCAACTACTGTATGCAGGCCAGGCAAGAGACAGACACTCAAGAAAGCTGAACATCCAGAAGTGGAAGAAGATTTGTACATGTGGTAACTTCAGGAAAGAAATAGGCATGCACCAATTTCAGGACCCATGTTGCCATGGAAGCTAAGTTTTTTTATAAGGAAATAAAAAAAAGATGATTTTGTGGCCAGCAAAGGATGGCTAGAACGTTTTAAAAGTCGTCATGGCATACATTTAATGACTATTACAGGAGATAAACTTTCTAACGATGCCACCTGCATAGAGCAATAAGATTTTTGCAAAAGGTGAACGATTTAAACCTTGACCCGACAGGTGTACAATGCAGACGAATCAGAGCTTTTTTGGCGTGTGATGCCTAACAAAACTTTCGTTTCTTGTAACAAAAAATCCGTACCTGGACGAAAAGTACGTAAAGAGCGTGTAACCATACTACCATCTGCTAACGCTGCGGGCACACACGCGCTTAAGATGATGGTCATTGGGAAATCTAATAAACCACGGGCATTCAAAGCCATTGATTTACCTGTACACTATTGCGGACAAAAAAGTGCATGGATGACAAAAGACCTTTTCAAAAAGTGGTTTGATGAATGATTCGCACCTGAAGTTAGAAAATGGTTAAAAGATCATAATTTTCCTCAAAAAGCGTTGTTGCTTCTGATAACGCTCCCGGTCATCCGCCGGAAGAAGAACTAACAACTGAGGATAAATGCATCACTGCGATGTTTCTTCCGCCAAATTGCACTGCCCTGATTCTACCAATGGACCAGAATATCATTCAGTTTGTCAAGCAAGAAAAAACTACTTCTGAGAGCCGTATCAAAAGACCAACCAATAGAAAAAACTTTAAAAGAATTTAATATGAAAGACTTGATTTTTGCTCTTTGATAGTCGTGGAATGCGTTACCGTTATCAACTATTAAATCGTCTTGGAAAAAGTTATGGCCAGATATAGTCACCACTCCTAGCAACGTTCCACAAATCAGTGTTACTTCGGAAGTTATAGAACAAGTCGCTACTGAAACACAGATAAGTCCGGAAAATTTGGAAATCTGGTGCCGTGGAATGGATAAAGAGGAAAATGTTTTTCATGAAATGTCTGACGAAGAGATTATAAAAGAGGTTTCTAATTATACAACAAACAATCAGGAAAATAACGACGACGTGATTGCAACTGCCTCACAAGTCACAGCACAAGACGCAATTAACGCCTTTGAGCTAGGTTTACAATGGGCTGAAGAGAATGGTACATCCTACAACGAACTTTTACTTTTGAAAAGACTGCGGGACAAAGCTCTGATCTCGCGTTATAACAACCTTAAACAAAAAAAAATTGATGAATATTTAAAAGCTTCTTAATTTGATAAATTCATTAATGATTTTGATTAATAATTCTTGATTATTTTGGTACATATGTATGTGCATTTATGCTTAATTTTATAATAAAACGTAAACTCTCTATTGTTATTTAAATTACTAAATTCGACATACATAAACTATGTATGATTTGTACTTCAAAGTACATACATATGTGTACATGACATATACATATAATCTTGCCATTGGATAAGTAATTTGTCGGATTACAAGGTACTCTTTTGTAAAAAATTCCGGACTATAGGGGGTCTTAGGCAGAGCTCTATAATCCGACTAATTCGGTAGTCTGACACTGCATAATGTTTGTCGGATTACCGGAAGTCTACTGTAGTTTAGTCAAAATTTAAAAAAATGTTCGATTTTTTATATATCCGTCGATCCATAGTTGTAAATGCGAGTGATGTTACCACTCTTGGGAATCGGCCTATTCTAACAGACCGGACAAGTGTTGCCAACAAGCCGGAGATCGTAATCAACGATCATAAAAATAGGCTAGGCACTATAACTGACGTCGCAATAGAACTTTACATCTATTCTAAGTGACATATAAATTCGAACACCCAGTTTAAATGGTTTTATTTTAATAAAATTTTGTATAAGTACTTAGTGAAGCATAATAAGTAAATGATAAAAATTTCAAAATGATTGCACTGCTTTAAAGCCCTTTGACCTTTATTAATGTGTGGATGCACCCTGATGTGCTATGCATTCTCCAACGCGCCTAGGCATGCTTCTGATCAGGTGGTCAATGTCCTCCTATGGTATCTCATTCCAGGCAACCACCAACTCCTCTCGAAGTGCTTCTAGAGTCTGAGGAGAACGTTGCAAATTGAGCAATCTCCTACCCATCATATCCCACACGTGCTCAATTGGGGATAAGTCGGGAGATCTTGGTGGCCATGGTAACAATGTGACATCATTATGTTGAAAGAAGTCTATTGTGACTCTTGCAACATGTGGTCGGGCATTATCCTGTTGGAAAGTTGGATCTGCCAGGGTGTCAAGATAGGGTAAAAGATGGGGTTCTAGAACTTCGTGGATATAACGATGCGCGTTCATGTTACCTCTGATGAAGATTAAAGGTGACCTGGAACGATAAGCTATAGCACCCCAAACCATAACTCCAACAGTGTGATGAACATGTCTTTCAACAAAAAACTGTGGATTCCTCCTTTCACCACGTCGCCTTCTAACCCTGGCACGACAATCGTGCATGCCTAAACAAAATCGAGACTCGTCACCAAAGACAATACTGTTCCATTCCTGATCCCAGAGTGACCGTTGTCTGCACCACTCATGGCGATTACGTCGGTGTTCTCGAGCTAAAGCGAGGACCCAGTGTGGCCGGTATGAAAACAAGCCAAAACTTCTCATTCGTCGGTAAACACTTCGCATGCCAATAGGTCTTCCGTGTTCTGCAAACCATTCATTTGCAATGGACCTGGTAGTGGAGAAACGCTCCCTTAAGGCCAATAATCTTAGGCGGCGATCTTCATGGTCTGTTGTTCTACAGCGGCGTCCAGTGCCCTTTGCTCTTTGCGTACGGCCTTCTCGAAGCCATGCCTGACAACACCTAACCACAGTATCTACACTTCTTTGCACTCTAACTGCAATTGCCCGAAAAGAAAGTCCAGCTTCCCGAAGTCCCACTATACGGCCCCAATCAAACTCACTAAGTTGACGAAATCGTACAGGTCTCCGTACTCTAGGCATCTTAACCGATCGTAAAGGATGTCAAGAACCAAAATCCGCCAACGTTGATTCTTTACTGCGGCTGAAATATTCATTTTTAGAGCGTTAGTGAATTAAAAAAAAGCAGTATAAAAACCAGAATGACCAACTGATAAGGCTGAAAATTTTTTCACTTGTTATTTACAGTAAGATAAATACATTCACCAACTTTTATTAAAATAAAACCATTTAAACTGAGTGTTCGGATTTATATGTCACTTAGTATATTTTCAGCTGGAGGTACGATGTTCAACCCTTCATACATCAAAATCAGTTAAAAATATAAAGGCAGAGCAAGTACTATTGTAAGTACAAGAAATTATTTTCATCATCGATATCTTTGAGGAGCCTACTATGCGTGTATACTATTTTACATTTCCCTTCCTATAATATGATATTTTCTTCCAAAAAAGAATATGTCATACGAATTTATGATCCAACCTGCAAAACAGACGTTTAGAGGTATGCTACATTATTGGAACAAATAACCCATGTTCGATAAAATCGTTACAAAAATAGTGTAACTCATATTCAGTTGGAACAGGCTCCTGAATTGTAAAACGCTACATGTCCCAGTTTTTGCGCACGAAAAACTTTCGAATCGCTGTCATATCTGGCAGTAATTCAAAAATTAGCCCACATATTTCCTGTAAAAGCGTTCTGAATTCAGTCAGCTCATGGATAAATCCCGCATCGCGTTATGCACTCATTTGAAATGGACTATTAATAATGATGAACTCAATCAGTCCGCTTGTGGAACAACTACATTCAGGGTTGTATCTCGCTTTTGTGTATCCAGCGAAAAATGAACGTTGTGGCTGTGACCGAAAATTCATAAAGAGGTGGTGATGTGGCTGGCACATACTGTGAGGCATTTCGTATGCTGATTTGTAAGTAATCGAACAAAAATAGCAGTAGCTATGGAATACAGTAGGGCGGTCCACTGAGTATCTTTTGGCATTATGTAGGTTATTGTGACATTATAGTCTTCAAACTTACCATAAAGTGGGCCAGAAAGTACTTCTTTCGATGGGATGTAGCGTTTACCGTGGGCTGATCGACTTTCTTCTGGTAAATTTATCAGCAGCAATGTTTACTGTCGTTTCTCTAAATCGTCACCAAAGAGAGATAAGACAGAGACCTCTGTTGTCAATTCTGTCAATTCTTTCGTGAGCTTTCATTGCCTTTAAAAAGCATACATCCTGGTTAGGTGCTTTTACCGCTAAAGTGCATTGCAACCACGGTTTCAAGCATGCCTTATCCTCATTAGAAAGTTTGAGCTGGAAACTTAGTAACGCTATTTTTAATGAATAGATTGCTTTGGCCATCCATCGAACTTGATGCATGGCACCTGGCGGTCGAATCTTTTTCTTTCTCAGTATCTCTTGCAAGGAATATTAATCAAAGTTCGATACAGGGTGTTCCTTAATGATATGCGAATACTTAAGGATGTGAATCTACATGAAAAATTAATGTTAGTTTGCTTTATTGGGTATGGTTCAGCAATGTTTCCTTACAAAAACTCGGGGTGTTGAAGTTTTAGGAAAAAAATGGAAATTGATTAGTACTTTCAGACCCGATTCAGATACTTCACTAATATCTAGTACGCAGTGAGAGTTAATAAAGTTGCATATTTTTCAACACAAAAATAATTTCTAGCGTTAACAGTGGCGTACGTACGGGTATTGACTTCGATATTTTTTAAGAAAAAAATAGTACGCCAATGGTTTTAGTCAAATAAAAATTATTTTTGAATTCCCCGTTTAATTCAAAACAAATGGTCTCTCTTGACTTGTTTGCCTTCATAAAAAAATAAAAACCGTTCTATTGTCTAACTTGCAAAATTATTATTAATTTAATTGGAAAAATTGAACACATTAGGGGTAATGAACAACAACAACTGACAACATAAACATAACATTAAAACCAACGAAATGATTACAAAAATTGTTGAAAATGGCCCCCCTTCACTTAGTATGAATCTGTAGTTGGGATTTTCGTTGCAAATGGTAAGTAATCATTTGTTTTTATGTTCTATTAGCCTTGGTTGGTATAAAAGAAGGTTGAGTCTTTATGTTTATATACTTATACAAAATTTTATTAAAATAAAACCTTTTAAACTGGGTGTTCGGATTTATATGTCACTTAGTATAGTTGTATTTCCATATAAACCAGTGCAATTAAATTTACCTTTATCGGTCAATGTTGTTTGCAAGTAACAATAGAACCTGTACTTTATCTCGCAATGTTGCTTGCAAGCAACTAATTCTAAAGTCATTTTCCCAGGTTATTTTTCAACTTTTATAATACCTTATGCCATCTATAAGTCATAACTTATAACCTATGTCGATATTAGATTTTTTCAATAAGGTGTCGCACAAAGGCAGATACAGGGTTAAATGTCATCGCTGAACTAGCTGTTGATGTTATACCGCTTTTACCAACATTTTATAGCTTTTCTACCCAATTAGATTTCATTTAGTAAGTGTACAAATTTTACCGTCTCTCTCCATGAGATATATATTTGGTTTACGTTATAAAATAAACTCCCCGACGCCAAACCTTTTTGTAATTAGAGCGATTGCGGATTGAGGAATATAAAAAAGTCGTTTAAATTTCCTCAATTCGTGCTTATTTGAGTTGAAATATGGGCGCAATAACTTTCTTATAATTGGGTTAGCGCCAGTTCTGCAAAAAAGTGCCGCTCTTCCTGAAAGAAATCCCTAATTAGGCTATTTGTTCCGTGAAATAAAAAGTCGGCGAGCCTACGCAATCCGTTCTCACTTTTAAAGTGATATTTCAAGGGAAAAGTTTTTCCATTCAGAAGAGAAGATTTTCTGTACTCACTTCCGGAATGAATTTAAATTGGCATAGTAAATAAGAACGCAGGGGATTGTATGATAAGCTTCCGGTTAGAAATTTAATATCATTACGGTTTTTTCTTTAAGTTGGTCGCGAATCATGATACGCAGGAATTTTAACCGACTGAATGAATAACTTCTTCCTGTCAGAGGTTCGTTTGGTGCTTTTTATTTCACAATGTGCAGTATGGTGTCCCACGGAGTATACCTTCTTCTCACGAATCCTCCTGTAGTAATTTCTAAATCGTCAATAGGCGATAGAATGTAGACGAAAATTATCCTTTTAGGGCGGAGCTAACGAAACATGACTATTTCTGGATTGTTCTTTAGCCAGTATGCGAGGGGCCTTGCATTTGTACAGATAATGATATAAATGATATTAATAATATTGTAGCCGACCAAGTTATCAATTTCTAAATTCGTTGAAATAATTCGTCATGCCGCCTACCCTTGTAAAGATTCGTCGCATCCATAAAATAGAAGTAAACATAAAAACTAAGGGCAGAACAAACACTCGCATATGCAAACCACCCAGTGAACGCCAAGGGAAACCAAATTCATATTACGAAGAAAATAGATAATAGAACCGGATGCTATAAAGTTGGACTTTTCAAATATGCCGGGACAAAAACAGGGTTTGGAGTATATTCTGTAATAACATTTGGTTGCTATAACTATAAAGTTACAACCAAAGGAGTGCTGAGAAATTTTAATCTCAACCATTTGGTTAGCAGAACCCCGAGCGCTGAACGGTCACGCGTCAGAGGCGTATCATGGGATATCTAAGACTTCCGAAGGCTAGCATATTACTAAAAATTGTCATAATTGTGGAAAAATATGAAAAAGAGGAGACAAACAGCTAGGTTTTTAGTATAATTTTTCCCTAGCTGATAGGAGCAGGGGCGCCAGGCTGGATACGATTATACCATCTGTCAGCGTACGCGTTGACAGATGCGGTTTGGAAATTATCATTAGAGAGGAGCAGGTGAAACTAACGAAAGACTGCGTAGTTCCAATGAAGCTAATTTTGTTAAAAATACTTGAAAATTTTAGAAGAGGGTCACCGTAAGTTTTACCTAAATGCTATGTATAATTTTATAATTATTTAAGAGGACATCTCGAATTGTGGCCTCAGCATTACAGGAATTCCCAATCCAATGAAACTATTTGGTTTTGCCCCAAAGCAATTAAAGCCTCGAGATGCCACTGAAGTTGGCGTGTTGCGTAAACTAAAGGGAAGACTGTACGCTGACGGAAAAAGGCTACTTTCCAAACACATGGAAACAAGCTCTAATTATTCCAATTTCTAAAAGAATGAAACCCACTGAGTATAATGTATAATGATCTCAGACCTATCAGTTTATTACCAATTTTATCCAAAATTTTAGAAAAAATTATAAAGTTCCAATTGACCGCTTACCTAGAAAAAATCTTTATTTTTCCCGACACTCAATCCGGTTTTAGAAAAAATTATAGTACATCTTCCCACTTAATCTGCAAGACAATATTTTAAGTGCCTTAGATAAGAAAATGGGACTAGCCTTAATCTCTATAGACTATTCGAAAGCCGTTGACAGCATCAATCATAAATTATTACTTGCTAAATTAAATTACATAGGTCTTGACAGTGTATCCCTTTTCTTACAATGTTGCTATTATTTATAATGACCTTCCTAAAGTATATAAAGAATTTTCATTACCTGTCTTTCGACAAAAAGTTAAAACATTATTACTCAACCCTCTAAACATATAATTTACGTAATCATTCATTTCTTTTTTAATTCAGATTGATAATTTTTTGGTGCATTTGGGTTTGGAAGGTATGCCTTGTTCATCTTTTCTCCTTGAGGGAATATAGTAGTAGTTGCCTCAAGTGTATGCAGGGCGAGTACTGGATATTTGCTACAGGTATAGTTCCAACTGCCACAGTTTAGTAATCTAATTCCCGGAACTCGGGCATTCCTTTACGGCAAACAAGCTCACAGACTGTCAAAATTAATTTCATTCCTCTATAACCCAGCTCCCGCAGTATTTGCTGAACAACCCATTTATTTTGAATCAATTGTGGTTCATTAAGGCCCCACGAATTCCCTCCTGCAGTTTTCCATAAATCGGATGTTCCATCTCCCAACTCCCAGTGCAACTTTTCTGATCTGTGACTTTCCGGTGTATTCGCAAAATAGAACACCTGCTACTAGAAAACTAGTCGTATTCCCAAACTCTTCGCTTCCTGAGGAGCATACGCTTTTTGCTGGAGATGATCTCGCAACTCCGTAATGGATGATAATCATTCTCTCTACGTTGGAAGAGGAACAACTCCTCACCTTGACTCCCGTGGCGGTGGTGTGTATCCCCTTTTAGACATTGCAACTCCCGGGCACGTTCCAAATTTAATTGCCCTTCAGGTTGTATAGCTTTTCATCACTGCTCCAATACGCTGAATATGAATATTGTTGTGGAGCAATTCTAAAGTGATTTAGGGTGAAACATTGAAAACTATTTGTCCGGGGCTAGCCGTGAATCCTGGAATTGTATTGACATCAAATTCGGAATCCACGCACCGGATTCACCTAGAAAACAAGCTTTTATCTCGATCATAGACGTGCAACAGTTTTTGATATTTTTTATAAGTCGTCTTTTGACAAAGTTGAATTCTTACCAGTATATCAAAAACGAGGCATTTTCGGACTGAATGGTTTCGGTTTCAGCGACCCAAAAGCCGTATTATAAGACATGTTGACTGACCCATTTAGTATCTTTTTGGTAATGATACCCTGCCTAAACATGGTAATTATATGCTAAAATGCTTTAAATGTGGTTTTACATGTATGTGATCCCGTTTATCATGTAGATCTAATTATTTAGCGAAAAATTGCAAAACTATGCGTTTTTTGCGACTTTAATCTGCTAAAAATCTATTTTTACTATCGATGGCTACATGACAACGAAACTTTGCACAATGGGGTAATTTGTGGCGCTTAATACGAATATCACATTGAAAAAATTCCAAAGTGTTATCAGACAGGATTTAGGGTGAACAGTTGACAAGGAACTATTTTTCCGGGCTAGCCATGAATTCTAGCAATGTATGGACATCGAATTTGGAATCTACGTACCCAATTTACCCAGAAAACAAACTTCCATTTCGATTATAGACGCGCAAGAGTTTTAAAAAATTTTTTATTAGTCGTTTTTTGGCAAAGCTGAATCCTTGCTGTCTTGAAAATGAGGCATTTTCGGACGCGATGGGCCATGGATTCGGTTTCAGCGACCCACAAAGCATATTATAAGACATGTTGCGTTCACGTTTCCGACTGACCCATTTTGACCCTTTTAGGTAACAATAGTAATAATAATAATAATAATAATATTTATTTACTCAATGTACAAAGATAACAAACAATATGAGTAAATAAATATAAAGTCAAAACAGGCCCAATAGAAGGCATCGCCTGTACATGGACCAATAATTTAAGTTGAAACTGTTGAACACAAATGACAAAAATTAGCTACAGTAGATTATGTATTTAGTTGATGTTCGTACTTATGAGTTTATGAATTTCAGTCCTAGATATAGAATGTAGCCACTTTTTTAAATTTCTTTTGAAACAATTTCCGAAACGTAAATCTTTTAAGTCTTTAGGTATAATTTCATAAAATTTAGGCGCTAAATAGAGATATGATCGCTGCATTATAGATTTATGCGGTTGAGGAACTACTGTGCCACGAATTTTGTACCTGGTATAATGATTATGTTTAATTTTTTGGTCGGTGTTTACAAATTTATGGTAGTGAGTGATACTGTGTAAGAAATAAAGCTGTCTTATATCATACATTTGAACATCTGCGTATAATTTTTCAGTGGGATAAAGTTTCGGTTTTTTAAATATCATTTTTAGAATACTTTTTTGAAAAACATCTAAATTATAGATATGTGAGGAACATGCAGCTCCCCATGCTAATATACCATATGTGAGATGAGGCTCAATCAGTGCATGGTATAATGTTCGAAGATATTTTTCTGTCAATATATTCCCAAGGTATTTAATTTTGTAGGATACAAATCTAACTTTCTTTAAAATATAATTGACATGGATGTCCCATCGTAAGTGAGGATCCAAGACCACTCCAAGGTATTTTATGTTGGGCACTCTATTAATTTGCATTTTTTGATCATTAATGTTGAACGAGAAATTTGTGTAATTTGGCAGATGTCTAGCATAAGATCCAAATGGTAAAAAATGTGTTTTAGAGTAGTTAATGCTTAATTTTCTACTGTTAAACCACCGAATAATTTTGATAAAATCATTTTCAATTACATTTTTCAGATCAGACCAGTCAGTGCCTTCATATAATATTGCAGTATCATCTGCAAAACTAGTTATTTTGCCAACACAATTAATTTGGAAAACATCATTTAAATATATATTGAATAACAGCGGACCTAAGACAGTTCCTTGTGGGACACCACACTTAATATACATTTCTTTACTAAATGATCCTGATATCTGCACAGATTGTGGGCGATTTGACAAATAATTTTCGATCAGTGAGTACGCGTTTCCTCTGAAACCAATTCTCTCCAATGCTTCTAATAATAATTTGTGATTAACTGTATCGAAAGCTTTCTTTAAATCAACAAAAATGCAGATTGAAGGGATTCTGTTATCAATATTTTGATGTATTTGATTTACAATTTTAGTTATTGCGTCCGATGTAGCATTCCCTTCTGTAAATCCATATTGATTTTCATTTAAAATTTTGAATTTTGTGAGGTATCGAATCATTCTAGTAGATAAAACTTTTTCAAAAACCTTTGCTACACTGGATATTATTGATATTGGTCTATAGTTGTTAACATCTGTTTTTGTTCCTGATTTATTTATTATTTATTAATACTCCTGTACATGGTAATTATATGTTAAACTGCACTGCTTTAAATGAGGTTCAAATGACCTTTATTCCACGTATTTTGGGTTGCCAATACCGAATCCGAGGTCGTTGTACATGTATGTGATCCCGTTTATCATGTAGATCTAATTGTTTGACGAAAAATTGCAAAGTTATGCGTTTTGTGATACTTTAAGTTGCTATAAATCCATCTTTACTGTAACATTTTCCGAGTCCGTTTGGGTATGGATCAAAACACTGGATTCCATAAAAAGAAATGCACTATAATATATTATTATAAATTGATTTATCTTGTACCTGTTGCTATAACTTGTATAAGCTGCCCTACCACATTTTCCATTGTCCTTTGATCCATAGCTATTATGGCAACATCATCAGCATATGCGGTAAATTAATGACTTTTAAACAATATGCTTCCTGAACTCTTCAGCTGACTCTCCATAACAATCCTTTCTACAGTATATTCAGATAGGAGATAGACCGGACATAAACAAGACCACGTGATCATCGAACGCTGTAACATTCGGCAGGGACGTATTAAGAGTCACGCAGTACATATTTTAGATAGTAGTAGATGCTGCTTTGCGTAACTTTGTAGTAAATTAGCACAATTCGATGTGTATACGATTGGTGATGGATATTTCCAGCTTCGGATGCCGCCTGATGTTT
>CAVLJG010000006.1:105196064-105326446 GCA_963669975.1 Acanthoscelides obtectus | reverse complement strand
TATTCAAATTTATTAAAATAAACCATTTAAACTGGGTGTTCGGATTTATATGTCACTTAGTATACATAGAACACAATATTTCATTTTCGAAATGGAAAACTAAACTTGACATTTGTAAAAGGGTTTAAGTCCATCGACATTTAATACAAAAAAAGTTTAAGTGCCAGAACTAGAGGAAGCCACGCAGTAATTTTTTTGTAATTCTACCAAGTTTCTTGTAGTATGGCTGATTTTGGCTGGGTATATACGGTATCATGTCTTCCAAATTTTTAAGTTTCTCTTTGGTAATGCGATGAGGTACATTTAGATTATCAAGAGTGATTTTGACAAGTTGATCGTTCTTTTTTAATTTTTTTAAAACATTGACAGTCTGCCAGCCTTCAACTACGCTAATTTGTTTTTAATGTTAATGTTTACAGGATTATCTTTACTTCCTTTTAGAGTTGATACTTTAGATATACTAAGTTTTGAAACGTTTAGGTATAGGTCGGCAGCTTTCTGTAAATTTTTAAAGTGTTCCGGCTTTATAGACATTGTCCACAATATTTTTTGCTTTTATCATTTCTTGGACACATTGGGGAGTGTAGCACTTTTCGACTCTTTTTCTTTTCTCGATCAACGCGAAATCCCTATCGCAAGGCATATAAAAATGCTCACTGACTAAGAATATTCTCTCTATTTCATCAATCTCGCTTACTACCAAAAATATGAAGGCCATAAGTACCATCCTGTTTTTCTTTTGCCCAATGTAGTTGTCTGACCATATATTAAGCTTTTTTCCATATTGGGAAAGACGACGACTTGCAACAACATTAAGCACACATGATGCAATCTCGTTTCCTCCTCTATCAGCAATGGTTCCATCACAGATACACATTATAGCTCGATTTGTATTGCCAATATGAATACACAAATTATACACAGAAAGTCGCCTGCTGTAGAACATTATTTGGCCGAGTTAACGTGGGAATGAAAATTACTTGTAAGTCCATACTGACAGTACATTGATTACTACCGATTTCTGGCACATAGACCCTTGTGAATATTCTTCATAATGGCACATAGAGATACGCTATGAATATTCCCACCATCTCCACCTTTTGGGAGTGCGTTAGAACATAGAACCTTCTTATTATCGTTAGGTTTGGTATATTGACTCTTTTAAATCAAAAATCTGATTTTTGGAATTTTTGCCATTTAGACCCTTTTGCAGTTAAGGCCTTCAAGCAAACAATAGTGTTGGGAAAGGAAGTAGAATAAAAACAGGAAAAATGTAATTCCGACCGAAAAAATAAGATATACTTACATTTAACAGAAGTACCATTTCAGAAGTTAAAAACTATACAACATAAACAATTATGACGTTTTTCCCAAAAATATAATATGATGATTTTGCAAAAAAAAACGGAATAATCACACATTCGTCGTCGCAATGCCAACTGTAGATACGAATACAGGTGCGTTGACAAATAATGCCGTGTGGCGCTGTAGTCAGTGGTTGTAAAAAAATGTTAGATCTCACTGACCGGATCATGAAGTTATGCACATACAGATATAGATGTGTATAATTTATAATTTGTCTTTAATATACAGAGTGCTTCTCAGTGACCGGTTGACGGGCAGGTGTTCCACGCTATGATTCCTAAAATAATGTTATGAAAAAAATGTTGTGATTTTAAAAAAAGTGGTTTCTATTTTTATTTCGAAGCTACTTTATTGCGAGCGCAATGCACATCATAGTAAACTAAATTTTGTGCTGTTCGTTATACAGACTTTGTTGATGTTGTGCGATTACTGTACTTTGCAGTTGTAGGTAAACTGGTGGGACACCAGCAAATGATACAGAAAACTGCTTGGAAGTTTGTAGATTCTTAGCGAGTTTGTGACTGCTACTTGGCACAAAACGTTGTTAATTACATTTTTGTGACACTTTGGACATTCCTATCCCTAACTGTTTAATTATTTGCTACATTATCTCAGTTATAATACCGCCAAAATTCTAAATTCGTTAGTTAAGCGAATTCGTACCACTGTTGTTTCCCAGACAACTTTTATTTGGGGCGGTATTAGAGCTTCACTGATCATGTGGTCTCTGTGGAATGTGAAAGCGCTGGCTGCCTACGATATAAACACGGCAATGAATGTTACTGCAAGAACATATCTATCGTATCTCAAACCAGTGCTTATCGTAATCGTGTTTGATCTGAACGTTTTGTTTATCAGTATAGCGTTGGATCAGTTTCATTCGTTGACTGTTGTTCCGACACTGGCGACCCCCGACCAAAGCTCATTGGTCTAGCGATCACATTGTAACAAGAATGAATGCGCCATCTGTTGGGGACCGCGCCAGTAACTCGCCTCTTAGATCGACGCGAAGTGACCTCGACGATTCTGGAATGCCGCTATGCGGCTCACCGGAATCTTCTCGAACCAACGATGCGAACTATATAACCCGACTACCGGGAGAGGGAATCAAAGTATATTAGGGCCGAGCAGAGTGGAGTATAGTTCAGTCAATGGACGGCATAAGAATTAGTCAGACATAAATAGTGGTGTACGTAAATGTTCTATCTACAGTATATTCAGATAAGAGATAGACCGGATGTAAACAAAAGGTTCGGGTGATTTTCACGCTAACGCCGCCGTCTCGACGTAAAACAGGAGCCCTCATTGGTCAATTCGCAATTAAATGCCTATGCCGAGCGGCAGAACAGTCGTATCAAGGCAGAGTCACATTCAGGTTCTGACGTGTTACGTATGTCGTGTGCATCATTGCAATTTGATATTTCTTTGGACGTTTTCGTTTGTTATCTTATTAAGTTGTTGAGTTTGTCGTTGTTATTGTTATACCTTGTTATTGATTGTTATTGTTATCAACTGCTTGCGCAAAATGCCCAGTAGTACAGATACTGCCGATGAAGTTGTAAACTCCTGTAGTCCACCTAGGAAACGCTCTAAAAAAAGACACCTGAGTGCAGAAATGAAAGAGGTCATTTTGAATATATATAAGATCTAGCGCGAGGAGAAACGAGGCATAAACCATCAAAGAAATTGTTGTGAAGGTTTCTCACAAAGTTGGGGTGTGTCGCGCATCAGTGTTTAATATGTTAAGACAATACAAAAAAAATACACCTTTTCTGAGCCAGTGACCAGTAAACATCGCAAAAGTATTGTACTTCGATTTCCAGGTAAAGGGAAAAGGCTCATATCTGCCATATTGGCATTGAGGATGATTTGTTTGTAAACGGTCTGTGGTGCTTTGAGTCTAAGAAAACTGGAGATTACCACGAGGGAAATGAATGGCGAATCGTTTGAACAGTGGTTTTCAAAAATTTTACCGAACTTAGAGGAAAACGCAAGTAATTGTGTTGGATAATGCGCCTTATCATTCTCGAAGAATGGAGAAGGTCCCAACAACGGCTTCAAGGAAAGTTGATGTTCAAAATTGGCTCCGCTCGAAAATATCAACTTTGAAGAAGCAATGCTGAAAGTAAAATTATTAAGAATTGTCAAGGATCACAAGGCGGAATATCAAAAATACGCCATTGACGAAATGGCAGCAAGTCAAAATAAAACTGTGCTCCGTTACCTCCATACCATTGCGAGCTCAATCCCATTGAGCTCATATGGGCAGAGGTTAAAAATTATATAGCTAAGCACAATACAACTTTTAAATTTTGTGACCTCAAAGGACTTTTTCAAAGAAGCACTAGAATTAATAACAGCGCAAAAAATGGGAAAACTGTATTAAGCACGTGAAAGACAAACTTGAAAAGAGAATGTGGGAACTGGACAATATTTTAGAGGAACAAGTCGAGCCATTCATTATTGACGTTGTGCTTCAGGGCAGTAGCGACGATGAAAGCTCATCAAGCTCATCTTTCCAATAAAAGATGTCGTTCATCAATTCGGTAAGTTATAAGTAATTATACAGCTACTGTATTTTTTAATTAATTATTGATATTTTTGAACCCATTTTGGCAAAACCTATTCAAGAATCTACTTTCTGACAATGTTCAACCATGCACATTTTTTTACGTTTTGAACGTTTTAATTTGGTTACATATTTACCTAGAAATCAAAAAATATACTAATCAATATTCTAAAAGCAATTTTAAGAGATATACGATTATTTTTAATTTAGGCTAATTTAAACGCCATTTTGAGATTATATTCGACTGTATTTCACCAAACATCAGGCGGCATCCGAAGCTGGAAATCGAAGCGAAAATTTTGAAACCCTTATGTATATTTACATCATTATATATTTCTTACCCCACCCCCACATGATCCTATATCCATCACCAATCGTATACACATCGAATTGTGCTAATTTACTACAAAGTTACCCAAAGCAGCATCTACTATCTAAAATATGTACTGCGTGACTCTTAATACGTCCCTGGCCGAATGTTACAGCGTTCGATGATCACGTGGTCTTGTTTATGTCCGGTCTATCTCTTATCTGAATATACTGTAGTCAGGATAAATAAATTAGTGCAAAGAACCCAGAAAAACGCTGCAACATATTGTTGTTGGCCTGCGTTGGCCCCAATATGTGAATACGGCATGAGGTAGATGCGTATTCTGGGTGTAAACTAAGCAAGTTAATGCAATCCTTCCTCTTCAAATAACAGACGTTTATTGTCTGTACAGCCCGATAGTTAGTGGCTTAAGTGGTGTTTGCCCTCCACGGACATGTTTACACGATGGTTAGCCTATCGCTGATACAGCGCCTAGCAGCATTTACGCACAGAACAACCCGAATTATTGGTGCTCTGTTGGCCCAGATATCCACGGTGTAAACATGTTTCAGCAGAATTAGCATTAATATAATTGTAATTATACCCGGTGTTTTAAATTCGACCCCCATCAGTGGGATCTCGGTAAGAGATATTACGAAATCGTTTAAACTGGGGCAAGAGACGGAAAAAAACGAATTGCCACCTTTTTCTCCCCTACATGATGGCATGATTAGAATTTCAATATGACGTGTCGTGTCTTGTCCTCCAGCATGAACTTTATTTTTTCTCATATACGTCATATTTAATTTTTACACAGATGAATGGAGTTCTCTTAATTCTGTTTCCAGAAATGTTTAATACGTGATACATTTCAAAAAACATAATTTGGTTAGTAGGCCTTGAGATTACCAGTCAGTCATTTGTTTCGTACACCAGATCTATCACAAAAGAATTTTTTTGGACTTATTTTGTCATTGTTACTTTTTGTCCTCTGGACCATAGTCAAATTTTCAGTTAGTCTTCCATCACCAACTTTGTTCTTTGATATGGATGCTATTTTGGAATTTTGTGATGATGTACAACGTGAATTGAAATTTTTATTCTTCTAATTTGAGACTATAAAGCAAACCCTTCTTTTCGATTGGTAGAATTTGTGTCTGGGTTACAACTGAAGAAATAGGTTTTTGTAGTTGAACCAGGTGATATATGAAGTATTTCTTGATTTAATATGAACATTAAACAAATCATACAATTTTCTTCTAGTTTGAGGGACATTTTACAGAAAATCGACCATCGACTTCATTAGTCGAATATGTACCACAGGTGCAAATTTTTGATTCCCGCGGGTTGATAGTAAGTATTTATCTTACTTACAGCTCCTGCCATTTACAATCTCAATCTTGTCATCTAGTGACGATTCGGCCATTCATTTTGTATGCACTTTTATAGCAAGAATGTGTGAAAATTTCAGTCTACAGATTATACCGTTCACTTGTATTTGCTGGATTAAGTAGGTCCTCCCTGTATTCCCAGTGCATCGCGTCAGGCAGTAAAAAGCAAATTTCGCATGTAAAACGGTTCAATAAACATCCACACTGCCGCTAAAAATACACGCAATTTGTGCATGCGTTTGCACCACGGTTTATTAACCGCACAAACTGCATCGGCCGAGTGTAAATAATAAAAAAAAATGGGATACGTGGTCTGCGGGATAATTTGAGAAAATATATCCAAATCCACAGCAAAAAATGGTATACAGTATGTTATCATGATATAAACAGTTGAAATGCGTGAACTAATAAAAGTAACGATAATTTCAATAATTTGGAAGACGGGTATGACCATGCATACCACCTGGTGCTCATTGACGAGTACCCACTACGCTGTCGTCCCTCGTCGACGTCCGGAAAGGGCGTTCGACCCTCTCTTTACCTGATTTTCCTTCATAAATAAAGATTACACATCACAGACGTAAAGAATTTATTAATAAATCATAAATCCGTACCTCAGAGCCAGACTAGGCTAAGTCCAAATAAGTAGATTTGAGATAATAATTAGTTTATGAAATACTTTTCTTGCATTGTATTGTATGAGACTTGACATGAGTTAGGCAGTTGTAACTTCTTTATTATTACAGATAGATGGATGCTGCATGTAGCAAATTAAATTCACAATATAATCATAAGCTTTTCATATTAAAGTCAAATTTGATAAAAATGGACTTACCTAGTCTGGCTCTGGAGTACAGAAATGCATTGTCATTTTGAAGTGATTTATAACAAAACTTTAGTTTTTTTTCACGGGTTTTGGCGGGTCTCAGTAGTACTACAGGAATTCTTTTCATATATCCACCTCTTTCACACACCAAAAGTCAACTTGTTGATTGTGGTGGACATCACAAGCGTTTATCTTAGGTGTCCAGCGGTGACTTTTCTGTATGTGATAAATTTGCGAACAGCGGAATGGAACTGTGTCATAAACCTAACCTATAAAATATATATTTTGGAATTTTGGCTTGGGAGTTTGGTTATTCTGCTGACTTGTGGAAAAAGAGGCAAGTTTGCTAGCTATCACTTTCAGGTCTTGTTAAATATTCATATAATATTTATTTATCCTATACAATCAATATCACCGTACATTTTCTTCCAGTTCATCTGTGAAATCCATGATCGATGATAGTGAAGAATCAGTATCATCTCTAACATGAACTTTATAGGGTTTTTATCCATATGCAGTCGGCTTCTATGCGCGGAAGTTTGCCTGTGTAAGCTCACAGGAATACGTTTTTTAGTTTTTTCTATTCTCTCGTCAACGTATGTCTTCCACATTTATGTACGCTTTTCACTGTCATTATAACAACTTGCTTGTCAAGGGTGTGTATAACTTATGCTTACCCATGTTGATCTTCGATTCGTAATTGTTAAAAATGCTCATCAAGGAAGATGACGGTCTTCTTAATTTCACTAAAACCTAAAAAACGTCAAGAAAACCGACGAAATGTCATCTTGCAGACTAAGTAGTTTTAGTGTGCAAATAGTTCATTCCGCGCTTGCTTGCTAAGAGCGCTGTTCGCTGACGTTTAAGCAACACGTAGAGCTACAAAACAGTTTGTGCTAAGTTAAAGTCTTTTGAAAAAAACCTACGAAATGTCGCTTTTTAAACCGCTCAGCTTATTTCGATTGTTATGTGTCTAGGGAGCATATTCCGCACTAAGCATCAAATTAATACTCGCTTAATTAATTTGAGGCGGCCTCATGATGCGCACGCTTAAGAAAAAATTACTAAAAATGTGTGTATTATCAAAATTTATTAAGCAGAAATTACTGCGCCATCTACTATGCACCCAGTACACTGAGTACTTATCTGCTACTGATATTTATCATCCTAAATGGAATTAAAAAAGCACCAACAAATTTTATGCTTTATATTCACGTGGTTTTTGCATAGTGCCGTGGAGAGGGGGCCGCCGACAAAGCAAAGCGATAAAGGTCGGTTAAACTTGATACTTACCAGGGGAATACTCATTGCAGCAGCTAGTGATTATCATGGGCGGAAACATCAAGTATGGGGCCTTCATTAGCGAAGCGATGATAAATCATTTATTTATTTATTTTCTCTCGACAAAAGACATTGTATAAGAATTGTCATACATGTTCAAATTTGAAAAAAACCTATATCTAACAAAAAACAGTCAAATAGTAAAAAATAAGATTTAACGGCATGTATCACAATATTCTTCCACACTATAAAAGCTATTTCAATCAAATAGTCGTTTAAAAGATTCTTAAATGTCTTTAGACTGTGGCAATTCTTTATTTCCAAAAGAAGTAGGTTAACATTTTTGAAATACCGTGATTGTCGGCCTATTTGTCCAACGACATAAAACCACGCTATAAAACGCTTGTTCTGTTTAGATATCACGAATATAGTATTACGAAAATCGGTTGTACCTGATAAGATCTTTATCAAAATTTTGTAAAATAATGTTTACGGTATTGGTTAGAGGTTTTGTGGTTGCCATCATGTACGAAATTCCAAGAGATTTGAATACAGTTTTATTATTAATGAAAAACTTCTAGCTAATAACCACTATATAACATACAGGGTGTTAATAAAGTATGTAGACAAACTTTAACCATCGAATCCTTGGTCAACTTGAAGACTAAATGTTCATATGAACGTGGGTCCGTGTCGGCTTTCTTTTCGAGCTAGAGCACTATAAACCAAAGAAATACGAGTAATGTTCCAAATATTTCTATGAATAATGAAATAAATGTATTCATTGAACGGTTGGTATAACCTATGATAAATTTTGCATATTTTACAAGCTGCTGAGGCTCAATATAAACGTGGATGCAATAGTATTATCCTGTATTTTTGGAAAAAAAATTATTTAGAAGGTCAATATTTTAAACAGGAACATTAGAATAAAACGACAACAATAGAAAATATCGAATAGTTTTTTTTTAACAATAAATGTTCAAAGTGGCATCGATTATTTGAGAAAATAAATTAATTCAATTGTTTTCGGGTACATCATAGGTGTCTAGATAAGCACAATGCTTAAATATTAAAATTATTGCGATCAAAACATGCTATTTTGTCAAAAAATACTGGATAACACTACGTACATGGAGTGTCTGAAAACAAATGTAAATCATGTGATATTCACCACAGGGCATACTTAATTAAAATAAAATACGTTCCATTCTTTTATAATTTTTAAAACAATATCATTTATTTTAGTTTTAGTGCTATTATGCTTGAAAACAAAGTCATTGCGGACCCATGTTCATATGGAAATTTCGTCTTCAAATTGACCAAGTTCGATAATTAAAGTTTATCTACATACTTTATTAACACCCTGTATATAAGTGGAAGAATTCGTTTTTGGGGAAATCGAAAAATCATTTTTTTTTTTTTATACCGAAACAGCCGCGCAGGCAGAAGCCTAAATGCCGGAACACCGCGGCTGCTATGATGATCCCAAAGAAATTTTATTAATACGATTTTTGAACTGCCTAAGGTTAGTAGAACTGGGAAAAGTTTCCTCCCGTAGTTTGTTCCACAATCTAGACACCCTCGGGACAAAGGAGCGGTCGTATCGGCCAGTTCTGGATGTACGAAGTTTGACACGGTTAGGATGGGACGCCGAAGTCAGGCGGGTCTGTCTGGCAGGCACATCGCGCGGCGGCATCATGGAAGAGAGCTCTGAGGAGCAAAGCCCGTTGGTGTAGCGATAGAAAAGAGCTAGATCGCCGACGGTCCGCCGGTGCGAAAGAGTCCCGAGACTGTCTGTTAGAGAAGAGTCATCGATCAGTCGGCCCGCCCTCCTCTGGACAGCATCGAGCATGGACAATGTAGTCGGAGCGGCAGCACCCCAAATGTGTGAGCAATACTCGAGGCTAGGCCTTATCTGGGCCTTGTATAGAGTGAGAAGGTCATGCGGAGAAAAGTACTTCTTAGCCCTAAACAAATAGCCTAGCTTTTCCCAGCAGCTGCAGCTATTGAAGAGATGTGTTCGTGCCAGATCAGGTCCTCGGTGATCTGGACTCCGACCAGCCGAAATGAATGGCTCTTTGGTAGAACTCGACCGTCCATCGAAACTGTATGAGCGCTTTTTGTTCGTCAAAGTACAGTACTGTGTTTTGGAAGTATTGAACTGTACAAGATTGTTGCGTCCCCAAGCAGTGATAGCCTCCAGGTCTCTTGTCAGAGAAGAAGTCGTCGCTCTAGTCTTCTTTTTTCCAGCTTAGCGGCAGAGATCGGCTTGTCGAAAGGAGGGTCGTTGATATGTAAGAGAAGAAACAGTGTTGGAGCCAAGACCGATCCTGGGGAACACCCGCGTTGACGTGTGGTGATGAAGAGGAGAATCCGTCAACTACGACGGACATCTTGCGGCCAGAGATAAAGTCAGCCACCCATCTGCAAAGCTTCTCAGGGAGGCCGTTAGGATGGAAGTTTGCTCAAGAGGGCAGCGTGCCACAGCTGATCGAACGCTTTCGTGATGTCAAGAGCAACGACATGAGCCTCATCATGAGACTGATGAGTTTACTCCACAGTTGCGTGACGTAAGCTAGGAGGTCCCCTGTGGATCGTTGGTGCCGGAAATCGTACTGCCTGTCGCTAATCAAGCTGTGACGTTTGAGGTAGTCCAGAAGCTCGCGATTATGCACCTCTCCATCACTTACTTATAACAGAAAGCAGAGCTATAGGCCTGTAGTTGTAAGGGTCGGTTTTAGATCCTTTTTTTGGGATGGGCTATACATGAGCAAATTTCCAGTTTTCTGGGAAGGTGCCGGATTCATAAGATATCTGAAGAGACGCGAAAGAACTGGAGCAAGCTCAGCTACACATCTCTTCAGTACAATGGCAGGAATCAAGTCCGGACCAGAAGCTTTGTTGATGTCGAGCGACAAGAGCACTCGTCTTACGGTCTTATGCTGAGTGTTACCTCCCGCATAGTGTGGGGAACCCTTTGAATTGACGGCACTTGGCGTTGGTGGGACCGTCCATGGTGGAGTTGGCAGCAAAGATCTTGGCTAGCACTTTCCCGCCTTGGCCTTTGAGTCGAATACAATAGTTCCATCCTGACACGTAAGTGGTGGAAGGCTACGTGTGAGAAGTTCTTTTCAATCTGCTTGCCAGCGTCCAGAAAGACCGACTGCCATGTGCTGCGACATTACCCTGTGCCTAACTTTTATATCATGCTGGGTTTGGCATTGCGAACCGCTCGTTATATTTGTTCTGGACTCGACGTCGGCTTGTCTGTTCTCTACAGTGGGTTTTGTAAGTAGGTTCTGTGGCCTTGATCTTTCTGCTGGCGAGCAGTGTCACACGAATTGCAGTGTTACTTACAATTCAAGCTTTCGATAGTCTATTCTGTCGTCATCATCAGGCTGCGCCAGCGAGAGTGGTGCTAAAATTTGATCTTAGAACATGTGGATGAGACCACATAGTAGGACGATTAAAACTGGATTATCGAGTTCTTTTTTGAAAATTATTAAAACCCATGGCCAATGTTTTACCTAATACCCACAAACGGAGTTAATAGATACGATTAATATTAAAATTTTTCCATTTCACATCCTGGAATAACCTCAAAACGCTAACGTGTTCGAAAGGCAGAAAGTGATTTTATGGGTGAAAATTAAAAAATGAAGAAAATCGAACGGTCTTACCAGCGGAACTTGCAACGAATTTAGATTTAACGTCCAATGTTCGAAATTCGAAGAGATTTGAAAACAGTTCCGTTACTATTGAAAAACTTCTAGCTGACTCAGCGAAGTGACGTACTTTAGAGTTTTGAAGCCATTAGGTTATATGCTATAAAGGTGTTCGAAGATTCATGTTTAAAACCCGTGAATATCGTAAACAACAACTTTCGAACAATTGACGCTTGTTTGACATGTTGGGAAACAAATTAAAAAATTATTGCGAAAAAATTTAAAGTTCTAGGTATAGTACGTTTAAAGAAGCTCCCACTCTTTTATTACGTTTTTTTTTATTTGATTAGTGTTTCGGTTAATTTATTGCAAGACTTGTGCACAATTTGATAGAAACTATCGAACTATAGTACCAGAAAAGAAGCATGGGAGAAGGACCTCCTATACATGCCCAAAACATAGTAGTACAAAGACCTCTCGAAAATTGAAAGACTGGGATTCATGGGACAAGGCCAAAGAGATCTCTAAGTCTAGGTAATATTGCAACAATATTTCAGGCTGCCATTGTAAACATCGTCTAAACTAGCATAGAATTGCGTGAACATTATTATATTATTAAGTCCAACAGTGGAAGGCTGTGTGTCAAAGCGTTGGAATCTGATTATGGGATCGAGGCTGGCCATAGTGCTTTAGAAAGTGTGTATAAGGGTCACAATTTGTGACGTGACGTTGAGACTAGCAAGCCAACCCTTTCTTTTGTAATCTGTTCCTGCAAGTTTCAAATCCAGTAATCCTTTTCTCAATAAAAAAAGTAAACCACATCAAACACTCGTCAAATTATTTGTCACGCTACTGTTGCCATGCCGTGTTCCCCCTTCAAATATTTCATATTAAACAATAGTCGGATTAGAGGATATGGTAATACAATGGAGGGCTAAGTACCCTTTGCAAGGGGATTTGCGAGCGCCGGCAGAGAAAAGGGGAAGAGCAAAAGCTGTTTTGGACACGAACGCATTTCGTCATTTCGTGATCTCGCGCTGTTAGCATTCGGAGGTCGGGTCGGGTTGCTTGTATTTGTTCAGGGTCAGAAGTATCAATCTTGCTATAATCAGTTTTACAAGGCGTCCTGAAAGTTAGGACTTTTCTTTTCAGTCAGCTGATTTGTGGAAAAACAACACTGAAAACGTAAAAAGGAATATGAAGAAAAGTGCCCACTATTTCTTTGTTAAAGAATTTCAAGCACTGCCTGTCACATGCTTTGTTCATAAACATTGCTCAAAGTTGTCGCTGTTCGATTCAAAAACACGAGTTTGTTTACATATTCCTTAATTTGCAATATTTGGGGCTGTGTATGTCTTCAGCTGTGTCAGCAAAATGGCTTTGCACAAAGAAACATCGTGGGTGACGACAACATTTTGAGTATACTCGCGGAGTATCAATAGGATCTTGAAGAGGCTCATATCAAATCGATAACTACATTATTGCTCTAGGAACGTACCAACGGTTTTCTAAATGCGGGTTCTTTCCATTAAACTAACAAAGAGGCACACACCCCAAAATCATAACTCCACAATCCTGTGTACTGTTTCTACCGTTTTAACAACCAGTTTTCAAACCAAAAATTGGTTTGCTGACAGAGCGCACAACTAATCTCCAACTAGATTTTATCCTTGCTTGACCATGCTTTCTCCACTGCGGTTTCAAACCGTTGGAAATGTGATGCTAGAACACTTACTAATAGTAACCGTAGCCTCACCCTTTCCAACCTTCTATCTATCCATGACTCAAAGTGCCCAATAGCTAGATCTATCGTAATTGTACAATCTATCGAAGCAAATCCGGTCGCACACAGTTACACGCCCTAAAAGCGCTTAAACATATTCAAACTGCCCGGAGGTAGTGTAAATACGTACACGCCAAGTTTGTTCAATAATACACGTCGTGTATTGCCGGCGACCGTAATAGTATGCGTGTGTTTTACTCGGTGTATGTAAACAAGATTTAGTAGTTCTGTATCGCTGGGTAATTTTGATATAATGGGTGGCCGGCACGCTGGTGCGGCATGACATGCCGTCCGTCCGTTTTGTTACACGGACAACAAACTGGCAGTCAGCGGTCGGTTTGTAGCTTCCGCTCTTCCGGTCGTCTCGATGGTCTACTGCAAAATGATTTGTAATGGACAAGCTAGAATCATGATGATTTTGTAACACTACGTTACAAATAGACAAGATTCGTTAAATAATAATAATAATAATAATGTTTATTCACGTAACATACAAATAACTAAAACTACATAGGTATACGTGAATAACTAAATTTACCCACAGAAGAATAACTTCTTGTGCGTGGGTATTAACTTAAATTTTTACATAAATATACATATACACACACACGTATACACCTATATACATATACAGGTATACACATATATACGAGTACATATATACATATATATTCATACAAATAAAAACATAAAATAGATCCACACATACACACATATACGAGTATATGAACGTTGGAGGGATTTACTATTACATTAATTTTAAAATTTCTTTCATAGGTATCATGTTTGCAATTGATGTCGATTTTTTTCAATTATAAATTTTTTGGTTTTCAATTTTGAATTTTGTTTTATTTGAAAATTTGTTATATAATTCCGTAATATGTATATAATCTACTGGAAAGGTAAGTATGACATCTTGGCCTTATACTTTTTGAGGTGAAAGGTGTTCGCTTAATGTTGTTGATTTTGTTTCTAGTTTAATATAAGTGATCTACGGAATAAGGTTATTTCTATCGTGAAATTGATAATTTATAATTTTATAAAAAAATTGTTGCCTAGGGTCTAATAGTTTTGCTTCAGAATAGTAGTATGTCTGCAAAACATATGATTGTCCCCTCAGATTTTTAAGCTCAGTAGGCTATTAATGTAAAGTGTACATAATAAGGGGCCTAACACTGTCCCTTGTGGGACACCGTACGATATGAATTTGTTTGTGCTTAAGGAATTATTTATTTGTACGCACTGTGTTCTGTTGGAAAGGTAACTTGTCATGAAGTTATAAGCCTTGCCTCTAATTCCTGAGTCGTGTAATATTTCTAATAGTAACAAGTGGTCTACTGTGTCGAATGCTTTGGCTAGATCTAAAAACACACACAGGGTATATTCACTTTGGTCCAGTAATTTGTAGTTTTGAGGTCAAAAAAGAAATTACGTGTTGGGTAGACTTGTTTTTCTGGAATCCAAATTGGCTTTCATTAATCAGATGTTTATAAAAAAAAATTAGAAGTCGTGTTTTTATAATTTTCTCAATAATTTTTGCAAAGTTGGATATTAGAGTTATAGGTCTGTAATTGTTAGTAACTGTTTTTTTCACCGGATTTTTTTTATGGGTTTTACTACTCCTACTTTATAATCATCTGGAAATTCTCCCGATTCAATTATCAAGTTTGCTATGTACGTTAAGGGCTTACTAATTTCGGATGAAATTCTCTTTAATATTCCTGATCGTATACCATCAAGACCTGGACTTTTTTATTTTTCAACCTGCGTATGTCATTTTTTATTTCATTCTCAGACACAGGTTCTAATAAAATCGATTGTTGTTTACATTTTCTAGGCGGAATATTTGTGTTAGGTTTATTTATTTTCATTGCTAATTTTTTCCCTATTTCTATAAAGTAATTATTGAATGCATCAGCAGTATCTTTACTTGTGTCATGGACGTTTATTTCTTCAATTTTTGTTTCAGGTTTGGATGAATTACAGATCTGATTTGTGGTATTCCATAGCATTTTAGAGTCGGATTTATTGTTTTGTAGTTTTTCTGTGTAATATTCTTGTTTTGAAATGTTGACCAATGACAGAGTTTAGTTTTATAGTACAAATAATTTTGTTTTGTTTCGTCTGTTGGATTTATATTATAAATAGACCGATTGCTTAACTCCTACGCTTTCGTTTTGGTTTCAAAATTTCCAAATCTCAGGATTTAAAAAATGCAATCCAAACTTGACTCAAATACGGGTATAACCCCCCATGTTCATCGGTGAGATTCAAATATAGATAGACAAGACAATTTATATACTGTCACGAAATTGAAGTAATTCATTGATAACACAAAATTCGTAAATGAGCTTCATTTAGCTGATAACATATGTCCTAATCCTAATCGCTAATCCGTCTTTAGTTACTGGCGCTCTTAGCCGCCCCTACTCTCCGCTTTATTGGGCTAGGGCATACATTTGCACGCCACTTGACAGCTGTTTCGCATTGACTGACAAATTTCATTTATAGTAATTTATTAATTCACTAATTACTTAAAAAAGAGGAAAGAGGAATCGCACCACCATTTCCTCTTGTTTATAAAAAAGGCGTGGCAACTTGCTGCGTCGGAGCCACCTTAACTGAGCATCATTTAAAAGAAGATGAAATTGATACTTTCAATATATGAAGTTACAATGTCTGTTCTGGCTATGTAAGACAAAAATTTTAATTTTAATGATATATATATATATGTGAGCGGTAGTCATCATTGATAAAGAAAAAAGACTCTCAAAACGTTTATTTTTAGAAGTGTCCCACATTTCATGACAGATCATTGCATGAATAAAAAGGCTGATGTCAAGCAGATCAGTGTCATTTATTCCTACCTGTTGAATTGCGAAAAGCTAGAACGGCTACATATCCAAATTGAACCAACATCTTCACAAAATTGGAATACATCTTCTCACTCACATTTTTAATATAAACTCACATAACCCATCTTTTCAAGGTTGTATCAATATCACACATTCTTACACTCATAGGAACTGCACCACTTTTTTCCAAGACAAGTTATTTCAGCATTTTAGTAATTTTGGGTGGAGGTTACCGAGCGTCCCTCGTATACTTCATACCCAAAGCTGGACAGGGACGTTTAACAGTTCCCACGGTCCGTCGCGTCAATCACTTGTCATCTGTCGACGCTTTATCTTTCCGTGCCGTCCCCCTCTCCACGTGCTGCGGAAACAGGTTAGAGACTGCATTCCGATTGTTTCAACAAAATGTCGTCTCACGTGTAATATTTTTAACTTGTTCGGGTGGATTGATATTTTTAACATTCAACGAAGGTATCTGTCGTTTTACAACAAACCCAATGTCCCCGTCCTTTTGTTTTTATACTGATTTATAAGTTCGATCTTCTCTACGTTCGTTCTGAAACACCTTGTGGCTGCAACCTCACCGACGAGTAAGTTGTCTGACAATTTAAATCTGTCCTGTTTTCTTTGCTAGCATCACAATTGTATTTTCAGAATCCTGATGAAGGCGCCATAGAGAAAAGCTTGATTTTATCGTCAAAAGAGTCAACTTAAGCCTAAGAGTTTTGCCAATTTCCCAATTAACAATTAATTGTATTATGTATATCTATATACACAGCTCTACAGGCCTGAAAGACCCAAGGCTTTATTTGTAATTCTTTCCATTTCTTCATATTTTGACATATGAATTTCCAGTTTTGTACACCTAAGCGTCTCAGATTAGCTTCTACTTCGCTCTTCCATCTTTCCTTCGGTCTCGCTCTCCTCTTCTTGCCTCCTATTCGTCTTCTAACAATAATTTTTGGAATCCTATTTTTTGCAATCCTTTCTACATGCCCTAACCATTTCAACCTTTGCGCTCTTATATATCATGTGATACTTGATTCTTTATACAGTCTGCAAGGTCTTCTTTCTCATACCTCATCGTTCTGTTTCCCTCCTCGTTTTCTTAATACTTTTCTTTCCTACACTTCTAGGGTATTTATATTTGCCTTCCTCAAGATCCTTGTTTCACAATCAAATGTAACAGATGGTCTTATTACTGTTTATATAATTTAATTTTTAGTTTATTACTTGCTTTTCAGGAGAGACTATATAAACATCTCCTTCCCTCCCCAGTCTTGCTTTGATTCTTCCCGTGTGCCCGGTTTCCTTGTGAATGTTGATCCAAATAGACAAATTGATCGGACCTCTTCAAAATTATATATTTTGCCACTGCCTTGTTTTTACCTTTAGGCTTTCTCCTGTCATAAAATCATCATCTGTCCATCTCATATATTTAAATTTTTCCTGACTTATTATTAGACCCTTTTCCTGTGCTTTCTCGTCAAGTTTTCTTAGTACTTGTATCAATTCTCTTTTGCCTCTAGCAACAATTGCAATGTCATCTGTGAACGCTAAACATTGGTGCTTTCTATTCTAATAAACCATTCCTATTTAAATTTGCTGCTCTGATTGTATCGTCCAATGCATAGTTAAATAAAACTGTTCACAACGGATCCCCTTGCCGCAACCCCATTTTTACCTTGAACTTTTCAGAATATTTTCCTTTAACTCCTCCTAGCCTTATAATCTTTTCACTATTTCCTAGTCCTCTTAGTGCTTGGTATACTGCCGATCTTCGGATTATGTCATATGCTTTTTTGAAGACTAAACACTACATATGTATACTAAGTGACATATAAATCCGAACACCCAGTTTAAATGGTTTTATTTTGATAAAATTTTGTATAAGTACTTATTGAAGCATAATAAGTAAATGATAAATATTTCAAAATGATTGCACTGCTTTAAAGCCCTTTGACCTTTAATAATGTGTGGATGCACCCTGATGTGCTACGCATTCTCCAACGCGCCTAGGCATGCTTCTGATCAGGTGGTCAATGTCCTCCTGTGGTATCTCATTCCAGGCAACCACCAACTCCTCTCGAAGTGCTTCTAGAGTCTGAGGAGGACGTTGCAAATTGAGCAATATCCTACCCATCATATCCCACACGTGCTCAATTGGGGATAAGTCGGGAGATCTTGGTGGCCACGGTAACAATGTGACATCATTATGTTGAAAGAAGTCTATTGTGACTCTTGCAACATGTGGTCGGGCATTATCTTGTTGGAAAGTTGGATCTGCCAGGGTGTCAAGATAGGGTAAAAGATGGGGTTCTAGAACTTCGTGGATATAGCGCTGCGCGTTCATGTTACCTCTGATGAAGATTAAATAACTCCAACAGTGTGATGAACATGTCTTTCAACAAAAAACTGTGGATTCCTCCTTTCACCACGTCGCCTTCTAACCCTGCCACGACCATCGTGCATGCCTGAACAAAATCGAGACTCGTCACTAAAGACAATACTGTTCCATTCCTGATCCCAGAGTGACCGTTGTCTGCACCACTCAAGGCGATTACGTCGGTGTTCTCGGGTTAAAGGGAGGACCCAGTGTGGCCGGTATGAAAACTTCTCATTCGTCGGTAAACACTTCGCATGCCAATTGGTCTTCCGTGTTCTGCAAACCATTCATTTACAATGGACCTGGTAGTGGAGAAACGGTCCCTTAAGGCCAATAACCTTAGGCGGCGATCTTCACGGTCTGTTGTTCTACGGCGGCGTCCAGCGCCCCTTGCTCTTTGCGTACGGCGTTCTCGAAGCCATGCCTGACAACATCTAACCACAGTGTCTACACTTCTTTGCACTCTAACTGCAATTGCCCGAAAAGAAAGTCCAGCTTCCCGAAGTCCCACTATACGGCCCCTATCAAATTCACTAAGTTGACGAAATCGTACAGGTCTCCATACTCTAGGCATCGTAACCGATCGTAAAGGATGTCAAGAACCAAAATCCGCCAACGTTTATTCTTTACTGCGGCTGAAATATTCATTTTTAGAGCGTTAGTGAATTAAAAAAAAGCAGTATAAAAACCGAAATGTCCAACTGATAAGGCTGAAAATTTTTTCACTTGTTATTTACAGTAAGATAAATACATTCACCAACTTTTATTAAAATAAAACCATTTAAACTGGGTGTTCGGATTTATATGTCACTTACAGTATATTCAGATAAGAGATAGACCGGATGTAAGCAAAAGGTTCGGGTGATTTTCACGCTAACGCCGCCGTCTCGACGTAAAACAGGAGCTCTCATTGGTCAATTCGCAATTAAATGCCTATGCCGAGCGGCAGAGCAGTCGTATCAAGGCAGAGTCACATTCAGGTTCAGACGTGTTACGTATGTCGTGTGCATCATTGCAATTTGATATTTCTTTGGACGTTTTCGTTTGTTATCTTATTAAGTTGTTGAGTTTGTCGTTGTTATTGTTATACCTTGTTATTGATTGTTATTGTTATCAACTGCTTGCGCAAATTGCCCAGTAGTACAGATATTGCCGATGAAGTTGTAAACTCCTGTAGTCCACCTAGGAAACGCTCTAAAAAAAGACACCTGAGTGCAGAAATGAAAGAGGTCATTTTGAATATATATAAGATCGAGCGCGAGGAGAACGAGGCATCAACCATCAAAGAAATTGTTATGAAGGTTTCTCACAAAGTTGGGGTGTGTCGCGCATCAGTGTTTAATGTGTTAAGACAATACAAAAAAAATCACACCTTTTCTGAGCCAATGACCAGTAAACATCGCAAAAGTATTGTTAAATCATTGGATGAAGCTGATAAGCATGCGATTAGGAGGAAAGTGCATGAATTCTTCTTTAGGAATGAAATACCTACTATAGATAAAGTACTGCAGGAGGTAAATGGAGATACAACGTTGCCAAATTTCAAACGATCAACTTTCCATGCGTTACTGAAGCATTTAAATTTCAAATGGAAAAAACGGGGTCGTAATAGTTTACTACTGGATAGAGAAGAAATTGTGCTATGGATGAGGGATTATTTAACAAAAATTGGGAAATATAGAAATCAAAACAGGAAGATTTATTACCTTGATGAAACGTGGGTAAACGCAGGACAGACTACAAGTAAAGTATGGGTTGATGATTCTGTAACTTCATCCAGGAGGGCCTTTCTAGATGGACTGTGCACCGGATTAAAAAATCCAGCAGGTAAATACGAGTAATAGACAACAATCGGATGTTTTTCAAACCTTGGGAACAAGGTTCTAAACATTAATTCCAGGGGGCAGATAAAACATATTACAAGTAACAAACCTTTTATAACTTTCGATAAAATGCATGGATGTTTTATTGTCATTTTCATTTGTTAGAACTTTTTTAAGCCATGTTTTTATGTGTTTTCGATATTTCAATACTTTTTTAATATAATCTTAAAATATGTCGAATATTATAAACTTAAAAAAAGTTACTAAGTTTTATATTGTGTACCGTTCCTAATATTTCTAATCATTTTAATTCATACTTTAAGCTTTATATAGTTATAATTTGTTAATATTAATATTTGCGCGTATTTCAGGTTCCTGATCATTCATTTTTTAAAGGTTTATAACTTTAAATTAAATTGTGAAGCGCTGAGTAATCATACGACGTTCAATATTCTTTCATTCAATATGACTAAATAATCCCAATTATAGCAATCTGACACTCATGTCTCAATGTTTTTTCGCTGAATGTGATGAAAACATTTGAAAAAGGTTCGCTTATTGAAATAAATCTACACCAGTTAGTACTTCGATTTCCAGGTAAAGGGAAAAGGCTCATTATCTGCCATATTGGCAGTGAGGATGTGATTTGTTGTTGACGGTCTGTGGGGCTTTGAGTCTAAGAAAACTGGAGATTACCACGAGGAAATGAATGGCGAATCGTTTGAACAGTGGTTTTCAAAAATTTTACCGAACTTAGAGGAAAACGCAGTAATTGTGTTGGATAATGCGCCTTATCATTCTCGAAGAATGGAGAAGGTCCCAACAACGGCTTCAAGGAAAGTTGATGTTCAAAATTGGCTCCGCTCGAAAAATATCAACTTTGAAGAAGCAATGCTGAAAGTACAATTATTAAGAATTGTCAAGGATCACAAGGCGGAATATCAAAAATACGCCATTGACGAATTGGCAGCAAGTCAAAATAAAACTGTGCTCCGTTTACCTCCATACCATTACGAGCTCAATTCCATTGAGCTCATATGGGCAGAGGTTGAAAATTATATAGCTAAGCACAATACAACTTTTAAATTTTGTGACCTCAAAGGACTTTTCAAAGAAGCACTAGAATTAATAACAGCGCAAAAATGGGAAAACTGTATTAAGCACGTGAAAGACAAAGTTGAAAAGAGAATGTGGGAACTGGACAATATTTTACAGGAACAAGTCGAGCCATTCATTATTGACGTTGGTGCTTCAGGCAGTAGCGATGATGAAAGCTCATCAAGCTCATCTTTCCAATAAAAGATGTCGTTCATCAAATTCGGTAAGTTATAAGTAATTATAAAGCTACTGTATTTTTTAATTAATTATTGACATTTTTGAACCCATTTTGGCAAAACCTATTCAAGAATCTACTTTCTGACAATGTTCAACCATGCACATTTTTTTACGTTTTGAACGTTTTAATTTGGTTACATATTTACCTAGAAATCAAAAAATATACTAATCAATATTCTAAAAGCAATGACAAGAGATATAGGATTATTTTTAATTTAGGCTAATTTAAACGCCATTTTGAGATTATATTCGACTGTATTTCACCAAACATCAGGCGGCATCCGAAGCTGGAAATCGAAGCGAAAATTTTGAAACCCTTATGTACGAGTATATTTACATCATTATATATTTCTTACCCCACCCCCACATGATCCTATATCCATCACAAATCGTATACACATCGAATTGTGCTAATTTACTACAAAGTTACGCAAAGCAGCATCTACTATCTAAAATATGTACTGCGTGACTCTTAAGACGTCTCTGCCGAATGTTACAGCGTTCGATGATCACGTGGTCTTATTTATGTCCGGTCTATGTCTTATCTGAATATACTGTAGAGCGTTAGTGAATTAAAAAAAAAGCAGTATAAAAACCGGAATGTCCAACTGATAAGGCTGAACATTTTTTCACTTGTTATTTACAGTAAGATAAATACATTCACCAACTTTTATTAAAATAAAACCATTTAAACTGGGTGTTCGGATTTATATGTCACTTAGTATATTTCGCAAACCAGTGGTTAACAACTGACATGAATAAGCATGGTGTTGCAATGATTTTTCGATGAGCATCGAAAAACCGAATACAAGCCCCGTTAAGCTCATTAAATATCATTTCAACTGCATGTTGATCATTATCTATGCTACCATTTCATAATTTCCGAATACAAACAGTCCGTGACTTTAATAAAGAGCATTAAGTTGATGAACGCAGCGGTTTTCCGCATTTTATACGCCCGTATAAACACACATACAGACACATAGCAGCACAAACACGCATTCGCGTCCATTCCTGAATCAGGGACATTAATTCTGGATGACGCACCCGTCCATGGTAACGAGATGATCATGCCTTTCCAGGTGAACTAGATAACGCGATGTGCGCGACATGGCCGCTGCCGAAAAATTAGGGGCATTTCAAAAAAGGCGATTAAAAATTAAATAATTAAACTATTATTAATAATATCATAAGGGTATCTTAAAAAAGATCGAAAAAACACGTTGCTAGTTAATATTTTAACATTTTTTCCAACGGTATACTACATTCTCTTCACAACTAGTTTTTTTGTAATTTTTACCATTTTCTTTCTTTTCTTTCTTCTTCTTCTTCTTCTTCCAGGATTAGGCTTGTTGCTTTGAACTTGTAGTTTCCAAAAGCTCGTATTTCTTTGTCTTGCAGAATTCCGAATGTTTTTTGTTAAAACATATTACTATCCATAAGGCATCCCACAAACCGGCGCGAAATATTCGCTTTGGCTGCGAAAATTTCGCGGCGATGAATTCGCGATCAGATTAAAACGCGGCGGTTTACGGACAGGCTCAGACTTGTGCGAAGCGAATGCGATTGTTCCATGTTGTTTTTATCGCGGCGTATTTCAGTTCGCCTTTGACCGCGTTTTTGACGCCGTTCTTCAAAAATTCGCAATGGCAAAAACGGAATTATTGATAGAAATAGTGAAAAAGTATCCTTGTTTGTATGATTTGTCGAACGATGAATACAGGAATGTGAGAAAGAAAGACAAGATTTGGATGGAAATAGGAAAAGAATTAAATACAAATGGTATGTACCTAATATTTTTTATTAACTTGTTAAATAATTTACAGTCTACACAAATGTGAAAACGAACGTTCTATATATTGGGCATAGGCATATCAGAATTAAAATAATTTACGAATTTGTCACGAGTAGAAAATGCTAGCCTTGCTGCCCGCCGAGGATCATTTGCTATATCAGTAAAAGCTCCAAGCACGGGTTGTGGGGGATCTAAGAATTGAAAATATTTGTCATCGCCACTTTTACTTCGTAAAAAATTGTGTAAAACACATGCCGTACGTACAATTAGAATAGTAGTATCTACTTTAGTTTCTAATGGCCTGTAAAATATTCGCCATTTTTGAGACAAAGTACCAAACGCATTTTCCACGACCCTTCTAGCTCGACAAAGTTTTACATTGTATTTCTCTTTTCTGACGTATGTTAAAGTCTGCTTATAAGGAAATGGTCTCATAAGGTATGGTTTTAAAGCAATTAAGACGTACGAGCAGATTTCATTTTGCCCAGGGAGAAATCTAGGTGCAGGGACACTCATTAAATTTTGTTCAAATCGTTTTCCCATGCTTGAGGTTTCGAAAATACCCCCATCACTATTTTTTCCGAAACCACCAATATCAACACATATAAATTTATAGTCCGGGCCAACAATGGCCATAAGTACTATTGAATATTTATGTAAATAGCACC
This sequence comes from Acanthoscelides obtectus, assembly GCA_963669975.1. NCBI lineage: Eukaryota > Metazoa > Arthropoda > Insecta > Coleoptera > Chrysomelidae > Acanthoscelides > Acanthoscelides obtectus. Next base: position 105,302,391 of record CAVLJG010000006.1, on the reverse strand, counting down.
AGTAATTGGAGCCACTGTTGTTAGGTCTCTTGATTGTTACATGTTTACCGTCCACGCTGCCAATGCAATTGGGAAATTCCCATCTATTTTCAAATTCTTCAGCACATTTTTTCCATATATTCTCTGTTGGTTCTGGTAAATATATATGCTCCATATGTCTGCATATCGCTTCACAGACTTCGGTTACGATTGCACTCACTGTTGTGAAGCCAACTCGAAAGCTATGCCCAATGGTATAGAAGGTGTCACCAGTGGCAAGGAATCTATAAAAAAATCGTTTTTAGGTGATGAAGTAAAAAAAGGTGGAAGAATATCAGAGACACATTTGCAAAATATATAAAATCTACCAAACCAAAGACCGGTCAAGCAGTGGGCAACATAAAAAAATGGCAGTGGGCTGACTACAAGGAATTTTTCCGTCCTTTTTTGGCATTTGCCAAAACGTCGTCTAATGTGAAAGATATTGACGTCATACATCATGAGACTGCCGAATTCAACTCGAATATATATCAGGAAAGGGTTGGAAATGTAGAAACCGAAAATTTGGAAGACCGCGGCCATGGAGAAGATGAAAATGCTGATGTAGATGCAGAAGATGCACAGAACGCCTCGGCAACACAGACAGCACGACCTTCTTCATTGAACACTACAGCAGTGACTACTCCAGGGCACACCTTTCCGCAGACTGCAACTACACCAAAATATAAAACGAGCAGAAAACGCTATGAACCACCATCTTCGTCTGTACAACAGCTCATTAATTATTTTGAAGGTAAAAAACCTAAAAAAGAGAACGAGGCCATTGATTCACTTTTCTTGGCACATGCACAGACTGTGAAAACACTTCCCTTAAAGCGTCAAGCCCGAATAAAACTAAAAATAGCCGAATTAATAGCGCACGAAGAATTTGAACATATTGAAGAAATGTCTTCAGCGTCTACCCAGAATTCTGCAAGTATGTTTGATAGTAGTATGTCGTCCTTCCCAAGCGGCACTGGGTTTACTCCAATAATATACCCAACAGACGAGGCAAATTCTGCCTCGAATTATTTAGCAACATTTAATCCTAGTGGCAACATGTAGTCCAATTATTACAATAAAATATTTATTTCACGATCCCTGAAGTTTTCGTATTCGATAAGCCTACTAATTTTAATACATATAATTTTTTTACCTGAGTGTAATAGCAAGTCGTTCTTCTGGCGAAATAGCTTCACGATAATTTGTGTCAGATTTTCGTATTTCATCTTTCACCAAGTTCAATATTTCATCGAAACACTCTGGAGTCATTCTAAAATATACGTAAAAGCGCTGTTCATCCAGCCGAAGTTGTGGCATCAAGGTATAGTATTCTCCAAATTTATTTCGTTCCAAGTTAATATCATGTACCCACTTCCTTCGTTTCCTAAACAAAATTGAAAATATTTGTTTTAAGTACTTCGTTAAACTTAATACATACCCAACTATCAAATGGCGTTAAATAAACATTACTTACCGTGCATTTTGTTCCTCTTCTAAAGCAAGAAATAGAAGTGCCTCCTCTTCTTCTGAAGACGAGCTCATTGCAAAAGGCAAAAATAAAATGTACGCAACCTGTCGAAACCTCCACGTTCGCGGAGCGAATAAGACGCTTTGGTATGAATAAGCAGGCGAAACAGATTGCGAATTTCGCTCTGAATTTCGTTACGAATACTTCGCCGCGATTATTTCGCGCCGGTTTGTGGGATGCTTTATTTTTTCGATTTTTTTTTACAGGAAAAAATTAGATGCCCGAATGGTATTTGACAAGACTATTTCATGAGTAACAGATGATTCTGCATACACATAACTTACAAAAACGATACTACCTATTGAAGTATTTTTTTAAAAGTGTCTGCAAGCTCCTTCGTTTCGCGTTACGAGTTACCCTACTAGACTTAAAAATAATATCGTGACAAATAGTTCTGCTGGCGCCATCTGTTAGGCGAGTCTCCTACTCGCCAGAGCTTAATGGTCGATCTCTGCTTTTACGCGAACCACGACCGCACAAGCCGCCTGGCGGCGTGTGTGAGGACCATGACTGTGGATCGCCTTCTAGATCGACGCGAAGTGACCTCCAATATTCTAGATGTCGCTTTGTGGTTCACCCGGCCTTTCTCGAAGCAGCAATTGGGACTATATGTAACTCGGCGGCCGGGAGATGAAGGCAGATTACACCAGAGCGGAGCGGAGTGGAGTATAGTGCTGTCAATGGCGACATAAGAATTAGTCAGACATAAATAGTGATATATATATATAAAAATGTTCACTCAAGTTAAATAAATTAGTGCATTTCCTTTTGTGGAATCCAGTGTTTTAATCCACACCCAAAATAACCCAGAAAAACGCTACAATATCTTTAAGTGGATCAAACATTAGATTCTACTTCATTAGATACATCCCGTGTATTTTTTTGCAACGGTATTCTACACTGTTTTCACGACTAGTTCTTTGTAATTTTCACCGTCTTCTTTATTCATATTCCACCCCCAATTTTCAGAATTATTCTTAGTTGCTTTAAGCTTGTAATTTCCAAAAGCTCGTATTTCTCTGCCTTGAAGAAATCCGTAAGCTGTTTCCATATTGACGTATGAGTTTCAACGGTACTGTACGGTACACTTTTCTCAATCGCCAGATCAATATTAGTCAAAAAATCACTTATAAAAGCGACTCATTTTCACTACATAGGCTGACTAACACTGTTTAAAAACAATATTACAAAATTTATTGACAATAAAATAACAAAAGCTTAGCGTTCTGGTGTCTGTTATCAAAGGTATTGTAATTTTTGGTGACAACGGCTGTCAAGCTCAAAAAAACAGATGCTGTCATACAATTTTTCCATCTAGAAACCATTTGTAATTAAAAATTGCGCGTTTGTGATTGGTATAAATTAAGACGAGGAAAATAGTCACATAGATCGATCGGTAAATATGGTCGCACCCAAATATCTAGGAAAGGAAAGGTGCTTAAACAAATTTTCCATACAAATATTTCAGGAAATCAAAAGGGGCATCTAGTGGTGACCTTGGATCTGAGGTCATTCACTTTGAAGGTCATTTCAAGGACATTTTTTTAACCGGGAACAATAATTTTTCTATTGCAGGTATAGAAAGCCAAGAAAATTCCTTTCAACGGTAATAAAGTGTAAATATGTGCTAAAATAGCGCCTACAGGTCATTTCAAGGTCAATCGTAGCTTTTTCATAGAAAGCTGTGTAGCAGCGAGTAGCTGGAAAAACAAGATTAAAGAAGAACTTTTAATACGAAAATTGCAGGACATCCAACGATACATCTGATAATGTCCTTAATGCTGATCTTGTCTGTGACCTTAAAGGTCAATTCAAGGCCAAATTGATTTTTTTACATGCGAACCCTCAGTTTTAGTACCTGCGCTGAAAAATGACAGCAATCTCACGTTCAAAGGTTTACTTAGCTTAGGTAAAATCGCACTTAAGGGTTATTTCAAGGTCAAATGCTATATTTTCGTTGATCAGACTGAAACGAACGAAAATCTTTGTAAGTGAAAAAAGAGATCTTGGACCGACTCTTCAAGATATATAAAGTGAATAAGAAGTCGTGTAAATTGCTGAAAACCGTCACATTCAACACACCGTGTGATTTATGGTATGAGGTGCTATTGTTTATGGTAGCAATCTAGATACTGCAGCAGATTTGTGACAATGTTTTCAGTATGACTCAAATGTCAACAAATGTCGCTCGGCGACTCGTGAAATTACTCTTTAGAGGTTATTCCTGTCGACGGTCTCCTGTGTCAGCTGTATAATAAAAAAGTACATCTAATAAACGTTTAATAGCAGATTGGTACGCTCGGAGGTCGTTTCTTTAAATCTGTTTTTAGATTTTGTCTTTGAGGCATCCATCCGATAAGCCGCTGGCAAAACGTCCTTAACGACGGGATGAGTTACTAGGGACGCGTTTATCACGTTCTCTGGCTACCAACACAGACCGTTTATCTTTTGGGGACAGTGACGTGCTAAACCGGTTTTTATACTGCTTTCTTTTAATTCACTAACGCTATAAAAATGAATATTTCAGCCGCAGTAAAGAATCAACGTTGGCGGATTTTGGTTCTTGACATCCTTTACGATCGGTTACGATGCCTAGAGTACGGAGACCTGTACGATTTCGTCAACTTAGTGAGTTTGACAGGGGCCGTATAGTGGGACTTCGGGAAGCTGGACTTTCTTTTCGGGCAATTACAGTTAGAGTGCAAAGAAGTGTAGACACTGTGGTTAGGTGTTGTCAGGCATGACTTCGAGAAGGCGGTAGGCAAAGAGCAAGGGGCACTGGACGCCGCCGTAGAACAACAGACCGTGAAGATCGCCGCCTAAGATTATTGGCCTTCAGGGACCGTTTCTCCACTACCAAGTCCATTGCAAATGAATGGTTTGCAGAACACGGAAGACCTATTGGCATGCGAAGTGTTTACCGACGAATGAGAAGTTTTGGCTTGTTTTCATACGGGCCACACTGTGTCCTCCCTTTAACTCGAGAACACCGACGTAATCGCCTTGAGTGGTGCAGACAACGGTCACTCTGGGATCAGGAATGGAACAGTGTTGTCGTTAGCGACGAGTCTCGATTTTGTTTAGGTATGCACGATGGTCGTGCCAGGGTTAGAAGGCGACGTGGTGAAAGGAGGAATACACAGTTTTTTGTTGAAAGACATGATCATCACACTGTTGGAGTTATGGTTTGGGGTGCTATAGCTTATGGTTCCAGGTCACCTTTAATCTTCATCAGAGGTAACATGAACGCGCAGCGTTATATCCACGAAGATCTAGAACTCCATCTTTTACCCTATCTTGACACCCTGGCAGATCCAACTTTCCAACAAGATAATGTCCGACCACATGTTGCAAGAGTCACAATAGACTTCTTTCAACTTAATGACGTCACATTGTTACCATGGCCACCAAGATCTCCCGACTTATCCCCAATTGAGCACGTGTGGGATATGATGGGTAGGAGATTGCTCAATTTGCAACGTCCTCCTCAGACTCTAGAAGCACTTCGAGAGGAGTTACCTGGAATGAGATACCACAGGAGAACATTGACCACCTGATGAGAAGCATGCCTAGGCGCGTTGGAGAATGCGTAGCACATCAGGGTGCATCCACACATTATTAAAGGTCAAAGGGCTTTAAAGCAGTGCAATCATTTTGAAATATTTATCATTTACTTACTATGCTTCATTAAGTACTAATACAAAATTTTATTAAAATAAAACCATTTAAACTTGGTGTTCGGATTTATATGTCACTTAGTATATATAGCGAGTTTGAAATTCGACCCTTGCCATCGGGAAACTGTAAGAGAAACAAAGGCGCTTGAACGGAGACAAAAGTAATCAATAAAATGCCGCTTGGAAAGTTTTGAAATTCAAAGTGCCCCCGGGGATCTCCATCTGAATTTTCACAAAAATCGTCTTAGTTCCTTCCTAACTTTATTTGCAGTGGGATTTCAAAATAAGTTGCACATTAACATTGACACTTTTTCTCCTCTACAAGATGGCATAATTAGAATTACAATATGACGTTTCTTCCCCTGTCCTATAGAATCAACTTTATTTTTTCTTATAGACGCCATATGTATGAGAAACATCATACATTTATGTTGCCAAACCTTAGTTATTTCAAAAAAGCAGAATTTACTAGGTAGGTTTTGAAATTATCAGAACTTCATCTGTGTGGTATAGACTTATCCCAAAATCACTTATTTTTCCCTGACCTTATTTGAGATGGAATTTTGAAATAAATTTTACACTGTTACTTAAATCCACTCGATCGAGCGGTGAAAGAAAAAAGTTGGTCAAACCCAATCACAAATTCAGCTGAGCTATAGGACATAATGACGAAAGCAGCTGAATTTGTTAACAGCGAAAGATAACCCGATCATTTTTAAGATGTCAAGCTCGCATTGTCGTGGATGGAAGGTAATTCGAACATGAATAAATACGTTCACGAATTAACAAAGGTGGCGTTACCACTTGTCTTGAGGTCACTACGTAGAACGACGTCACTCCTTCCGAGAAAAAATTAAAATTCGAAAAGTACACGACTTGGATTTTTTATATTTTTCTGATAAATCTGATCATAATTACAGCTTGACGTCGACTTCTGGAACCCCCTGTATACAATAGATTCATACTATCACAAAACAATCGTCAATTTAGATGCTAGTTAACAATGATAATTGCAGCCTTTGAACTTCTGAAGACGCTAGTGTTAACGGGTATCAGCTACGAGCACCTTTTTCAAGGTCCTTATTACCCTTCGCCTCTGTTTCCTCGGAAATTCAGGCAGTTACTGTTAATTCTGCCTGGCTATAACTCAATAAAAGTAGCGTTAAAAGCCCCTGCTGAAGATCCATCTCGTAGTTGCTTTTTATTTCCTCTCTCGTCGAGCGATTCATTTTCTGAAGGTCGTTGATTTCCTCAGGGCAAAAAACAGAACACCTTTTAAATACTCGACTACTTTCTAATACAGAGAAGCTCATAAGCGAATATAATGGACACATACAACTTTAGTCTAATCATATTAGACGAAAATACCCCTGGTTTGTGAAATAACTGTAAATGGTTTTATTGCTGCAAGTTATTGAAGGGGGTATTCAAAACGAGTACACCAATTTTTTGTGGGAAAACCTTTTATCCGACAACAAAGAATGAGAAAACGTGTTTTTTCGGATTCAATCGAAAGTGTTGGCAGGAACGAAAAAGCGCTTGATATAAGATGTATATGTATATACAGGGTGGCGCATCGAAAACGAAACAGACGCATTTACTTGCAGGTCAGTTTTTTTTTTGAAAAACGCTCAGACCCGTCGAGTTTGTTTTCGAGGGGGACACAACTTTGGCAAAAAAACACATTAGCACGCGCTGCCCCCTAAGCGGGGGTGACACCACCCCCAAAATCTTAAATGGAAAGGGGGGTCGAGTGATACCTTATTTTAAAGGCCGTTCAATTCCCTTTATAATGATGTAAAATACATGAGCTTCAGTTCAGTAGTTTTGAAGATTTATTGATTTAAAGCTTAAAGTAGACTTTAATAGGTACATCAGATTAGTTTGTACTACTTTCAGAAGAAATTTGACTAAAAGAATTTACTTAATAAGTAAATGCTTTTCTTCACTATGCCCATTGTTTTGTTTATAATTTTGTTGTTGAAAATAGCTATTGGAGCGTTTTTTTTGTGGCAAAAAGTTATTTCTTGAAGAAAGATAAGGAAATATCTCGTACTGCCAGTAAATGCGTCTGTTTCGTTTTCGATGCGCCACCCTGTATATAAAAAGTTAGAAACTTGCTATAAAATTATAAATAGTCAAAATGATTGATGAATTGACTGATATTATCGAAACGTTGAGCGATACCATTGAGGTATTAAAATTAGCTCCGCGTAATCGCAGTGAAAACATTAGTGTAGCCTCCTATAGTTCTGCTGTGAAATTTGGCATCCCCAAGCAGCATGTCTTGCTTGTTAAACCATTAAAAAATGATGGAGCGGTTCTGCTAAAGAAACATCTCACTGAACAAATAGATCCTGAAAGGCCTATCAATAAAGTAAAAGTAAAATTTGTCAAGCTCAAAGTTGGTTTCCGATACTGCGTCCTATCTTTTAGAGTAGCTATCAGACATAAGCCGTATGTCTATTAACACCAAACATGAGAACTTTGTTGAATCTTTGCCGTTTTACAACGCCTCGAGACTTTCGCAGTTAGTTAATTTTTTAATTAGAAGGAGATGTGCTGAAATAACAGCTCTCTACAAACTTAATCTGTTACAGCTGGCTGCTTGGTTAGTGAAAAAAGAAAGTTGAGGAAGAACAAACAAAAAAGGATATCTAAGAATACTTCGAAGATTTAACGTATTTGTTAGCCCCAGAGCGATAAGTAAGATCTTTGCTCTTGGTTGAAGTTTTGTAAGCCAGTAGTTACGTTACAATACAATGAAACGGCAGAGGACAGGGAGAGACGAATAATAAGGCGTCAAGTAGATTGACTCAGCACGTAACGCCCTTATGAATACATAAAGGAACCTATTCAGCACAAACTAGGCCACCTGAGAAAAAAGTCACCGTGAAATACCTATGCATATATTTACCGATGGTTTGACACCCACCTGCAGGTAGGCGTGGAAAGTAAAAAGAATGAAAGGGAGGACAAATTAGAAGATAAGTTGCATCAATTGAAGGAATGCATTATCAACTAGGATTTGTGAATTTTATATTGATCTGAAAGATCAATTTTGAAGTTTAGTTAGTTGAAGAATTGAAATTTAGTTGGTTCTAAAGCTGTACGGTATTGAGCTTGTTTGACCATTTAATGGCTTTGCTTAACAACCGTAGCACCCAAGATATGTGGGACACTTTCGCTCAACGAGTCCTAAGCGAAACGGCTGACAATACTGTTGAAAAGAAGGTATACTGTGACCCCTCAAAGCCCTGGATCAACTCTAACATATCGAGGATGCTTCGTCACAAGAGATCTTTGTGGCAACGGTTTAGGAGGAGTGGCCATTCACAAGATTACGTGTCTCATCGATCGTTTTCTAACCTCCTATCTAGAACGTTACATAATGCCAAACATGCTTATGAACGAAAACTCGTTATCTCCAAAAATAAGAAGAAGCTGTTTCAGTATCTAAGAACAAACCTGAATTCCAAAGTTTCATCACCTCAGATCCGCGACGCTGACGGCCATCTCCACATGGATGCCACCGAATCTGCCAACTTACTGGCAGAGTCCTTTAGTGATGACTTCGTCGATGAGCCTAATGGAGACCTTCTACCGACCACTATCTGCCATAGGTGTCCCAACAGCCTTTGCGAAGTTGAGTTCCTGCCTGAAGATGTATTAGTGCACCTGCGAAATCTGAAGACCTCTTCCTCCCCTGGTAAAGGTGGGATGACGGCTGCTGTACTTAAAAACTGCGCTTCAGCTCTGGCCCTACCATTAAGCTTGATATTCACATCGTCTTTTAGATCTCATACCCTACCCTCATGCTGGCTTAGTGCTTCTGGTACCCCTGTATTCAAAAAGGGCGACAAATCCTCCGCTAAAAATTATCGACCAATAAGTCTCGTTCCTATCGCCGCCAAAATAGCTGAAAGAATCATATTAGATAAGCTCCTGTCATTTGCTTTCGAAAATGACCTTATCCCTAAGAATCAGCATGGATTTCTCCCTGGTCGATCAATAATGACCAACCTTCCCCACTCTCTCAACGATTGGACTCAGTATCTGGACACAAAGACTCCTGTTGATATAATCTACTTAGATTTTTCTAGGGCTTTCGATCGCGTACCACATAGAAGGCTTCTGTTTAAGTTGGAATGTATGGGAATAAGAGGCGAGTTGTTACTGTGGATTAAGGCTTTTCTCACCGGGAGGACTTTCTCTGTGCGCGTCAGTGATAGCCAGTCTCACCTTCATCATGTAGCAAGTGGAGTTCCTCAAGGCTCTGTCTTGGGGCCAGTGCTGTTCCTTCTGTATACAATTGACCTGCCCGCATTGATTTCCTTCACATGTTCAGCTTATGCCGACGACACCAAAATTTACAATACTGTCGTAAATTCTGCTATGCTTCAACGAGATCTTGATATTGTTTGTCAATGGTCAGTCAGTTGGCTTTTACCCTTAAATCTAACTAAGTGTTGTGTCCTTCACCTCGGGAAGACAAATCCGCGATTTACATACAAGATCTCTGACCACAACATCGAAGCAGTTTCCAGCCACACTGATCTGGGCGTTGTAGTCAACGATCGTCTTTCCTGGTCAGAGCATATTCACCACGTTACATCAAAAGCCAAGAAACTTCTATACATGCTGGAGAGGTCTTTCAAAGGATCCGATGTCAACACTTGCGCCTACATTTACAAGGCATTCGTGAGGCCAATTCTTGAATTCGCTGGCCCGGTATTGGACACTGTGCTTCTGCGCGATAGAAATCTCGTCGAATCAGTACAGCGTCGGGCTACTCGTATCCCTTTTGGAGCGCGAAGACGAAGCTATGAAGATCACCTTGAATTATTCAACCTGACCTCATTCTCTGAGCGAAGACTTCGTGGCGATCTTACAGTTACGTTCAGGATACTTCATGGTTTGATGGGCACCAACCTCATGCATCTATACCGTCTGTCGCGCAGCAATCTACGCGGACACAGCTTCAAACTGCATAAGGAGCCATTTAAAACAACAGTCCGACAGTGGTTTCTTCCCAACCGCATATTCAATACCTGGAATAGTTTACCTGAAAGTGTGGTTGGTGCTACTTCAGTTAATAGCTTCAAAGTGCAGTATGATAGCTGGAGGAGTGTACAAACTTTATAGCTATGAACTGTCTTTTATTATTTTCTATTTGATGTATTTGTGTTGCGGTCCGTACACTATATTTACTGCATCAGCTTATAGTACTGTGTACTCTGCTCATCTCAATTATCATAATAATAATAATAATAATAATAATAATAATAATAATAATAATCTACCGACTCACGTAATATAGGATTGCGCGATTTATTTTGGATGCGTAATTGTTAATTGCTGTTCCAATAACCGTCTTATATAAAGAGATTCTGTTGATCAAGCTTGATTTTGAGACGCTACGGTGGTTCGATCCCCATTGCTAGACAGTATATAATATACACTTTAGTTGCACTGCTTTTGCGAAGACCCCAACTTCGCTCTTCAACTTAATTTTCGGCGGAGTAATTTGATAAAAACATCATTAAAACTTCAAGCACGGAAGTTTTCGCTGAAACGAATAGCAATCTAATTTTCCTACAGTACCGGTCAGTTTTCGAGCTCACTTCCTCGTTAAAAATCGTGGCTGGTTTTTTGTCAGGTGTACAGTAGGCTAAAAGATAAAAAACGTGAATCGGAACGAGTTTTAATTATTCCAGAAGACATGCAAATTACTTTCATAATTTTAAGGGCAGGGAGAATAATTAGTGCTCGATTCTCATCAACAGGCTCAAACTTTCCCGAGATTCAGAATCTTTGGTCAAAGTAGCATTGCATCGAACGTATCACTTCTTTCGAAAGGTTCTACCTACAGGGTGTCCCAAGATAGACACACCCAAATTTGATAAGTTTTCGGAAATCAAATAGCGGCCTCGGATTTGACTTTGATGTTAACCTTGAAGGTCATGTCAAGAGCAGGCTAATTTTCTCAAATAGGTACTTCCATTTTTAATACAGATGTAGAAAGCAAAGCGATTTACATATCATAGGGGTTAAAATCACAATCAGAGGTTATTTCAAGGTCAACCGATGCTCTTTCGTGTTGTGAAGCAGCGGATAGCTGAAAAAAGAATATGAATAAAGAAATTTTGATGCAAAAATTGCAGGACACTCATAACCCTATCCTAAGTACTTTCTGGTTCGATCAAAAATAACATTCTAAAGACTAAACTGTTTTCTGTTTGATTCAAAACTTGCGTTAATTTTGGGACACCCTCTACAACAATTTGCCTAATAATTCAAAAACGCCTATAATAGTAATTTTATCATTTTTAGAAGCAGACTTCGGAGAGACTATTTTGTGTTGATGTGACGATCAATATGCAAATTTACCACATTCTCTGTAATATCAGGGTGGACCATATGTATCTGATTGGTTTGTATCTCTCCTTGCCAGATAGTCGAACCTTTTCTAATATTCATCGTCGTCTTTTTGAAACTGGTTCTGTCAGAAAAGGAATATCTGAAGGTAGACCTCTAAGTGTGAGAACACCTGAAATTGAGGAAGCAGTGCTGTATGAAGTCGATGAACATCCTGAAACGAGTACGAAGATCGCTTGACATCAAATTTTTTGGAGAATTTTAGTCGATTTTTTGTTATATCCTTACCATATTTTAAGAGTACAGACATTACTTCCTATTGATTTTCCAAGGCGTGTGACCCTTTGTCAGCGGTATCTTGAAAAAATTACACAAAATCCGCAATTTGAATCAATGATTCTGTTCACGGGTTAAGCTAATTTTTCTCGAAATGCCATTCAGAATTTTCACAATAATCATTTGTGGGCAGAAGAAAATCCCTATGCCGTAACCGGAATTTCCAACACAAATTGTCGGTTAACGTATGGGCAGGAACTATTGGCAACCTCTTTATTGGCCCATTCTTCTTGCCAGGATGTTCGATGATGTTCTGTTAATAATAAGAAACAATATGTGGTACATGCATGATGGTGCACCAGCGCATTTCAGCGTAGTGGCTCGTAATTATGTACTTTGAAGTACAAATCATACATAGTTTATGTATGTCGAATTTAGTAAATTAAATAACAATAGAGAGCTTGCGTTTAACTAAAAATTAAGCATAAATGCATGCATGTACTAAAATAATTAAGAATTATTAATCAAAATCATTAATGAATTTATCAAATTATGAAGCTTGGAAATATTCATCAATTTTTTTTGTTTAAGGTTGTTATAACGCGAGATCAGAGCTTGGTCCCTCAGTCTTCTCAAAAGTAAAAGTTCGTTGTAGGATGTACCATTCTCTTCAGCCCATTGTAAACCTAGCTCAAAGGCGTTAATCGCGTCTTGTACTGTGACTTGTGGAGCAGTTGCAGTCACATCGTCGTTATTTTCCTGATTGTTTGTTGTATAATTAGAAACTTCTTTTATGATCTCTTCGTCAGACATTTCATGAAAAACATTTTCCTTTTTATCCATTCCACGGCACCAGATTTCCAAATCTTCCGGACCTATCTGTGTTCTATAACTTCCGAAGTAATACTGATTTGTGGAACGTTGCTAGGAGTGGTGACTATATCTGGCCATAACATTTTCCAAGACGATTTAATAGTTGATGAAGGTAACGCATTCCACGACTGACAAAGAGCAAAAACCATGCCCTTCATATTAAATTCTTTTAAAGTTTTTTCTATTGGTTGGTCTTTTGATACGGCTCTCAGAAGTAGGTTTTTCTTATAGTCTTGCTTGACAAAATGAATGATATTCTGGTCCATTTTGTCACCTTTTGCAAAAATCTTAATTTAATATTAATATTTCACATCTGAGGCCGATAAATATACTACCAGCATTTTCCAAGTTATTAGAACTAGCCATGCAGCATCAGGTATCTGAGTACGTCTTCTCTAATGGTATCATTCCTGAAATCCAATCGGGTTTCAGGAAAAACCACAGCGCAACAACAGTTCTGGCTAGCATCACTGATGACTTAATCAGATGTGTGGATCAAGGAAATTTAGCTGCTTAGTGTTGCTTGATTATACAAAGGCTTTTGATACCCTGGAACCATCTATTCTTGTGAAAAAGCTTATATACTTTGGTTTTTCGGAATCTGCAATTAATTTTGTATTAAGTTATTTCACTGACAGGAGTCAGATGGTTGTGATTGGGTCAAGTATCTCGGAGGAGATACCAGTTAAACTAGGGGTACCACAGGGTTCCATTCTGGGACCATTATTGTTCTCAATTTACACTCAGTTGTACTTTGGCTTCGATATTAAATATTTAAAAAATGCCGAACATTTGATTAATAATGATTTAATAAATTTATCTAACGTATCTTGTGCCCATAATCTGAAAATTAACCCGTTAAAATCATCCGCAGTTATATTTGGACCAAAAATAAAAAAAAGTCAGGCAAAACCATTACTATTATTGCGCATTTTAGATCAACCGATCCCTATAAAAAATGAGTGCAAGAATTTAGGACTCTGGATTGATTCTGATTTGAGGTTTGAAAAATACGTTAGTTAACTGTGCCGAACATAGTATGAATACTGGTCTCAAGCTGAAGTTGTGCGAAACCTTAATATGGTCTAGAATTCACTACTGTGACTGTATTTATGGGCCTGCACTAAGATCGATTGAGATAAGGAGACTTCAGACTATTCAAAATGCGTGTCTCAGATTTGCTTGTGGAGTGAGAAAATTTGAGACAGTGTCACATAAATATCGTGAGCTGGGTGTTCAAAAAATAGAAGAGCTACAAAAAATGCATGTATTGACCTTGACCCATAAGGTAATCACAACACAAGCCCCTCCATATCTATCAACCAAATTTATCAGATACTCAGATGTTAATCAACTGAACACAAAGAATAAGCATATTTTGGTTATCCCGAGACATTCAACATCTCTATTTAAAAGGTCGTACGTATATACTGCTATCAAGCTATACAACGCGTTGCCTACCGAGTTCACTCACTACTCAATAAAGAATTTCAAAAAAAGATTGAAGAATTTTATCTCTGATTCCATTGCCCAGTAAGTAGACCATGGCCATGAATAAGGACTCGTTAAAGTTTTTTTTTAACTCTTGTTTTCATTGGGATTAGAAAATATACATCAATATTTGTTGGTTTAAGTTGAAAAACGCTGTTTAGCGATACTTCGCCTTTTTATACTTTGTATAAATAAAGCCGGATTATTATTATTATTATTATTAAAGGGCTCTATGCAGGCGGCATCGTTAGAAAGTTTCTCTCCTGTAATAGTCATTAATCGTATGTCATGACGACTTTTTAAACGTCCTTTGCCAGCCACAAAATCATCTTCTTTTGTTATTTCCTTATAAAAAAACTTAGCTTTCATGGCCAACATGGGTCCTGAAATTGGTGCATGCCTATTTCTTTCCTGAAGAAACCACATGTACAACGCTTCTTCTACGTCTGGATGTTCAGCTTTCTTGAGTGTCTGTCTCTTGCCTGGCCCGCAGTCATTAGTTGACACGAACTTCTTATCTTCTCGTGGTTTCTTTTAATGTCATAAACTGTAGATCGGCCTACGCCGTATTCACTTGCTAAACTACTGAAAGTTTCATTGCGATTTAAGCGGTCTAAAATATCACATTTTTCTTTAATTGTCAATGTTTTGTGCTTTCGCTTCTGAGTTTGTGATGAAATTACTTAACATAATACACAATGAATAAATAGTAAACAATGAACGCACGCTAGGCCGTACCGCTATCACCAGTAGTCAAATTCAAACTAAAGTGTATCTTACGAAGCTACAAAGTAATCGTAAACAGTGGTTGATTCGTGATCAACGCGTGATCGGTAGCCATGGCGCCCTGTCGGCCTCTTCCTGATTGGCTTGTAGCGACGAGCCTTCAGACAAAGTCGCACGGTTGCCACGCTCGGCGAGTCTTCGCCACAGTGGTTGATCACATTCGCATGGATCACAAATCAATCTGTTGGTGCAATACGTGCAATAACTGTTGTAAAGGACATTATATAACAATAAATAGCATCACAAAGGTATATTCCAATTTGATCTGCAGCAAATTATGAACGGCATATACGGAGATGCGAAAACAAGCTCAAAAAGGTGAAGAAAATTTTTGTGCAATCTTTATAGTTAAATTTTTCCTAAGAGATAGCATTAGTGAGGGAATTTTTTTCTATTGTCTTATTTTTCACATTAATGCGATGTCGAGGTATGTGGCCCTATCGCAATTGAAAATAAGGTTTCGATAATCCTTCCATAAAGTTTCGATGAGTACATCTGAAATAACCTTGAGATATTCTTCAGGGAAATACAAAAATCTCCTTTTGTGTTTTTTTGTGCAGATTTATCTATTAAAATCCTATGCGCAATCTATTTTCCGTGCACACACCTTCAACCGAATGTATGCCATATATGATATTACCGTTTCCAACTTTCACCAAGGTTAATAGGAACCATAACAGCTCCCTACCCTTCCCCCCTATAAGAATATCGATTTGTAGCCTCACATTTCAAGGTTAGACTTCTTGTAATGTTTCTGTTCAACATTCGGCGATTTCTGACAATTTTCCCAATAAAACATGATCATTGTGACATTAAGCCTGGCAACGCTGCATAGTAGAGGGAACTCTCAGCGTCACGTTGATGGTTCGTCACCACGCACAGGATTGTAATCAGTTACGGATACCCGTTTATGAGCGCGAACGTTTTATGCACGTCTTGACTTGATTTTTCTTGCGGAAATTTAATATTAGTCTAAAATGTCTAACACAGATACAGCTGATGAAGTGGTTGAAATCAGCTTAACGCCACCCAGCAAAAGGGCTAAAAAGCTTCATCTTAGCGCAGGTGAAAAACAAATTATTCTAAATATCTACAAGAACCAGATGCAAGAGAATAGTGGATTGGCTATAGAAAATATCGTATGTAAGGTTACTGAAATTTCTGGAGTAGGTCGATCAAGTGTTTACAAAATCTTGAAGGAATATAGACAAAATCACTCACTATCTGAGCCAAAAACATATCCAGCGAGAAAAAAAATCATCGAAAAAATAGATGACTTTGACAAAAGTGCCATTAGAAGAAAAGTACATCACATTTTCTTCAGGAATGAAATACCTACAATAGATAAAATATTGAAGCAAGTGAATGATGATGAGGACCTGCCAAATTTTAAAAGATCTACGTTCCATAAGCTGTTGAAAGAACTAGACTTTCGATTTTTGAAAAGAGGAAGGAATAGTTTATTGATAGAAAAGGAGGAAATTGTTATCTGGAGGAGAGAATACCTTAGAAAAATTAGGCAATTCCGCGCTGAAGGAAGAAAAATTTATTATTTAGACGAAACATGGGTGAACGCGGGGCATACGCAGGGGGGAAAGGTTTAGGTAGACAGATCTGTGAGGTCCTCAAGGCAGGCTTTTTTAGATGGCCTTTAGACGGGATTGAAAAATCCTGCAGGTAAGTTTCGAGGTATATGAACTTTTTTGGATGCAGATAATTCATTTTCTGATCGAATCAATGATTTGGAAGCTCCGAACTCAGTTTTGCTATCTCATCCAAGTTTCTGAGTATTTCCTTCACCCGAAAACTAATCTAAGACCCTATCCTACACTAACCTAAAAAGAGTAAGTTGCTTAATTTCGTCATTTAGTGCGCTCGCTGAGAAGTAAAATAACTAATTACTTTCAGGCAAGGGAAAACGCCTGATCATTTGCCACATAGGTAGCGTAGATGGATTTGTTCCTGAAGCATTGTGGGCATGTGAATCCAAAAAAACTGGAGACTATCACGAAGAAATGGATGGTAACTCATTTGCAAATTGGTTCAAAAAAATTTTGCCGACACTTGATGATAACGCAATTATTGTGATGGATAATGCCCCGTACCACTCCAGAAAATTGGAAAAAATTCCAACAATGGCCACCAAAAAGGCAGACATTCAACAGTGGCTTGTCTCAAAGAAGATTGACTTCGACCAAACAATGGTCAAAGCTGAGCTGATAAATATAGTCAAGCGACATAAGTATAAATATGATTTAAAAATTGTTGACGAAATGGCCAAAAACCAAAATAAAACGATTCTCAGGCTGCCTCCCTATCACTGCGAACTGAATCCTATCGAGTTGATTTGGGCCGACATCAAGCAATACGTGGCGTCAAATAACAGCACTTTTAAGTTTTCTGACCTTAAAAAACTGTTTGATGTTGCTGTCGATAGAATTACGCCAGCAAAATGGAGAACATGTATTGACCATGTCCAAGAGAAGGTTGAAACCAAAATGTGGGATATGGACAATATCATTGACACCCAAGTTGAACACCTTATAATTGACATCAACAATTCTGATGATTCAAGCTCCTCGGAATACAGCATATAAATCGATTGATACCATTAAGACTGGCAGTTTAACGGGCTTTTTGGCAAGACAGGTAAGTTCATTATAGACTGCAATCAAAGTGTAAGTTTCTAGTTATTAATGTGGAAATTCCAAATTTATAATTACACAAAATTAGGGTTAATTTAGGAGTTCCAAAGCATAATAGTGCCATTTTGACCTTCTTCCTATTTCTCATGTAAATTTTAATAGCAATCAAACTAACAAACTTTATGGAGTCTGTAATAAACTTTTGTACTACTACTACTACGTCTGTAGTTTCTATTTGCTCAAAAAAATTTGCTCTGCATTGTGAATAGAAGGTTGATTTGTAAATATTATTGGGTATATATGTAAGGTAATAATAAAATATGAACAATTTCAATTGAGATGGTCCACAAGTTTTTTTCGTGTGCCTTTTAGTAACATTTTGCTGAAATGGTGAATACAGAATTTTTTGCACTGATTCCTAATGTCGAAATATGATTAGAAAGGCGTGGTATATTCCTGATAATTTACTATGCTTTTGATAGAATTTACAGCAACACATATCTTGTACGACATTTTTTGATAGATCAGTCACAATAGCTTGATATGGCCCTGTAGCGTCTTCTACGGTTAAGTTCTTGATCACGTGCAATACCAGTGTATATGTTTGATTTTACTTTGTTTCTTCGATGGATACAGTTTAGGTAAAACAATGCTTACGCGTCGAGCACGATAGCGGTGGCGGTTGTAACCTGTTCAAACCTGCGTGATCTATATTAGCGAAGATTGTCAGATATGTATGTATGTAATAGCATAAGACATGTCGGATAACATGTTGCGCCGGATTAGACAGGGGCTGGATTATCGGTGGTCCACTGTACCAGTTTTGAAGAAATGTAGAGGACAACATCATAAAAAGGCTTCCTCATCTTTGGGTACATAGCTAGGTTAAGGCAGAAACCTAGATATGCCTAGCGTACAATTTATGGTACACCGTAAACAAGTCGCGACTTGCAACGACCTGTGCTTATTTTGACGCGGTAATAGCGCAGTAAGCCTTAGTAAATCGTAACGTGCGGTTGGGTGTTACCGTTGTATCGAGATTTTTTTGCGATTTTGTGAAGAAGTTTTTATTTTTTGTGACATGGCTGAATATGGAATACGATTTGCCAAGTAAGTAAATATATGGTCTTTACGTGAAAAAATAAAATGTTTTGATTGCTTCTACTAATAAAACGCACATGCTGTTTTCCAGTTAAAATGCCAAATTACTGATGTTATTATTTCGGATTCACAATTGCGTCATTATATTTGAGTGTGCAAAATATTGTACGCCAGGAAAATATGAATTAATTTCCATTTTTTTTCCTAAAACTTTAACACCCCGAGTTTTTATAAGGAAGCATTTTTGGACCATAGTTTATAAAGCAAACTAACATTAATTTTTAAGCAGATTCACACCCTTAAATATTCGCATATCCTTAAGAAACACCCTGTATATTGGCCACCCGGTTTCAAGTAGTTTTAAGCTGAATAAAGCCTTTTCCGTCCGACTCTATTGTCTTAAAAGCAAAAAAAGCTCCTGAAAAGTGACAACATCCAACATTTGTCATTACACATCAGCAAACGGTCTTATCTTTCATGGAAAAAAATCTCAATTACAACTTTCTCGACGGGCGAAAGGTCCTTCCGAGACGGAATTTAAAAAAGATAGCAGTTACTTCCCCATTACGGCGGAACAAGCTGCACCAAGGGAGCAATGCTGACCGCCGTACATCTGGCATCCGGTCAGAGGATCCGCGTCCCCGCAGCAATTCGGTCCGCGCTATCTCGGTCTATCCGACCGGAGTCAGCAGCGGCGGTGTTGCCGCCAGCGACGCCCGGCGTCGTCGAAGCGCGACTCTGCCGGAGCCGGAACGCCTGGAATGCGGCCCGGGTGCAAAGAGTGGGAAGGTGACTAGAAGGTAAGCGGAGGTTGACAGATCGAATGAGGGACTGTCTATGATGATTTGTGGTTCACAGGTCAACTAGCAGTTTGTTGAAATGGGCCACCACTAGTTCTATTTTTTAAAACGCGTACCCTATAATTTCGCTTGAACAATGTCAAAACAGTTTTGAGTAACCAAGTCAACCAGTGCCGCGTTCCATTGGAACATGTCAAATCTTGTTCAGTAGACTACGCAGTCGAGCAAGTTCGCACGCAGACAAGGCCGCGACTCGCACTGTGAACAAAATTAAATCGTACAACCAAAATTATAATTTTTCTTCAACAACCAAGCCCAAAATTAATTTTAGGATCAATTAAAAATTTCCGAATACTAACTAGCAATGCCAAGGCACCCCTCAAATTGATGCACTTCTTTTTCTTTGCTCTCCCTCCTTTCTTCTTCCCTTCTTTCTCCCTGACTTTGTTTGGTATCTAAGCAACCAAATCTGATAGACCTAACGACTTACAAGACTTCGATCAAGAGCAAAGGTACTACGGACCGCTTTGACAGACAATGACGAATAGTAGTCAAATCTTTTACTGTTTTCGTTCTGTCAACATGTAGAATGAGTACGCAGTTCTAAAATAGGAATATTTCTAATAGCGGACGTAAAGCATCAAATTAACGGTTCAAAACTTCCCTCTAATGGACAAGTCCTGGCAGTTTTGTTCTATAGCATCCGGGAAGGGAAATTAAGTGCCAATGAGAGCGCCAAAAGGCGCGTATACCGACCAGATCCCTACCTAACTATACTAAGTGACATATAAATCCGAACACCCAGTTTAAATGGTTTTATTTTAATAAAATTTTATATAAGTACTTCATGAAGCATAATAAATAAATGATAAAAATTTCAAAATGATTGCACTGCTTTAAAGCCCTTTGACCTTTAATAATGTGTGGATGCACCCTGATGTGCTACGCATTCTCCAACGCGCCTAGGCATGCTTCTGATCAGGTGGTCAATGTCCTCCTGTGGTATCTCATTCGAGGCAACCACCAACTCCTCTCGAAGTGCTTCTAGAGTCTGAGGAGGACTTTGCAAATTGAGCAATCTCCTACCCATCATATCCCACGTGCTTAATTGGGGATAAGTCGGGAGATCTTGGTGGCCATGGTAGCAATGTGACATCATTATGTTGAAAGAAGTCTATTGTGACTCTTGCAACATGTGGTGGGGCATTATCTTGTTGGAAAGTTGGATCTGCCAGGGTGTCAAGATAGGGTAAAAGATGGGGTTCTAGAACTTCGTGGATATAACGCTGCGCGTTCATGTTACCTCTGATGAAGATTAAAGGTGACCTGGAACCATAAGCTATAGCACCCCAAACCATAACTCCAACGGTGTGATGAACATGTCTTTCAACAAAAAACTGTGGATTCCTCCTTTCACCACGTCGCCTTCTAACCCTGGCACGACCATCGTGCATGCCTAAACAAAATCGAGACGCGTCACTAAAGACAATACTGTTCCATTCCTGATCCCAGAGTGACCGTTGTCTGCACCACTCAAGGCGATTACGTCGGTGTTCTCGAGTTAAAGGGAGGACCAAGTGTGGCCGGTATGAAAACAAGCCAAAACGTCTCATTCGTCGGTAAACACTTCGCATGCCAACAGGTCTTCCGTGTTCTGCAAACCATTCATTTGCAATGGACCTGGTAGTGGAGAAACGGCCAATAATCTTAGGCGGCGATCTTCACGGTCTGTTGTTCTACGGCGGCGTCCAGTGCCCCTTGCTCTTTGCGTACGGCCTTCTCGAAGCCATGCCTGACAACACCTAACTACAGTGTATACACTTCTTTGCACTCTAACTGCAACTGCCCGAAAAGAAAGCCCAGCTTCCCGAAGTCCCACTATCAAACTCACTAAGTTGACGAAATCGTACAGGTCTCCGTACTCTAGGCATCGTAACCGATCGTAAAGGATGTCAAGAACCAAAATCCGCCAACGTTGATTCTTTACTGCGGCTGAAACATTCATTTTTAGAGCGTTAGTGAATTAAAAAAAAGCAGTATAAAAACCGGAATGTCCAACTGATAAGGCTGAAAATTTTTTCACTTGTTATTTACAGTAAGATAAATACATTCACTAACTTTTATTAAAATAAAACCATTTAAACTGGGAGTTCGGATTTATATGCCACTTAGTATAATAGCGGACGTAAAGCATCAAATTAACGGTTCAAAACTTCCCTCTAATGGACAAGTCCTAGCAGTTTTGTTCCATAGCATCCTGGAAGTGAAATTAAGTGCCAATGAGAGCGGCAAAAGTCGCGTATACCGACCAGATCTCTACCTGAATATGTTAAGAAGCCATTTATCTTATACCAAGTTTAAAGAGATTTGCCAAAAAATGCAAGCAAAACACAAAAAGTGTGAGCAACATCGACAAGAGTTGACGAACTGTTTGATATTGCGCATGCAGATGCCCTTCAATTGATGAAAATAAATGAAGACAGGATCTCGTTGCAGAGGCAGAAAGAGCCAGGTGGACCTGGTCATTTAGCTGCCGGGGTGGACAAGAAATTAACCATAAACGAAGGAACGCCGAGGAACAAAAGCGTCGAGCTAAATATGCTGCTTCGTTAACTCCTTCGATATCATCTTACGTAGCAATGTAAGAAAATTCATCTTCAGATTCCGAAATAGATTTACAAGAGACTTTTTAAACTTTGGAAGCAGACCCCACAGCAGGAACCTATTCCCGGTTAGTTATAGTTATAGTTAACTATGAATATCACAGACAAATTGCAAACCTTCAAGTATGTGTTAGGGACACATTCCATTCATTATTTTGTAGATGACTATCATTGTATTGTAATATATATTTTGCTTGATACTTAATAAATTAGTTAATTGTAACATGTCTTTTAATCTTGTATATCTATAAAAAACTGAGCGGCCAGTAAATGCGTATGTTTCGTTTTCGATGCGCCACCCTGTATAAGTAGTGACGTTCATCAACTAAGGTCCTCTGTTAACCTACACATTAAATTAACTATTTTAGATACTTTTTTATAATACATTCACATGGCAATTAAATGTTAAATTTGAGTGTATCATAATTCCTAAATATTTATACCTGTTATTCAGTTCAATCTTATTATTTTCAACTACAAATCCGTTGTGCAGATAAGGAGATAAGTATCCTGAACATTAAATTTAGATTCATCATACACTTAGTCTTGTCAACATTAATACTAAGACTATTGTTTCCTAACCAGGCACATAATGTCTTTGAGTGTTTATTAATCGGTTTACCAAATTTTCTGTGTTGTCACATTCCAGGAACAAAATTGTAGAATCTGCAAACAACTGAATTTTGCAATTTTTCACAGCTTTTACAATATCACAGGATCCAAGACTGTTCCCTGAGGCGCAACATGTCTATTTTCTCTTACGGAAGATAAGGAGTCTTTGTGCTTTCCTCGCCTAGTTTTTTGTTCCAAGTATCCGGAGAACCATCTTAAAACGATGCCTACAAAGCTATATTTTTCCAGTATTTTTATAAACAGATTTCTATTTATTGTTAAAAAAGCTCTCCTAGGGTCAATAAACATAACACCCACAAAATGACCCACAGTCAGAACATTTTTCCATCCTGAAATAACAGACTGAAGCGTACCCTCACATGAATGGTCCTTCCTCGGTATTTTGTAAGTAATTTATTTTCTTCTACGTACTGACGTAACAGTTTCTAGAACTTTTTCATATACAGGTACCATATTAACTGGTATACATGCTGTTCACATTTAGTTCACTATTTTAGATTCTACTTCAAACTTACGTACCCAAATTTTGAAACGGTGCCTTTCGTCTTCAACCACCCTTATGTGCAGCACTAACATTGGGAAACCTGCAATCATGGCTTCTATAAATCCAGACACAATAAAGTTCTGTGGTCGATCTTAACACCAGTCAGCCATCGTCATCCTGCATAATGGGCGATTTCCGCGGGGAGATCGCACGCACCAGCACGGAGGAATTACTGCTCCCTGTGGCCTTCCTCAGTATCCCAGATCGATCTGGGTAATAATTTCGGAATACCTGCCACTGTCGTGTCAGCGTCAGCTCAGCTTATAAAGTCGGTCACAACATGTCGTCTTGTCTATCAGGGGATATTTCACATATTAGTAGTGCAGATGTATAAATTTGGTAACAACGACCTTGAATTGTAATAACTGACGACGTGGCAGAGTAGGAGGAGTTGATCAGCAGCAGTGGAATGATTCAATCTAGTTAAAGATGTATACGCGGAAGCATAGTGTGTTCTTTTATTCAGACGAGATTTATGACAGTTATTACCACTGATGGCGCATGAAAACAAATCTGGATTATACAGGATGTTTCAGTTTATTGTTGCATAACTTTAAGATTCGATAGAACTTTTAAAATTAATGCATAAAGTCTATATAAACATGGGTCGAAAAATGCGTGGCTTCCGAAATACAGGGTGTTTAAATTTACTTTCTAAAATAGTTTTTCTTTAATATTTCGAACAATATTTGATGCATAATAGTGAAAATTGGTATACAAGGGTTTTTTGGTACGACAAAACGAACCATGGGCATAGTTTTACTGTAGCCGCTAGAGGGCGCTCTCTACTGTACCTGCAGTGTATTAAAATGACCGAAAATTTTTTCTTAGTGCAATTTTTTGCTTTTTGAATAAAAAAAACTGATTCTTCGCACTTTTCAACATAAAAAAGCTTTACTGTGAATTTTCGTTATAGTTGACCGTTTTTGAGATATTTCGATTTTTAACGTTCGATGCATTTTTAATTATTTATGATAAAATAACGTTAAAAAGTCAGTATCTCGATAATTTTTAGAAGTAAGCTGTGCCTGCAAATATTTTTGAAATTGAAAGCAGAATGAGGTTAAACGTCAATTAGTTGACAGTTAGTTTTGTTGTCTGTTGAAACCTGAAACGTTTTTTTGCAATTGTGAATGCACGAAATTTAGTTTCCTTTACCTGTTTTTTTTGTAAGTTTTATAAAAATGCAATTTTTATTCTCCAACCAAGAGTTACCGGCTATTCATTTTTTGTCTGGATTTGTAAATGGAAACGCAGCAGAAGCAGCCAGAGAATACGCACGAAGATTTCCAAACAGACGACATCCAAGTCGCTCAGTATTTGTAAGAGTGCATCGCCAAATAATTGAAAATGGTTTTGGAAATCTCCAAAGGGATCAAAACATAAATGTTCGTCAGCGCAGATTTACCCGTATGATTCTGCGTGAGTTTGATAGAGATCCGACCACAAGTGTTAGGAGAGTTTCTGGTGCCTTGGGAATTTCACCGTGTTCTTAGAAATAACCATAGACTTCCTTACCATTTGCAACCTGTGCAAGGACTACAGCCAGGGGACGGAGAACGAAGAATCACATTTTGTCAGTGGATTCTTGATAGAACTGATAATAATAGGGAGTTTTCAAGTAACGTTTTATGGACCGATGAGTCATGCTTCACTAGACGTGGAGTGGTAAATTTTCATAGTCAACATATCTGGTCGCATGAAAATCCGTATGCAGTTCGGGAAAGAAATTTTCAGCATGAATTTAGTGTGAACGTGTGGATTGGTATCTACCGTAATCGACTATTTGGACCCTACCTTTTGCCTGCAAGGTTAAATGCTGCGACCTTCTTGGAATTTTTAAAGGCTGAACATGCAAATATGTGGGATGATGTTATGTTAGATTTAAGAAGATTGGCCTGGTTCCAGCTTCATGGTTGTCCAGCTCATTATTCGAGATTAGAAGAAACTGGCTGGACGAAAATTATCCAGAAAGATGGATCGGCCGTGGAGGACCAGTCGCCTAACCTCCACGATCCCCTGACCTAAATCCATTAGATTTCTTTGTGTGGGGATTTCTAAAAGAAAAAGTGTACCAGACTTCCGTAACCACAAGAGATATGCTAATAGACAGAATCAGGAATGCATGTGATGAAATAAGGCCTTATTTGTATAATGCTATACCACGTTCGATCATTCGTAGATGTGAATTGTGTATTGAACAATTGGGTTTACATTTCGAGCAACTACTTTAGATTTTGTATGTTTGTCCTAACTATCCAATAGCATTTTAGTTGTAAATAATTAATTTAATTTGTTAAAAATAATACTGGAAAATTAAACAAATTGATATTCTGTTTTTTTGTGTTTATTTGGAGTTAGGAATTATTGGTGTTTTTAAAAACACAATCTAAACGATCATCTTAATTACTTGTAATGCCCAAATCGAAAATGTAAGAAAAAATATTATTTTCCCATAAATGATTAAAAATGCATCGAACCTTAAAAATCGAAATATCTTAAAAACGGCTAACTATAACGAAAACTCACAAGAGAGCTTTTTTATGTTGAAAAGTGCGAAAAATCAGAATTTTTATTCAAAAAGCAAAAAATTGCACTAAGAAAAAATTTTCGGTCATTTCAATACACTACAGCTACAGTAGAGAGCGCCCTCTAGCGGCTACAGTAAAACTATGCCCATGGTTCGTTTTGTCGTACTAAAAAACCCTTGTATACCAATTTTCACTGTTATACATCAAATATAGTTCGAAATATTTAAAAAAAACTATTTTAGAAAATAAATTTAAACACCCTGTATTTCAGAAGCCACGCATTTTTCGACCCATGTTTATATATTAATTTTAAAAGTTCTATCGAATCTTAAAGTTATGCAACAATAAACTGAAACACCCTGTATAGCTATAGTGTGTTACCTTTTTAGCTGATATACTAAGAATAACCTTGGCCCCACTGACGTCAGTCTATAGTCAATGAGCGCGTTCAGTCAACACAAGCCGCTCTAGCAGAATATTGCATGTATGCTATGGAGTGTTCGTAAATCACTTGGTAATGCGATACCATACACAGTCTTGGAATGTAAATTTAGAGATGAAGTTTTCCTCTGGAATACTGCAGACTGTATTTTTAGAACGCCTATTTTATTACTTTTATCGTTGCGGCTGATCAAGGACAGATATCTTGCTTTTAGCAAGGTCTTCGATACGTTTGACCCAAGTATTATACTAAGTGACATATAAATCCGAACACCCAGTTTAAATGGTTTTATTTTAATAAAAGTTGGTGAATGTATTTATCTTACTGTAAATAACAAGTGAAAAAATTTTCAGCCTTATCAGTTGGACATTCCGGTTTTTATACTGCTTTTTTTTAATTCACTAACGCTCTAAAAATGAATATTTCAGCCGCAGTAAGGAATCAACGTTGGCGGATTTTGGTTCTTGACATCCTTTACGATCGGTTACGATGCCTAGGGTACGGAGACCTGTACGATTTCGTCAACTTAGTGAGTCTGATAGGGGCCGTATAGTGGGACTTCGGGAAGCTGGACTTTCTTTTCGGGCAATTGCAGTTAGAGTGCAAAGAAGTGTAGACACTGTAGTTAGGTGTTGTCAGGCATGGCTTCGAGAAGGCCGTACGCAAAGAGCAAGGGGCACTGGACGCCGCCGTAGAACAACAGACCGTGAAGATCGCCGCCTAAGGTTATTGGCCTTAAGGGACCGTTTCTCCACTACCAGGTCCATTGCAAATGAATGGTTTGCAGAACACGGAAGACCTATAATGAGATGTTTTGGCTTGTTTTCATACCGGCCACACTGGGTCCTCCCTTTAACTCGAGAACACCGACGTAATCACCTTGAGTGGTGCAGACAACGGTCACTCTGGGATCAGGAATGGAACAGTATTGTCTTTAGTGACGAGTCTCGATTTTGTTTAGGCACGCACGATGGTCGTGCCAGGGTGAGAAGGCGACGTGGTGAAAGGAGGAATCCACAGTTTTTTGTTGAAAGACATGTTCATCACACTGTTGGAGTTATGGTTTGGGGTGCTATAGCTTATGGTTCCAGGTCAACTTTAATCTTCATCAGAGGTAACATGAACGCGCAGCGTTATATCCACGAAGTTCTTGAACCCCATCTTTTACCCTATCTTGACACCCTGGCAGATCCAACTTTCCAACAAGATAATGTCCGACCACATGTTGCAAGAGTCACAATAGACTTCTTTCAACATAATGATCTCACATTGTTACCATGGCCACCAAGATCTCCCGACTTATCTCCAATTGGGCACGTGTGGGATATGATGGGTACGAGATTGCTCATTTTGCAACGTCCTCCTCAGACTCTAGAAGCACTTTGAGAGGAGTTGGTGGTTGCCTGGAATGAGATACCACAGGAGGACATTGACCACCTGATCAGAAGCATGCCTAGGCGCGTTGGAGCATGCGTAGCACATCATTGTGCATCCACACATTATTAAAGGTCAAAGGGCTTTAGAGCAGTGTAATCATTTTGAAATTTTTATCATTTACTTATTATGCTTCATTAAGTACTTATACAAAATTTTATTAAAATAAAACCATTTAAACTGGGTGTTCGGATTTATATGTCACTTAGTATATCTGTAAAAACCTTAGATAGTTTGGCCTGTCCTCATCGGCTTGCACGCTGATTAGGAGCTACTTATCTGATGACTCACAGTCTGTCATATATGAAAATAATATATCTACTGATTCTGTCAGAAATTTTGGTGTCCCGCAAGGATCTATTTCGAGTCCCTTCTGCTCTTTATGTATGAGATTTTTATGAAACCGCCAACTATTCAGTAGTTCATCGTTAGGCAGATGACACACAACTTTATAATAGCTCCGATCCTGATGAGTATATGCTTGGACAACATCAAGTAGATCAAGATCTTGGGCTCATAATCTAAACTGAATGCTGGCCCAAAAAGGATCGTGAAGTAAGTCAAGATCGCATTAATAACGGGTGATTTTTTAAGAGGTATAGGATTTGATTTAAAAAAAAAACACAAAAAATTTGATAAAACGATTGAATATTTATTTAAGTCGATAGAACGGTCGATATAATTTAATGTTTAAAGATTATTTCATGTGAATGTTGGCCGCGGCTCCGCTTTAGATGGCCCATGCGCAAGGTCCAATTTTGGCACACTCTCTCCAACATATCGGCCGGTATCTCACGAATAATTGATTCAATATTGGCTTCCAGTGCATCAATCGTTGCTGGTTTATCCCTGTAGACATTAGCCTTAACATGGCCCCACAAGAAATAGTCCAACGGCGTTAAATCACACGATCTAGGCGGCCAATTGACGGACCCCAAACGTGAGATAAACTGTTCACCGAACTCGGCTCTCAATAGGACCATTGTTTCGTCTGCGGTGTGGCATGTGGCACCGTCTTGTTGAAACCACATGTCAGCCAAGTCCAGCTCTTCCATTTTGGGCAAAAAAAGTTTGTTATCATCGCACGGTAGCGCTCGCCATTCACAGTTACGTTCCGGCCATTGTCGTCTTTGAAGAAGTACGGCCCGATGATGCCACCGGTCCATAATCCACACCAAACAGTGATTTTTTCAGGATGCATTAATAGCTCTTGCAATGCTTCTGGCTGGTCTTCACTCTAGATGCGGCAATTTTGCTTGTTAACGTACCCATTCAACCAGAAATGAGCTTCGTCGCTGAACACAATTTTTCGATAAAAATGTGGATCTTCCTCCAACTTTGCCAGCGCCCATTCACGAAATGTGGGAGGTCGTGTGGCTTCAATTCTTGCACCAGCTGTATTTTATAAGATTTTACACCCAAATCCTGTCGCAAAATTTTCCACGTAGTGGAGTAACAGAGGCCCAATTGCTGCGAACGGCGGCGAATCGACATTTCACGGTCATCACTAACACTGGCGGATACAGCCGCAATATTTTCTTCAGTCCTCACTCTACGTCTGCTTGTTGGTGGTTTAATGTCCAATAATGTAATACTGGGTTCGAAATTTGGTCACAAGCTTCCGAATAGCTCCCTCAGTAGGCCGACCAAATTGCCCATAAACTGGAAGCAGTGCTCGACGCACTGTCTTAACCGAGCATGAATTTTGATAGTAAAATTCAATAATTTGCAAGCGTTGTTCGTTCGTAAGTCGATTCATGGTTAAATTATAGACGAAACTGAACAAGTTTGACAATGACACAAGACACGATTCACGCGTCATCTGTCAAAAACAGTGTTGCCAAAAAGATACTAGCAAAAAGATCACCCATTATTATAGTGAACAATGAAGACACATCATTTGTACACGAGTGCAAAAATCTTGGTATATGGTGTGACTGGCGAGCTACGCTTCACTAAAGATGATACAGAGTAGTACAAAGTGACAAAGGACAATCTTTGTCAAATGGCAATTTCCCTTATAAGTCGTACGACACGAGTCACGGAAAGCAAACTACGTGGAATTCTTGGTGATTTTCGATGTTATTTATGTGCTCAGTGGAATAAAACTCATTTCCAATTGATTTGGCCCGTCCGAAAGGGAGATATAAGTGGAGAGTGAGTTAACATCCTCGTCGTCGCAGAGCAAGGGAAAAGCAGGAAGATGAATGGCTGACACTCCATTTAAGGTATTGGTCCGAGGTCTCATGTACCACGAAATCGTTTTAGTTTCTAAAAGTGTACTCTCGTGTTTGTGGAATATGGTAATTTCAAGTTTAACCCTTAACTGGTGACACTGCTTTCTCAGATATTCACGGTGACATGGAGTCTCGCAGACTCCGTAATTTTTTTTTTTTTATATCGAAACAGCCGCGCAGGCAGAAGCCTAAATGCCGGAACACCGCGGCTGCTATGATGATCTCAAAGAAATTTTGTTAATACGATTTTTGAACTGCCTAAGGTTAGTAGAACTGGGAAAAGCTTCCTCCCGTAGATTGTTCCACAATCTAGACACCCTCGGGACAAAGGAGCGGTCCTATCGGCCAGTTCTGGATGTACGAAGTTTGACACGGTTAGGATGGGACGCCGAAGTCAGGCGGGTCTGTCTTTCAGGCACATCGCGCGGCGGCATCATGGAAGAGAGCTCTGAGGAGCAAAGCCCGTTGGTGTAGCGATAGAAAAGAGCTGGATCGCCGACGGCCCGCCGGTGCGAAAGAGTCCCGAGACTGTCTGTTAGAGAAGAGTCATCGATCAGTCAGACCGCCCTCCTCTGGACAGCATCGAGCATGGACAATGTAGTCGGGGCGGCAGCACCCCAAATGTGTGAGCAATACTCGAGGCTAGGCCTTATCTGGGCCTTGTATAGAGTGAGAAGGTCATGCGGAGAAAAGTACTTCTTAGCCCTAAACAAATAGCCTAGCTTTTTCCCAGCAGCTGCAGCTATTGAAGAGATGTGTTCGTGCCAGATCAGGTCCTCGGTGATCTGGACTCCGACCAGCCGAAATGAATGGCTCTTTGGTAGAACTCGACCGTCCATCGAAACTGTATGAGCTCTAGGACGCTTTTTGTTCGTCAAAGTACAGTACTGTGTTTTGGAAGCATTGAACTGTACAAGATTGTTGCGTCCCCAAGCAGTGATAGCCTCCAGGTCTCTTGTCAGAGCAGAAGTCGTCGCTAGTCTTCTTTTTTCCAGCTCAGCGGCAGAGATCGGCTTGTCACTCTGAATTCCTGCATGTAGAGTGCTGTCATCAGCGAAGCTGTGGATTGGGTTGATCGTGCAGGAAAGGAGGTCGTTGATATGTAAGAGAAACAGTGTCGGAGCCAAGACCGATCCCTGGGGAACACCCGCGTTGACGTTGTGGGATGAAGAGGAGAATCCGTCAATTACGACGGATATCTTGCGGCCAGAGATAAAGTCAGCCACCCATCTGCAAAGCTTTTCTAGGAGGCCGTAGGATGGAAGTTTGCTCAAGAGGGCAGCGTGCCACAGCTGATCGAACGCTTTCGTGATGTCGAGAGCAACGACATGAGCCTCACCATGAGACTGGATGAGTTTACTCCACAGTTGCGTGACGTAAGCTAGGAGGTCCCCTGTGGATCGTTGGTGCCCGAAACCGTACTGCCTGTCGCTAATCAAGCTGTGACGTTCGAGGTAGTCCAGAAGCTCGCGATTTATGCACCTCTCCATCACTTTACTTATAACAGAAAGCAGAGCTATAGGCCTGTAGTTGTAAGGGTCGGTTTTAGATCCTTTTTTTGGGATGGGCTGTACATGAGCTAATTTCCAGTTTTCTGGGAAGGTGCCGGATTTATAAGATATCTGGAAGAGACGCGAAAGAACTGGAGCAAGCTCAGCTGCACATCTCTTCAGTACAATGGCAGGAATCAATAATAATAGTAATAAATATATACTTTTTTTGCAAGCCATTAATTTTTTTGTGTATATTTTTTTTAAAGCATAACTATTCTACTTTTTAAAAGGTTTATTATACAGGGTGGCGCATCGAAAACGAAACAGACGCATTTACTGGCAGCTCAGTATTTTTTTTTTAAAAACGCTCAGACCCGTCGATTTTGTTTTCGAGGGGGACACAAGTTTGGCAAAAAATCACGTTAGCACGTGCAGCCCCCTAAGCGGGGGTAACACCACCCCCAAAATCTTAAATGGAAAGGGGGGTCGAGTGATACCTTATTTTAAAGGTCTTTCAATTCCCTTTATAATGATATAAAATTAATGTACTTCAGTTCAGTAGTTTTGTAGATTTATTGATTTAAAGCTTAAATAAAACTAATACGGGTACATCATCATTAGTGGAGATCACTACATTTGGCAGCAAAGTAATTTAAAAATGAAGAATTACAACAAACCGCAGAACTGCGGTGTAAAATGATTTTTGTATTGTCTTTTTTATTGCGTTACTAGAAAACTCTGTTGGGTATATGATGGAGTTTAATAGAACTTTACAGCTTGTTGTTCGCCTGCTTCTACAAACTTCACCAAATCTAGACGCTGTCAACCTTGTCCTCCGATAAAGGCGCGACAAAGTACAGTCCTGTGATTTGGTGACTTGTTCGATCTGCAAAATCTCGTCGTCACTTTTTTTAAGGTTCCCTAAAAATTTTCGCTTATGTAGTTAATGTCAGGTTTTTGATTGAGTTCGCCATAAATTAAGCCAAAAATGACTGCAGGGCCTGATCAAATACCTGCATTTCTTGTGAGAGATTGTGCGTCCATTTTAGCATATCCACTCATGATCATTTTCAATCTCTCTCTGAAAAATAATCACTTTCCATCTATTTGGAAGTTGTCTAGGGTAACTCCTGTTTTTAAAAAAGGTGAGAGGAGTTATGTAGAAAACTATCGGGCTATCACGATTATCAGTAATTTCGCTAAAACATTCGAAATAGTGATACAAACTGTGCTATATTTTCATGTAAGCAGGTCTATCTCCGTCAGTCAACACGGTTTCATGAAGGGCAGGTCCACAGTTACTAACTTGCTACATCTTACTCAATATGTTTGTGAATCAACTTCAAACGGATGTAATATATACTGATTTCTCTAAAGCGTTTGATAGTTTGGACCATAACATTCTACTCAATAAGTTATCTAGATTTGGTCTTTCAGATGCATTGTTGCTATTTTTCAGATCTTATTTATGTCATAGGAAACAATATGTTATGTGCAATGGACATAAGTCAAGCGAATACCCTGTAATGTTCGATGTTCCTCAAGGATCTAATTTGGGACCTCTGTTATTTACTATGTTCATAAATGATATTTCTGAAGTTATCGATGTCGATTTTCTTATATATGCTTACGATATGAAACTTTTCTGTAGAGTCTCTAACATTGACGATTGTCATCGCTTGCAATGCAACATTGTAAGGGTTGACAACTGGTGTCGTGAAAACAGACTTGTTTTGAATGCTGCTAAGTGTCACGTTTTGTCGTTTACTATAAAAACAGGGGTAATGATGTATGAATATAGTATTGGTGACAGGAAACTTGACAGACCTAGTACAATTAATGACTTGGGAGTCACATTTGACAGAAAACATTCCTTCTCCTATCACATTGAAAATGCTGTTGTGGCTGCATCAAAGGCGTATGGTTTTATTGTAAGAAATACCGGTGATTCCCACAACTCCTTTACACTGAAAATACTGTACTATGCTTATGTAAGATCTAAGTATGCGTCTGAGGTATGGTATCCTCATCATCAAATATATATTGACCGCTTAGAGTCCGTTCAAAGAAAGTTTTTAAAATACCTCTCATACAAAGCTGACGGGATATATCCCGCTATTGGCTTTCCTCATAGTGAGTTGATGGCGAGACACAAAATCTATAATTCAGAAAGCAGACGCAAAATGAATTCACTTAAGTTCATTCACAAGCTCATTCATGGCATTATTGACTTATCTTAGAACAACTTAACTTCTTAATTCCTAGATTAGCGTCACGAACTAGCTTAACTTGTTACTTAGCCAGGCCTAGGACTGACATACTTAAGTTTTCCCCTATATATATAATGTGCCGTAATTATAATTCAGTTAATAGCGTTTTAGATATATTTTCGTTTTGTGCGACTTTGGGAGACATTAATGCTTATTTTCGTTAATGCTTGCCGGTGTGATTGTTGAGTGCTGGGTAGGTAAAGCTAGAACGCTTTTTTTCCTCCCGGTTCTGTTTTGAGGTTTTTTTGCAGCGTTTTAGCTTTCTCTACATACATCCACAACATGCATTTGTTTATATTTTCATGTTTATCCATCCTGTAATTGGCTATGGCTGTTGGATGTTGCTAAATAAATAAATGAATAAATAAATAAAACTATTCATTTTCTTTGGAATTGCGGTCCGAATTCTTAGTTATTTTTATATCAGCTTTTTTTGGTCTGAGTTTCTTTTCAAGATTCTTGCGTTTGAGTGTTTGTTCCATCTTAGCGATAAGCGAGGTTGGACTAAGCTTAGAACGCAAAAGTATTTAGATCACATATACAGGCCGCTGGGTATTGTGGCTCACCACAGCTGCAGCACATCTTCCATGGTATGACCTCATGAGCTCATCATGAATTAAACTCACTGCATTCGTAATTAAAATGGTCACATATGACCCTTTATCGTCCATTACCAGCCTTGATAAAAAAGGCACTCAAGGACAATCACACCAACAGCAATTCAACAACACAATATCGACGAACAGTAACAAGGGGAGAAAAATACCAAATGATCACTTGCTGAGTACCAAAATAAGAAACGATTTACATTCTATATCGCTAATCGGAATCCGACTCTGTTATTATAAAAATTTACCTTGGTATGCACCCGCAGTCATCCTTTCCTCTTTTAAAGTAGCGCCGACGACGGTCAAGGGCCAGCCTACCCTTGTTTCCTTTTCACCCCCCCGTTACCTCAGCAGATGGTGCTCGTGATTGTAGGAGCCCCGTTAACTCTTCCTGGTTCAGGTACTATTATTTATTTTCAGTCTTGTCGGAGATAATATACAGTTCGCAAAGACAAGCGTTTCAAAATTATATATGTTCCGGATAATTGTAATTCCATTGTACACGGGTTCCCAGACTAAAAACTAGCAAGACGCATGGCAGACGGGCCATTAAAGGTATGTTCCTCGGTGCAGCAGTCGACAAAGACACTCGGCAAAGCGGAAGATAAAATCCTTTCATGGCACCTCAAGGAGCCGGTTCAAATAAAGAATCTCGCAAGAAAAATAACGAGTCAATTGTGTGTCTGTGACAGTGACAAATTCATCTCACCCTATTCGATAAAGGATTTTTCCCTGTAACATGTATTATTTAAAATGCATTCATCTTAAATTAAATAGAGTTTGATAACCAGAATGGGCTTTTTTTGGATCCTGAACAATACGTGTGTACATAGCTTGTAATACTGATCCAGTTATTAAGCCAGAAGTTAATGAATACTGGAGTTATTTGCTACCCAGTAGAATTGCTAGACCTTTTAACATCGAAGACACCCTATGGACAAAGGAGCTGTCATGATGGCCAATGAGGAAGTTTCCTATTTTTCAAAAGACACTCAAAATGATAGTCTAAGTAAAATGAAGAACAGCGCTGAAAAATTTTGTTGAATATCTTGAAAAATGACAAAGTTACGCTAGTCAGAAGTTTATTATTTGGAGAATCGTGTGGTGGGCCGTGCGAGTGAGCGACGACGTCACATGAGGGAAGCATATCAGCTCAGCACCACTGGAAGGGGATGCGCCCGCCGCGCCGCGCCACATACGCTTCCCCCTATTCAAATATTTTATTGTACCTAGATGTACAAATACTGGCATATCAGCAGCATTAGAAAGAAGCGGTGCAAGGTAATGAATAGGGACGATAAATTGCCGCTGTCGGAAAAATTAACGTTGTTTTGCTGTGAATCCCATTTTGAGGTAAGCAGCTATTTAGATAATAGCTATGATAAAAATGGTAGCTATAATAATTATTATAAGTCTTAGTCTGTATGCCTCGCATGATAAGGTAAAGAATCTAAATGGTTTAAAGGAGAACAGAAACAGATTTGATTATTTTTTTTTTTATATCGAAACAGCCGCGCAGGCAGAAGCCTAAATGTCGGAACACCGCGGCTGCTATGATGATCCCATTGCTTTCGTTTCGAGATAATGTGAGTATTTGTATAGTGATCATCATGTGGCTGTAGGGGAAACACTGTTCAAACCTTGTTTGTCGCGACGCGGTGATGCATAGGCGTCGGTCAAGACTGGGCTTAATGCGTAATCATCTGAGAGGCTTCTATGAATTTTAGATTACTGCCACTAGTAGACAATCTGGCATTTGTCCAGTAGCGCTTCACGGAAGTGCATGGTTGTTCTTCGCTTCTTCTGTGCAGCCACATTAATAGCGCTACACCTTCCTTACAGCCACCATCTTGTGCAGTACAACCACTGCATTTAGCTTGATTACTGTTTCCTCATTTTCGGCGCATTCAAAACTGCAATGATACGGACTGCGTTTAACTCTATGTTCGGGCGTAATTCTGGCTTTTACAATCCAGGGATCCCGTTCTCTTTTTAACTGCACATAACCAATCGCCTTGTCTCCATAGGTGTCCCTTCCAGACCTATAATGACAGCACAAAAATAACAATACCCAAAAATGAATGACGAATCATTGATTCTACTCCTGGTTAACAAATTTTATTTATTTATTTAGCAACATCCAACAGCCATCGCCAATTACAGGATGGATAAACATGAAAATATAAACAAATACATGTTGTGGATGTATGTAGAGAAAGCTAAAACGCTGCAAAAAAACCTCAAAACAGAACTGGGAGGGAAAAAAAAGCGTTCTAGCTTTACCTACCCAGCACTCAACAATCACACCGGCAAGCATTAACGAAAATAAGCATTAATGTCTCCCAAAGTCGCACAAAACGAAAATATATCTAAAACGCTATCAACTGAATTATAATTACGGCACATTATATATATAGGGGAAAACTTAAGTATGTCAGTCCTAGGCCTGGCTAAGTAAAAAGTTAAACTAGTTCGTGACGCTAATCTAGGAATTAAGAAGTTAAGTTGTTCTAAGATGACACTGGAGTCAATAATGCCATGGATGAGCTTGTGAATGAACTTAAGCGTCTGCTCTCTAAATTATAGATTTTGTGTCTCGCCATCAACTCACTATGAGGAAAGCCAATAGCGGGATATATCCCGTCAGCTTTGTATGAGAGGTATTTTAAAAACTTTCTTTGAACGGACTCTAAGCGGTCAATATATATTTGATGATGAGGATACCATACAAGGGACGCATACTCAAGCTTAGATCTTACATAAGCATAGTACAGTATTTTCAGTGTAAAGGAGTTGTGGAAATCACCGGTATTTCTTACAATAAAACCATACGCCTTTGATGCAGCCACAACAGCATTTTCAATGTGATAGGAGAAGGAATGTTTTCTGTCAAATGTGACTCCCAAGTCATTAATTGTACTAGGTCTGTCAAGTTTCCTGTCACCAATACTATACTCATACATCATTACCCCTGTTTTTCAAGGAAACGACAAAACGTGATACTTAGCAGCATTCAAAACAAGTCTGTTTTCACGACACCAGTTGTCAACCCTTACAATGTTGCATTGCAAGCGATGACAATCGTCAATGTTAGAGACTCTACAGAAAAGTTTCATATTGTCAGCATATATAAGAAAATCGACATCGATAACATCAGAAATATCATTTATGAACATAATAAATAACAGAGGTCCCAAATTAGATCCTTGAGGAATACCGAACATTACAGGGTATTCGCTTGACCTATGTCCATTGCACATAACATATTGTTTCCTGTGACATAAATAAGATCTGAAAAATAGCAACAATGCATCTGAAAGACCAAATCTAGATAACTTATTGAGTAGAATGTTATGGTCTAAACTATCAAACGCTTTAGAGAAATCAGTATATATTACATCCGTTTGAAGTTGTCTATCGATTGATTCACAAACATATTGAGTAAGATGTAGCAAGTTAGTAACTGTGGACCTGCCTTTCATGAAACCGTGTTGACTGACGGAGATAGACCTGCTTACATGAAAATATAGCACAGTTTGTATCACTATTTCGAATGTTTTAGCGAAATTACTGATAATTGTGATAGCCCGATAGTTTTCTACATAATTCCTCTCACCTTTTTTAAAAACAGGAGTTACCCTATACAACTTCCAAATAGATGGAAAGTGATTATTTTTCAGAGAGATATTGAAAATGATCATGAGTGGATATGCTAAAATGGACGCACAATCTTTCACAAAAAATGCAGGTATTTGATCATTATTATCATCATTATTCTCCAGCATAGCAAGGGCTTCCTCCAGAGAAAAGCCCCTAAAAATGAAACAGGCATGTATTTTCCTGGCGTACAATATTTTGCACACTCAAATATAATGACGCAACTGTGAATCCGAAATAATAACATAAGTAATTTGGCATTATGAATGGAAAAAAGCATGTGTCTTTTATTGGTAGAAGCAATCAAAACATTTTTTTTTATTTACGTAAAGACCATATATTTACTTACTTGCCAAATCATATTCCATATTCAGCCATGTCACAAAAAATAAAAACCTCTTCACAAAATCGCAAAAAATCTTGATACAACCGCACGTTACGATTTACTAAGGCTTACTGAATAGATCTGTGCTATTACCGCGTCAAAATAAGCCCAGGTCGTTGCAAGTTTACGGTGTACCATAAATTGAACGCTAGGCATATCTGGGTTTCTGCCTTAACCTACCTATGTATCCAAAGATGAGGAAGCCTTTTTATGATATCGTCCTCTACATTTCTTCAAAACTGGTAAATGAGATAGCGTAGTCTAAAAAGGACCTCAGCCAGAAAAACAAGTAAAGAGACGTGCAGAGGACTAAATCTTGATACTTTCCTCTTACTTGTATGAAACCAGTTTCAAAATATCCTGTGAGTGAAGTTCCTTCCCCAAGGCTTTCAATCCAATATCGAAAAGCTACTGCAGATGAGGAAATAGAAAGCGATTATGCTACTCCAAATATTTGCATTTCATTGGAAAATTCGAATTCTTTCATCAAATGGAAAGCTCACAACGTACGTAATTGTCAAAAAACGAACAGGTCGACTTAAAAAATGTTACAAGCATAGAAGCTTCCTAAAGTAATAAAAGAGATGTTTTGTAACGCTTAGAAAAACCAATAACCGTTCATAAATCAAGCATTGTAGGATAACCTTACAACAGCGTAAAAACTGATTGGTCTCTCGAGTGTAGTCTGCCCGAAATGATATTTTCCCGACCGGCATGCAAAACGTTGGCAGCATTTCAAGCAAAAGTTGGCAGACTCGCGCAGCAATGACATCGTCGCAAGAAGCTAACGCAGGTTTTACGATGTTGTCCTGAACGTAAAGAGGAACAAGTACTTGACACACTTTATCATATGTCGGTTCATACAGAAAAATACAGGATGAATTTGGATAATGCAATTCCTCGCCTGTTTGTGGATAAACAACGTTAAATCTGGACTATCACATCGTTTTCTTTTCCAGAAGCGACAAGATCATTCCAAAGTTGAGGCACTACTGCACTTGGATAACAACAATATTAATGCTCCATTGCCCAGTCAGTTGGCAATGACATCCGTCCATAATAATGTTTAAATTAGATTGCGTGTACGACAATGGAGAATTTAATCCTGAATTTGTATTACTGACCTCGACCATGACCTTCAAGGTTATTAGAAGGTCAACTCGTTCTTAATGAACCCTATACTTTTGACTGGGGAATTACAGAAAACAGAAAATTTTACCTGTGTTTGAATATGTGCATGACAATTGTTGAGACTTGGCCATCAAGGTCAAACACAAGTTTACCTTAATTTCTTGATAATTCTGGAGACTGTGTAATGTCCAGATGAAATGACCTCTAGAATGCGCATTTCTCGAAATATTTACATGAGGAGATTGAAATGGGACACTGTTTATAATACATGGTTGGCTGGGAAGTTTCGGAACCGCACGATAATTTTTCAACTAACAATGGCAAGAAAAAACTAAGCTCCACGATGGGTCCTTGAATTAGGCCTCGCCCATGACCGTCAAGGTCATTTGAAGATTAAGATTTCTTAAAGGGACCCCATACTTTTGACTGCGGAAATGTAAAAAAGCGGAAAATCTTATTTCTGTGACAATTTTTGGAGCTTGACTTTGGACTTGACCTTCGAGGTCAAACACAAATTTACCTCAATTTCTTGGTAATCCCCAGATGAACTGAAGTCACTGTTCTTTCAGGATCGTTCCTAGCTACAGAAAACCACATTGACCTTGAATGTCATCATGGTTTAGGTCAGATCCAGGGTCACCATTGCATATCCGTGAAAACTCACCGTAACTGGGTTTGACCTTGACCTAAGGTCAAACTTTGAGAATGGTCATAACATATTTAAGCGTAAAATTCTCCAATATTCTCATTCACGGAATCAAAAATGGAGGGTTACATTTAAAAAGGCGACTTGACCTTCAAATCATCTTGAAGGTCAAATCCAAGGTCACCGCTGGATAACTGGGGAAAAGTCCTGTCAGTCGCGGGGCGTAGTTTGTTCATACCATCACCGTTTCACAAATTATCGTGAGATGCAGGAACTTTTCAGACATCCTGTATATTGACAATGTGCTCAGATAAGCACAATGTTCGAGCACTCTACGACTTTCTGTCGTGCATGTGCCGTTCCATAATGAGCAGCGAACACCGAGTCTGCGATAAGTACAATGGTAAACAAACTTTGAGCCTCATAATGCAATGTAGACGTAATTATTCATTATAATTTTGAGTACTTGCTGTGTGAGGCATTACCAGAAAGACGTTTTCAGCGAAACTACATATAATTGTGTAAGTTGGGAAGGCAAACAACTAGGAACTAAAGTTCTGTCAGTATTTGTTGTTTGCTGCTGAAACGTAATGCTACAGTGAAATAAGACAGTCATCAACAATCGTTTACGTACTGGTGTGAAATTTTCATCTTAGGAAGCTCCACGTCATTCTTGATTTAAGCCCCTAACTTCCATTTTCATATTCACGGCCCAATAAACGAACACTTGTGACATAACAAAAATTGTATAAACTTGCGATCAGGTCATTGATGCAGTAAATAATGCACTCACGAAGAGTAAGGTTGACGCTCCCAAAACTACCAGTACTTGTCCATTAGAAGGAAGTTTTAAACCGGTAATTGAATGCAATACGTTCCCTATTAGAATGCTCCATTTTTAGAACCGCGTAATACCTTCGACATGCCCTGAACAAACACAATTGTTTTGACACTATTTAAGCAAAATTAGAGGGTGTGCGTTTGAAAAAAGAGCTTTCATTTTTTTGGGACTCGCTAAATCCTCATTACAAAAAGTTCCGGATCCTACTTTAGGCAAGAATTGAAAAATGTTTGAATAACTTTTTAAATGTCGATGTTTTTGGGAAATCTGAGATCAGATGGGCCTTTATCAATACAGAAGAAACAGTTTAAGTAATGAGGGAGCGGCAATGAAAAGTAGGATATTATTGAAAAAGGAATGGAAGCATATGAGGTATACAAAGAGGTCAAAGAATGCGGGCTGGCCCTAAGCTTTATGGCTTGCCAGCTGGTCACTATCGGCCTACTTACATAGATTTAGATTGTGGACCGGAATAGGTGAATATCACTGTGGCAGAGGTATTAAAACTGCTAAACATATAAGAGAGTCTGGAACGCGTGAATGCCAAAGGGCAAATGGCGAGTAGTTGTGGATGCTTAAGGCCACATCTCAGGGAAACAGTAAATTGTAAAAACAAATTGTTGTGTTCATGCAATCAGCAGAGTAAGGGTGGAGTACACCAGGATTGTGAACTCAACAAGCCGTTATTTTCCACTTATAGGGTACCAGTGCGTCAAATATAGCGAATGAGCTTTAAGATCCTTTCAACAAATTTTAGCAACCAATAGCTGTGAAATAGTGAAAACAAAATATTGACAAAGTATGAGATGACAGCTTGCAATTGAAACATCCCCAGCTGATTGAATATTAAGAAATTACCTATGGTTTAGTCAAAATTTAAGGAAGTGTTTGATTTTTTAATAAAATTCACGTTTTTCTTACTATTATTGATTGTTTATTCATGTCTATATCATTTTCTTCAATTGATATGCGATTTTACTGATTTAACATCACCTACCGAATTCAATGACAATATTCACCGTTTTTTTTCGGTTCGGCAACACTGCAGAAAACTTCAAAAGCAATTAAGATTCCAGACGTCTTCCAAATCAAACAAAAAGGAAATACAACAATAAGTTTTGCAAATATTTTGGCAAATAGGTATTTTTGATTCTGACTTATAATGATAAATAGGATACATTTACAAATATCGATGTTTTGAGACCCAGGAATGCAGAATGTTCTGTTTGTTTACATTTGGTATGGGTTTCTAGATCACAAATTGATAATAAATTGTTTTTGGTGATGAACCAGTCGGAATACGTTTTATATCATTTGTTTGGAAAATAACAGAAAATCGGTACATTTCAACTATATGTATGTATTATGTACAACAACCTGTATGTGATATAGAGTATAGAGACAAAACTAGATTGCCATGCACAGTCATCAAAAACAGTGAAAACATCCTATTAAATATGATAGCTAGAAATTTCTTGCAATTTTAGTGGTCCATTCAAATAATAGTAATAATAATAGCGTTTATTTACAAAAAATACAAAGAGAAAAAAATAAAAATGAAGAAACAACATGAATTCCCTGCAAAAGGGACTAGTAAACAGACGAGCTGATTAAGGGACAAACGTCGACAAAAGTATATGTATATAAAGAAATTAGATAAAGAATATAATTTTACGAGAAATGTCAAATCATTTTAGGCAGATTTAACAAAAAAAAAAAAACAAAACGTTTAAAATATAAAAGGAAAGTAAACACTCCAATTCATCTAATAGAAATTTTCTGTAAGTTCTTTTAAAAGCTGACACAGACATAGACTTAAGGTTTGTGGGGACGTAATTATACAAGTGGTAGATAAAATGAGAAAAATATCTGTTAAACATAGATGTACGATGACGTGGTTGGAAAATAAGTTTCCTATACCGAACGATAATATTGTGAACATCACTTCGAAATGTGATATTATTATACAGGGTGACTTCGAAGTTGAGTCATTTATTTTAACAGTGAGTAGATCTGATCAAAAGAAATGTGTTTTTCCTTTACAGTTTTTCTGGTAAAATTAAAGTAACAAAGTTATAGCCCTTTGGAAGTTTGAGTACCGCCCTGTCTCATTAATAATATTATGTGCTCGTGTTTGGCAACAACGGATATAATCCGCCTTATCGATTCATCGCATAGGAAACAAAAAAGCGAAAGAATTTGGAACGATGTTTATACAATTATTTTATTCAGTTGTATACAGTCAGTGTCAGTCGGTAACGCGTGAGTGAATAGTGGTGTCTGTTGCGTGGCTCAAACGAAATCAAAAATGGCACATGTTTACGAAAATGCTGAACCTGTGGACATGATTCTTATTTACGCGGCATCACGGATTTATGCGGATCGGTTTCCCAATCGAGTGCAACCAACCCCTCGTGCCTTTGTTAATGTAGTACAAAGGTCTCGTCAATCAGGTGACTTAAGACCTCACAGGTCAAATACAGGTCCGCACTGAAATGCTTGTCGGGAGGATACTTTATAAAACAAGGTAACATATTTTGGTGTATCTTCCTTCTACAATCATTATCTGAAAATCAATGACTCAACTTCAAAGTCACCCTGTATAAATAAGGCGGAGTTTTATATTGAATAATTTTATGAAACAAAACTGAAGAGTGCAGATTTCTCCTAGCTACCATATTTAGCCATCCTATTACAGGTAAATACGTTAAAATTTTTTCACTCTAAAAATAAACCTAAGACAGGAGTTTTGGACACGCTGTGTCACAAAGCAAAGCCTTAAGTTCGGTAGAAAAGATAAGACGATGCGGAAATAACATTTTAAGCCGACCATAAGCACGGCCAATGCACTTATCAACATGCTTTGAAAACCTCAGGTCACTATCCATAATCAAGCCTAAATTCCTAATAGCGGATGCATGCGGAATAACATTATTATTAATTGAAATATGGAATGAATCTGCCACGCTCTTTTTGTGTTCCGCAAACTTTGAAACATTTGACTTGGTTGGATTTATGAATAATTGATGTCCTATGCTTTCATTTGTCAAATTATTAAGATCTTCACTTAATAATGTAACCGCAGTTGTTGTATCTGTTTGAGAGAACGAAAATTTTATCTGAGTATCATCAGGATATAAATAAGGCTTCGAATATATCAAGCTACTAGTAATATTTTCAGAGTATACTGAGAAAAGTAATGAAACCAAGATGGAGCCTTAAGGTACCCCACACAGAATAGGCTTGGAAACAGACACCCCGGAAGAGGTTATGACAAGCTGCGTCCTCTTCGAGAAATAACTTTTGAACAGTTTAATAGCATTAACGGAACACCCTATTTATTTTTGAATAGAAACTATTAACTGGTGATTAATTGTATCAAATGCCTTTATGTAATCAAGAGCCGCT
This sequence comes from Acanthoscelides obtectus, assembly GCA_963669975.1. Classification (NCBI taxonomy): domain Eukaryota; kingdom Metazoa; phylum Arthropoda; class Insecta; order Coleoptera; family Chrysomelidae; genus Acanthoscelides; species Acanthoscelides obtectus. Next base: position 105,257,892 of record CAVLJG010000006.1, on the reverse strand, counting down.
GTATTGCCGTTATCAATATCCCTGATAATTTCGATCGTAACATCTAGAAGCGCTGTCGTGCAACTGAAACCCTTTCGAAACCCTAACTGGGATGAAGGCAGCAAATCATATTCATCTATATGAAGCATTAACTGAAATTTTATAATTTTTTCCAGAACTTTAGGCAGCACCGGTAATACAGAAATTGGACAAAGATCCGACAAGCTACATATAGTGCCTTTCTTTGGCAGAGGATGAACTTTTGCAACATTCCAACAGTCTGGAAACGTATTTTCTATTAGGCAACAATTAATAATATGCGTTATGGCTGGTAAAATTTGCGGACAGCATAAAAGTAGCATTTCTAGTTGTTCCCTAATTAGTCTAAGATCCCGTTAGAGTATAATGTTAGTGAAATCGACTCTAAACTTAGAATGACCACTGCCACGGAAACAAATACCAAAAAAATCGAATATCAGTATCTTCACGGAGCTGCCTTCAAATGATACTCTTATTCGGCGCGAGCCTTTTTCGTGCCAGATGTTGCGAAGATAATGAAAATATACGTGAAAGCATTTCAGTATGCATGTGTGCCGTTTTATCGATATGCCTGCATCGCGTTTGGCGAATCCTTTCAAAAATATCAGCCGGCAAACAAAGACGGCTCGTAATATCTCGGTCCATTTCGCTCTCAAGTGGTGAATAAAATCAAGTTACAATTTTACAGATTTGATTTTATTCGAAAGTCCGTGCAGTGAAGGCGTCTCGTGCACATTTAAACACACATGCACCTAGAAATGTACTATGTATGTAATTTTATTCATATGATTTTGCGTTGGGAAATATTTTTCAGCTAATTTCTCTATAAGTTGAATAATTGCCAAATACAGGCGTTGCCCTTATGTAGGGTAGTAGAGATAAAATAGGTACTCTGAAGATGAACGTTTAATCTCACGTTTTTCAAGAAAGATACATATGCTCATGAGTAGATGTCAGTGATATTGAATCGTGATACTAGGATATAATAATAACAATTATCGTCTTAAACTTATTTGGTCCTTAGAAAATCCCCGTTCTGTAAGAATCTACTCGTTTCAAAACAGATTTTCTAGAAATGTCTGGTGCGGCATTTTAGATACCAAATCTTTATGAGAAAAAAGTAGAAAAAGTTTTTTTTACAATTAGTCACTATCGCAATTATGACATATGTAAAGTTCGCGTCCATCAGTGCACGCATCATGAGACCAACCATTACACGATGAGCATTTCACCCATTCTTTCTTCATTTGACGCGCTTTTAGAAAATGGTTCAAGACAAATCAAGCAAAAACATTCTTCTCCATCAGTTTAATTATCTGAACAGGACTTTTTCTGAATCAAAACGTCCCTTTTCACTGTTTCCCTGTTCCTCTTTTTCTTGTTCGAGCATTTATTTTTCTCTTTTTCTACTTTGTCAGTATTGCAGTCCCTCGTTTACGACGGGAAACTCGATTCATTTTTCTTGCCGATGCCTTTGGATAAGGTCCTAAGCTTTCTGGAAATATATGAAGTATATTTCCCGCATGCGGCCTTAATAAACTACTACAGCAGGGATCATCAAAATTAGTTTGATTAGCTGTTTTGCCATCTCGTATATTGCTAGACCATAAAAGACTAGACTATACCTATTCCAACAGGAAGCGGCGCACACCGTTGCTGTTGGTGGGAGAGTAGTCGCTAGTCGCATGCGCACCGAGCGGGCTGGCAGTGTTGCCGCTGTCCTTTCTTTAAGTTACAGATTTTTTTTATAAGACGTTTACTTTCTACCACCTTTTCAAAGACTGCTCGAGTCGTCTAGGGGGGGGGTTATTACTCCCTTTACCCCCCCCCCCTTGTGGGAGCACCAGTGACTTGTCTTTCTACATATCGATATGTGATTACCGATACTGAGAGATTTGCAATAAAAATCAGAAATATCGGAATATGTAACTTTATTTCATCTTCCACTTGAGAGCGAAACGGAGTGTAGCATAATGAGTTTTCTTTGTTTCCCAACTGCTATTTCTGAAAAGATTCAGCCACTGAAATTCACTCATACCGATAAAATGAAAATGGCATATATGCGAGCTGGAACGCTTCGAAGTGTATTTTCCATTATCTTCATAGCATCTGCTGTGAAATGAATTCGCTCGGAATCTACGTACCATGAAGTCAGTCTCGCGAGGAAATCGGAAATATCTGATTGCATTATATAGGTTTACATATGCATATTTAGATCGGAATGGGGCTTAAATCGACCGTTGACGTTTATGTGACAAGCTGAATGGAGATTGGCAGAAAAGAAGATTGTCATACAACGTAGATTGAAGGAATCAGAATGTTATACATAGGTGTAGAACTGTAGAATGAATGGCTATTCTTTTAGCGCATATCGCAAATACTTCATTTCTTATTTTAAAATGAAAGATTAGGATGTGATTTGTCATTTTTTAAGGTACCCTCTGCTTGCTATTTTGTTCTAAATTATACGAATATAACATACACTGTAGAGTACTATGGAAAATGTATGTGAAACTGAAAGGAAATGTTGGTTTTACAAAGAAAAAGGTTAAAAACTAGCCATATAATAAGCCAAAAGACAGTTCCAAAAATATGTACCTTTAAGACTATACTTTAGCGTTTAAAGGCCGAAAAAATATAAGAAACCAGCAGAAATTATCATTTTTAAAGGAATATACAGGGTGTCCGCAAAGTTGGGTTTTTCCTTTACACGACATGTAGATCTTGAAAACATAAGCAATTTTTCTTAGTACCATCTACACCAATGTCTTAAGGGAACCGAGATAAAGGGCTCTGCAACATCAAAAATATCTGAATACCGGCCTGTAGCCGCGACATCACCGACTGGTACAAGATCACTGGCTCAACCCGACGATAGAACTGGGTCGGGGTCAGTGTGTCAGGTCAGTATGCAACCTTCAACCGACGGTTACGGTCACGCGTGTATTGGTAATCGCGTAGGCGAGAATCCCTCAACAAGCACTAGAGACGTGGCTAGAGAAGTGTAAGTATCAAAAACTAAAGTGTGGCAAACGCTGCGTGAAGAGGGGCTGTATCCGTTTCACGTCCAACCTGTACAAGCCCTTCAACCTGACGATTTTCCAGCAAGACTGCAGTTTTGTGAGTGGTTGTTGCAACAACATGACAATAATCCGGACTTTTTGAAGTGCATATTGGTGACAGGCGAATCTACGTTCACGCGTAATGGGGTAGAATAACTTTCGCAACACTCATGTTTGGTCAGTAGAAAATCCGCACGCTGTCCGTCGGGCACATTTTCCTCAAACATTTTCGGTGAACGTTTGGGCTGACGTGGTGAACGGTATGCTCATTGGACCATTTATTCTCCCAAATCGATTGGACGGGATACAATACCTAGACTTTTTACGCAACATTTTGCCTTCCTTGTTAGAAGATGTGCCATCAAGTGTAAGACAATCAATGTGGTTTCTGCGTCTGCTCGGTAGCGCATCGGCTGATTTCATTTTCTGTTGGAGCGGTATGATTTCGGGCAGAGACGTACTTAGCCCTTCTCGTCAACTGGAGAGTGAGTACTTTTTCTTTTATTTTTTTTACTTGGTCGCCCTCGTTTCACTACACATTACCTTTGTTATTTCAAGGGTAGTTGTTTCTGAAAAGGAAAATCCCAACTTTGCAGATACCTTGTAGATGTGACACTATAAAAAATCGTTTTTTTGCAAAAAATGGTTCAAAATCAGTTCTGTAATAAGCTAAAATAATAGTTCAAAATTCATGAGGTCAACGATGGTATTTACTTGCGAAACTGTGTAGAGGTGTTGTGTTTAGATATTTTAATGTCTTCTTGAAATTCCTTAACCATTTTGTTTCGCGTATTGTCAATGAGATCAAAGTTTTTGAGTTTATAAGAAATATTTGAAAGTCCAAATAATTCTCAATGGCCATTTTATAACGTTCATTTCTTGACAGATAAATGATGTCAATTGTTGAAAAGGTGTACTTTTTTTTGGGAAAAATACGCAACAACAAAATGAGGTTATTTGCAAAACCAAAGTCTTAATTTATTGTAAATGGCTTTCTTTATCAGAAATATTTACTGAAATTAGATGAAATTTTGAACAGTACGTGTCTGGACAGTGGAAAATGCACCAGCGGCTTGCATGAAATAAAAAATAGAAAAGGCACTAGCCCTCATTGCATATAAAAATACCCAACTTCGATTCGTCGATTTGGACCACGTCGCCAGGTCTACGAAACACATCATCGTTCAACATGATAGTTAAATAAAGATCAACGACCATTTTATCAAATCACCAAGAAACTTGCAATGTTCTTCTTTGTTATGGTTTCATTATTTAGTGACTAGCAATAGCTGCTTTTTCAGTAATTTCTCAAATATATCACATTTGATTAGGTATATTTTGTGACATCAGCTTCACTTTAAATAATAAATTCTTCAAGTACATACATACAAAAATTCAGTAGATTATAACTATAATATAGGAAAAACAATAACCGAAGTATTTTTGTGAAAGGCATACGGCATTATTCAAAACGCTATAGTAGGACACGAAATAGACTTAGTACATGAAAACCTGCAGGTCACACCTCCAAATCATATTTTCATGGCAATCATGTGCCGATTGCACATTTTTGGGCCAGTATATACAGGGTGACTTCGAAGTTGAGTCATTTATCTTAACAGTGAGTAGATCTGATCAAAAGAAATGTGTTTTTCCTTTAACATTTTTGTGGTAAAATTAAAGTAACAAAGTTATAGCCCTTTAGAAGTTTGAGTACCGCCCTGTCTCAATAATAATATTATGTGCTCGTGTTTGGCAACAACGGATATAATCCGCCTTATCGGTTCATCGCATCGGAAACAAAAAAGCGAAAGAATTTGGAACGATGTTTTTACAATTATTTTATTCAGTTGTATACAGTCAGTGTCAATCGGTAGTGGATAGTGGTGTCTGTTGCGTGGCTCAAACGAAATAAAAAATCGCAGATGTTTATGCGGATCGGTTTCCCAATCGAGTGCAGCCAACCCCTCGTGCCTTTGTTAATGTAGTACAACCGGCTCGTGAATCAGGTGACTTAAGACCTCACAGGGGAGGGCATGCCGGTGCTCCAAGATCTAACGAACAATTACAGGTCCGCACTGAAATACTTGTCGGGAGGATACTTTATAAAACATGGTAACATTTTTTTTTATTTTTTTTTTTATTTTTACACACATATTTTGGTTTATCTTCCTTCTACAATCATTATCTGAAAATTAATGACTCAACTTCAAAGTCACCCTGTATATAGCAAGGTACACTACTATCCATGCTTTGGCAACATCACAACTAGATGCAGATGCGAAAATGATAGTGATGGTGATGTAGTGATGGGAATATTTATCTGAAATAAAAGAAATGACTACTTAACAATGTTCTGTTTTCATCATGAAAATAATGCAAAATTACACTGTTGCGATGATGAACAGCGCATGTATATTCATATAGTTTTGAGCATTCTTTTGGGTAATCAAGCAAAACCAGCTTATAAAGCAGTATTTTACACCAAAAAATTATCATCCAAAATGCAACTTTGAAGCTCTATAAAGCCATTTTTTTTGTGCAAGTATCAAATGACGTAGTGTAAGTGATCTTACTTTTCCGATTTTTGGGGAGCTCCACTTGCTACATACTGGAGAAAAGACTTGGTATCACTGACGTGCACAGGAAAAGTTCTCCCCTTGAGGAAAGTCTCGATCCACTTCAACAACTTGCCTCCAAGCCCTAGAGAAGTCCAGATATAAAGGGTGTACCAGACCCGCTTTACAACGAATTTTGACAAAAGATCTGTGCTCGCATGCGTACCAGATCCAACTGACGCAAGAACACAAGCCAACGGACCATGCGCAGCGCCGTGAATTCGTTGATTGCGCGCTGGAGCGCCACCAAATTGATGCGGATTTCTCGAATGTCTCGGATGTCCTATTTCATATTTGATTCCTCTTCACGTTGAAAAATAAATACTCGCTTAATTCGAAAGAAATTGTGTTTTTCTTGAAAATCAAATCTGGCGCTCACAATGAGACTACCTTTATTATGTCAACTGGAGTGTCAGTGACCAGAGACTGTGTCCAATCGTTGAAACAGTAGAGAAGGGTGTTGATTATTTGTAGATCTTTCAGGGATAAATCCGTTGTTAGGGATGAAACCATTTTCGAAAGCAAAGTTAAGAGCTTATCTAATACGATTAGTTCAGCTGTTTGGGCGGCGATGGGAGCGACGATACTTCGTTACCCGGAATGAAAAAAAACAAGATACTTTATGTCCAAGTATGTCATTGACCACTAGGGTCTTTTGAAGATCGAATCACAGCCGACGTCAACTACGAGCCGTGATGAAAGAAAGGCAACACCGCGCTCGGACGGCATGGTAGTGCTACCTGTGAACGTCGGCCGCCAGCGGCTGTGTGCTCCGTCTCCGTGTAACTAAATTTAATTTTGGAAAAGAGGACAGTTCGATTCGATACAAATCGTCTGAATATGAAATAGCTCTAAAAAATTAAAAAATACGAAATAATCGTGATATACTATATATGAGTCGCTAATGCAGTTAACCTAATTAAAAGTATTTAGTTTACGTTTTTTGGTGTCAGCACACTGTGTTCCAACAGGCCCAGCTTGGAAATGTGGAGTTACCTGTTTGTTTTTAGCACATTTACTTTCAGTTTTACTGTTATTTTTCAATTTTACATAATCATTCAAAATTATGTTTGAAAAAATAGACAAAAGCTTAGATAAAATATCTGCATGATTGCGGCCACAGATGCAAGTTAAAGAAAATTCACTGTATATAAAGTCAGACTGAATGCTGAGCAAGGTTAACTGACACAAAATAAATTTTTGATTATTGCTTTTCAAGAAGAAAATTTCCAATCTATCTACATTAATAATAGATTCAAAAATGGCATACATATGGTAGAATATGATTGGTACATAACTGGTTGGAATTGACAGTCCTCCTCTTTGCAAATGATCAAAATAAACATTTGTTGTTAATGAACCTTTTTCTTTAACTATTAGCGATTTGCATATCTCGCAGTTTATGTTTTTAGAGATAGCGTGTGAAGCATATCCAGATATATGTCTTAGTACTATCCTCTATGTGACAATTGGCTAAGTAATTTGTCTCAAATACTCCATTGAATATATCCAAAACTTCAGGATTTTGTTTGGTATCCAAGAAATCAAAATTTTCTTGAGTTTCTAAGCAGTTTTGGAACCTTGTTTTAATTTCTGCTAAAGAAAATGACGATTTCTTTTCACTGAAAATATGCTTCAGCCGTATTTTCTTTTCAGCATTTAAAATTTCATCATATGACACATTGTAATTGCAGCCACATAAAAGTCTATAATTGCCAAATCGTTTTTCTAAATTATCAGTGGTGAATTTTTCAGGCAATACATACTCAATGTCAAATTGATTAAATGAATATTCAACTATATTAAGTAGAGTCTGCGTGCTTTGATATAGAGCTGCATACGTTTCTGGTGTCAGGTGTCCATTATTATTCTCTAGATTATGCCATTTTTCTAACCATATCAGGAATTTTTTTAAAAATTGAACTCTATAATCATATTTATTGGTAATAGGCTTACAAAATTCGTTTCGCTTCAATTCTCCTTTTATTACACTTGTATTACTGACAATATCCCACCAATTCCTGACAATTTCCAAAAAGTGTGCAGCATCATTAAACTTCAATTCTTTCATAGCAGCTATTGTTGAGTGATGGAATAAATTATCTACAAAATTTACATTTTTTATAATTTAATTTATATGCTTTATTAACTACAGCTTCTTTTTCCAATTGATATACAGCACTAATGTTTTCAAATTTAGCATACTGAATAATGTCATTATTGTCAAAATTAGGATATACAAAAGTTTTGTCTAGGTTCTTTAAATTAATCCAATTATTTCTGATACTCTTTAAAATATGCGCAACATCATAAGTTAAATATATGTTCTTATCAGGATTATGTGGATTTGGAATAGAATAATTTTCTGATGAATCCTTTGCTAATTTCCTGAACATTGCTCTATTAATTCGGTGATTATCAGTAACAACACAAATAACTTCAAATCCACATTTTTTAACAATATTTATCATATGTTCAACCAAAGGTGTCATTTCATCACCTGTTAGATTTGAAACTGGTAGTAATTTGATAATTTCTGTTATGTTTCCAAATGCTGAAGATAGCATGAAGGCTAAAACAGTTTTAGCCATGTCAGTTTTATTTGAGGCATACCCAACAATGTTTTATGAGCGATAGTCCAGCCTAGATGTTATATAAATTTCATCGATCATCAAAATTACAATTTTTTCTCTTGGAGCTAATTTAATTGCTATATTCAAAAGGTAGTGCTCATTATTCCTATCATTTTTTGGAGATATATCCATACTTGAGGAGATATGTTGTAAGTATCGCATACTTGGCAAAATAAAAAATCTTTTAATTAAATTATATGTTGATGATGAGTGGTTATAAAACGTAAAAGCCATTATTATTGAAAGTGATGCATATCTGTTTTTCGTGTTTTGAATTTGTCTCAGCTGATCAGCAATAATCTCTAGATTTTTTGTATATGGAAACATAACTGAGTCATTATTAATTACGGAAATCGCTGTGTCAAGTTGTTCCAATGCATTCATGATGCAAACTTCAACAGAGTTTTTGTGTTGGTTCTCAGAAAAATAGAAAAAATACCTATTTAGCAGGTTTTCTAATTGGGACCATCTGGAAATTTTGAGATCATATGGCAAAACCCACTTCAAGTCACTAAAAGAAAGCTTACATCCTTTATGAACAACCTGAACTTCCATCTGACCATCAACTATAATCTGTGTATTCAAAGTTAAGATATCATTTTCAAAATCCAATTTATAAAAATATAGCTTTCCATCAGATAATTTATCATTCCATTTCTGTGAGACTTAAATTTTTGAAAATGAAGAATGTAATTCTTGAAAGTCTTTGATCTTATCCATATCATCGAAATTCTGGATAGCTTTTTCATGTTTCTCAATTAATTTTTGTTTTCTTTGCATTGGGTCAGTTGTTTTGGGTGCTTCAGTTTTTGAAAGATATGATGGCAAGTTTGGGAAAATGGAGGGAGCAGCATTTTCTTTCAATTTTGGATATTTCAAAGGTATATTATTTTGGACTGTTCCATCCGCCAAAACTATATTTTCTGTCCTGATGATATCCGATTCTCTAAAATGACGACTGCACACAGCTGAATATTTTGAAGGTGTCCAATATTTTCTGGGAATTGCCATAAGCCATTTGTTTTTCAGACTTTCGGTACTTGGGAAGCGAAAAGTTGAAACATAGCTTTCTGTTTTCAAAGCAGAATTATAGTTTGCATTGCATAAAGGAACACAGCAACAACGAGGCATATTGTCTGCGTCAAATACTTGATAAATGAGGCGCGAACAGCCACAGTCACACTTCTTAGTTTATTTCTAAAGCACAGAAGAACTACAACTGGAGTCTATTTCTCATATATTATAGTCACCGGTCACTTTGAACACATACACACACTTTGAAGCTTAGAAAACAAGCTTATCTCTTAATTACAGCCTCTGGGATTCCAAAATCACAAATTGAAAAGGTTATGTTTTCTCAGCGTTTTGAGCACGAGTTGCGTCGATGCAGCAAGCAGCGGCGGGAGTAACACTACCACCTACGTTGCCAGATTTCTTTGTTCACGGCTCGTAGTTGGCGTCGGCTGTGATCGAATGTATTCTAAAGGGGAAAATATCTGTATTTCATGCCTGAAATGCAAATTTAAGTACATCCGTGTCAATGACCTAATTCTACAAGAGCGGAGCTGCAGGTTAAGTCTAGTATAATACAGCACTAAAAGACGGTGAAATTTAAAAGCAGTATCCGTCTTGATTGGATAGCTTTGTAGTTATTCAGTAAAGTGAGTAGACAACAATGAACGGTATATTCATTCTTATCTATACAAATTTTCGTACGGGTTCATTAGGTAAACAGACAACATTATAGTATCGTGTGCTCTGTAGCTTTACAGCTTTTATACGAAATACAACCTGTTGATCCGAAGAAAACAGCTATTATGCCGCAAAACCCGACAGCTTGACGAAAACAGATAAAGCAGTCTTTTGTGTGCCGCGAGTTTCCTAGCTGGCAACGCTCGTAATAATAATGGGAGTTGCAAAAGTTGATTGCTTAGTTTATCCTATGCGAAAGTACGAAGCATCCTGTGAACCAAGTAAACATCGTTATTAGCTGCTCGCTGTTTTTTCGTACGAATTACGTAAATAAGAAACTTTTTCCTGCAAAGTCATGAATGCTCGTCGAGACAGTTGATAATTGCAAACTAGTTAGTTAAAGTCGTTGAAACTGAAATTCAGAATGTATCATAATGCTAACAACATGGCAAATTCAGCATGACGACTTTCTTTAAAATATCGATAATGTTCACAGAGAGATAATGCGTCTTTCTGGATTAGCTTAATGCTTCTAAAGCACAATACTATAGGACTAACAAGAAGGTGTCCCAACGCAAATCTGGCACCGATGCATGGACGAGTACTATCAAAGAACCGTTTATTTTGGCTGGTCCGAGATCAGCGAGAACCTGGCATGAACACATCTCGTCAATAGGGGTAGCTGCTGGGAAACAGATGGGCTATTTGTTCAGGGCTAAGAAGTACTTTTCTCCACATGTCCTCCTCACAGTGTACAAGGCCCAGATAATACCGAGCCTCGAGTATTGCTCACATGTTCTAGCAACATGAAATTTTTGCACAAACACAACCGTGGATCTTTCACCGATGTTGTTCTAGAAGTAGCTCCAAAAGCATGCATAAATACATCATGAATCGAGGATTTTTATATGTTGGTTGAAGAAAATGTGCACGGATTATTTTCCTGCCCTTCGCTGTTTCAACTGTTGTCGTTATCATCATACCAAGGATGCTTGTAAGAATATAGTTACCTGTCCAGATTGCGCAGTTCAGCATGTGAAGAACTGCCTGCGAACATCGCCGAACTAGTGTATTAACTGTGTGAGTTACGATGAACAGCGTCAAACAAATATACTAAGTGACATATAAATCCGAACACCCAGTTTAAATGGTTTTATTTTAATAAAATTTTGTATAAGTACTTAATGAAGCATAATAAGTAAATGATAAAAATTTCAAAATGATTGCACTGCTTTAAAGCCCTTTGACCTTTAATAATGTGTGGATGCACCCTGATGTGCTACGCATTATCCAACGCGCCTAGGCATGCTTCTGATCAGGTGGTCAAAGTCCTCCTGTGGTATCTCATTCCAGGCAACCACCAACTCCTCTCGAAGTGCTCCTAGAGTCTGAGGAGGACGTTGCAAATTGAGCAATCTCCTACCCATCATATCCCACACGTGCTCAATTGGGGATAAGTCGGAAGATCTTGGTGGCCATGGTAACAATGTGACATCATTATGTTTAAAGAAGTCTATTGTGACTCTTGCAACATGTGATCGGGCATTATCTTGTTGGAAAGTTGGATCTGCCAGGGTGTCAAGATAGGGTAAAAGATGGGGTTCTAGATCTTCGTGGATATAAAGCTGCGCGTTCATGTTACCTCTGATGAAGATTAAAGGTGACCTGGAACCATAAGCTGTAGCACCCCAAACCATAACGCCAACAGTGTGATGAACATGTCTTTCAACAAAAAACTGTGGATTCCTCCTTTCACCACGTCGCCTTCTAACCCTGGCACGACCATCGTGCATGCCTAAACAAAATCGAGACTCATCACCAGAGACAATACTGTTCCATTACTGATCAAAGAGTGACCGTTGTCTGCACCACTCAAGGCGATTACGTCGGTGTTCTCGAGTTAAAGGGAGGACCCAGTGTGGCCGGTATGAAAACAAGCCAAAACTTCTCATTCGTCGGTAAACACTTCGCATGCCAATAGGTCTTTCGTGTTCTGCAAACCATTCATTTGCAATGGACCTGGTAATGGAGAAACTGTCCCTTAAGGCCAATAATCTTAGGCGGCGATCTTCACGGTCTGTTGTTCTACGGCGGCGTCCAGTGCCCCTTGCTCTTTGCGTACGGCCTTCTCGAAGCCATGCCTGACAACACCTAACCACAGTGTCTACACTTCTTTGCATTCTAACTGCAATTGCCCGAAAAGAAAGTCCAGCTTCCCGAAGTCCCACTATACGGCCCCTATCAAACTCACTAAGTTGACGAAATCGTGCAGGTCTCTGTACTCTAGGCATCGTAGCCGATCGTAAAGGATGTCAAGAACCAAAATCCGCCAACGTTGATGCTTTACTGCGGCTGAAATATTCATTTTTAGAGCGTTAGTGAATTAAAAAAAAAGCAGTATAAAAACCGGAATGTCCAACTGATAAGGCTGAAAATTTTTTCACTTGTTATTTACAGTAAGATAAATACATTCACCAACTTTTATTAAAATAAAACAATTTAAACTGGGTGTTCGGATTTATATGTCACTTAGTATATATCAGAGTTATTAAATCCATTGACACACATTAGTTGCTTAGAGGAAGGATATTTTCCTCGACTTTAGAGAGGGGCTGTAGTGTTCCCCTTACCTAAGAGCCCTGCTCCAACTGAGATTGCTTATTTGAGACCTACTAGTTTACTATGCATTCCATCCAAACTGTTAGAAAAAATAGTTAATGTACAGCTAAATCAGTGTTCAATAGATCAAAACATTCTCCCTAAGCACCAGTCTGGTTTTAGAGGAAGGCATAATACAATCACTGCTCTTTTAAATCTTAATGATGAAATTATACGGTCGCTAGATAAGAGGCTTGCCATTGTACTTATATGCTTGGATTCTTCAAAAGTCTTTTACACGATTGAACATTCACTTATGTGCGCAAAACTGTATCATTATGGCCTTGATCATACAGTTTTGAACTTATTTTGCAATTACTCAAGTCTTCGTAAACAAAAGATCTGAGATAATACCAATAACATCAGGAGTACCTCAAGATCCTGTTTTAGGACCGCTGTTACTCATTATATAAACAGCTGATATCTTGAAATCCGTACAGTACTCATACATCCAACCTTATGCTGATGACACGCAGCTTCTGTTTCATTTTGAACCATCTCTTGTGGAGCAGGCAAATGATTCAATCAACACTGACTTACGAACAGTATCTGACAATTGTAAAGAGCACAATTTGAAACTAAATCCTGATAAAACGAAACTTGTGCTTTTCTGTTCTGATCACAAGCGAGAAAACTTGAGCAGTGGTTTGACCCTCTTCTCGAATGAACAACAACTTTATTTTTCAACTAGCTGTAAGGTACTTGGTTTGATCATAGTTACGTTATCAACAATACATTAAAACAGTATCTCAGAGGTGTTATTTGAAACTGGGAGTTCTGTATGCGAATAAGTACATTATTAACTTCAAGACGAGCAAAAAGCTGGCTGAAAGTCTGTTGCTATCAATTGTCAGTTATGGTTTGATAGTTTTTAACCATGTCTGGACTATTCGACTCAAATGCGCCTGCAGAGATTGCAGAATAACTGTTGCCGTTTTGTCTGTAACTTACGTAAATTTGACCACATATCTAATAGTTTCAGGCTTTTACAATGGCTTAATATCAATTCTCTGTTCAAATATTTTTACCTGACAGCATTGAATCGTGTATTATATTCTACGAACCCTGTATATTTAGTAGAAAAGGTGGTGCCAAGGTCAAGTATACTCGTACATAATGTCAATATAAGACATCAAAACCATTTTACGATGCTTATACTCTTTTATAGATCTTTCACGTATAATGCAGTATCTCTCTTTAACATCTAAATTAGGAATATCGATATATCAAATACTAATAATAATATCCATTTCAAACTGCATCTCAGGCAACACCTTCTAGGAATTCAGCATAGGATCAATGAAGCCCTGTGATCAATTACCATTATTTTCTTTTTTAGCTAGATTGATAGACATTCATCGTTTACTGTATATATAAAATGCCATATTTGTATGTCAAATTAGCATTAAGCTTTAGTCTTTAAAAAGGTTGAGTGTAAGAATAGCTGTGCTAAACTCCTCCAATAAAGCCGTTTATTATTATTATTATTATCCATACTCGATGCTGTTCTGACGACAGCACCCCAAACATGTGAGCAGTACTCGAGGCTAGGCCTAATCTAGACCTTGTATAGAGTGAGGACGTCATGTGGAACAAAGTACTACCACGATTTAGTCGAAAAGTCACATACCACGTAGTATTCAGTATCCTCCACACCTACATCACCTTCACGCTAATCACAAGTATCAATTTTCCGATCGAACGGCAGGCATTCCAGGCCATTACACTTATCTCCAATTCCACAAATTAAGGCGTGCTTCTCCTTGAGCGCGCGGCACTAATTCCTCGATAGCCGCAGGGCACAAATCCCGTAACGCACCTATCTTAATCTTGATTCTTTCTCCTGCGGAATCGGCGATAGTGTCGATCCGACGGTGTCAGGTTAATGGATAGCACGCAGTTCCCGGTAATGGGAGCAGACATGAGATCCTATTTATTGTCCCTAACGTGGTCGTTGATATTAAGCTTTATTTATTGTTTCTACATTGCGGTCGATGGAGTCTGTTAGCAAGGTCTGCAACTGCAGCGCATTTGACATGGCCAATCGAAGCGGGCTGTTCTGAAAAGTCAAGATGGCGTCAGGGTATCACGTGAAAAGTGACATCATGCCGATTTTTTTTGACATTAAGCTGTTTTTTTGACATTGTATAGGTTTTTCTATGAGATATTAACTTAGAACTTAGTTTTACGTGTTGCCTGAACGTCATGATGCTTGTTATCAATCTTTGGCTCTGATATGATCTAAAATCTGCTTCTGAGATGGCATTACTGGAGGTCTAAGGTGTAAGTTGTATGTGTTGATGATAATTACATTGCGTTCTGGTCTCAAATACACTCAATTGAGATTCAAAGCTAGAAAAGTTGCGCATCCACTTTTTCTTATCCATTCTGTAAATTACATATACAAATTTGCTGAATAAAATATATAATAACTTTGAACATAACCTCTCTGCAGAAAGCACAACATAAAAATAACCCGTCGGGCACAGCCAATAGATATACTTCAGCATATTCAGTAATGATTTTCTCACACAACAAATACGATTGATTTTGTACACATTCAGACCAATACACATAATCATCAAGATGCGATCTTGCTATTCAACCAACTTTCTTCTCAGAGATAAAAACTACAGACAGGACCATTTGGCCTCACAAAACATATGCAACCAATAATTCGTTTACTTTAGTTGAGTGATTCCTCCATAGATGGACGTTCACTACGATCCTAGTGAGCAAACGTGGAATGACTGCGTCCTAAAACTACCTAGTTTGCAAGATGACATCTTATAGGTTTTTTTTGACGTTTTATAGGTTTTTTGCATGATACATATGCGGTAGCACTGCGTTTTTAAGATGTAAAGGTTAGGTATCAAGTGGCCTCGAGTGTGGAAATATGTTTCATCCAAGATGTGAACAATACAATGGTACAAAAGTATAAATTATGAGAAGCTATAATTATTTTAAATAAAAACAAATATGCTAGGATTAAGTCTATTTTAAAACCGCTACAGTCGTTGAATGTAAAGGATTTGATATGTTCATATTCAAATTAAAAAATCATTTATTACCATCACATTTAGGGGATATCTCTGGTGATAAATCCGTCTGACTTGCTCACCACTACCGTCGGCAAAGCCGTATACGTAATGCATTTCCGCCATTCCTGCATTTGAATAATTCACCATTATTAACAAGACTGTAAAAACTAAATAATGAAAGAGATATCACAGTGAACAGATCTGAATCACAGAGGCTAGTCAGATGTCAAAAGCCAGTGACATATTCCAGAGCAACGAGGTATTTATTGATAAATGGCATTCTTCAATTATTACATTAAATTTCTCAGACAATAGAACGGTTTTTATTGTTTACTCGAAAATGGCGCGTCAAATGAAAACAAAAATAATTTTCATTTGGAAAAAAC
This sequence comes from Acanthoscelides obtectus, assembly GCA_963669975.1. Taxonomy (NCBI): domain Eukaryota; kingdom Metazoa; phylum Arthropoda; class Insecta; order Coleoptera; family Chrysomelidae; genus Acanthoscelides; species Acanthoscelides obtectus. The sequence goes on along the minus strand of CAVLJG010000006.1, from coordinate 105,241,784 downwards.
CATTCGCGTACCATTTTTTTCTTAAAATATGTCAAAGTCAATACCCGTACGCACGCCACTGTTAAAGCTAAAATTTATTTTTGCATTAAAAAATATGCAATTTTATTAACTTTCACTACGTTCTAAATATCAGTGGAATATCTGAAGATTCACACCCTTAAATATTCCCATATCATTAAGGAACACCCTGTAGATTTTCATCTAGAAAGTTGTAATAGTAGCATAACTAGCAAATCAAAAGGGAGTATCTAAATTTTATAAATTGAATAATGACATTTAACGGTGGTCGAATTTAAAGATTTTGAAGGTAAAATTAGAAAACCACTTTATGAATACTCAGAATGCATGGAGATGTAATCTTAATGGACAAGGTAAAATTCCAGAAAATACAAGGTGACTTTGAAGTTGAGTCATTAATTTTCAGATAATGATTGTAGAAGGAAGATAAACCAAAGTATGTGTGTAAAAATAAAAATAAAAATAAAAAAAAATGTTACCTTGTTTTATAAAGTATCCTCCCGACAAGTATTTCAGTGCGGACCTGTATTTGATCGTGCGGTCTTGGAGCACCGGCATGCGCTCCCCTGTGAGGTCTTAAGTCACCTGATTCACGAGCCCTTTGTACTACATTAACAAAGGCACGAGGGGTTGGTTGCACTCGATTGGGAAACCGATCCGCATAAAGACTCCCCCCCCCTTCGTTTAAGCCACGCAACAAACACCACTATTCACTCACGCGTTACCGACTGACACATTGACGGAAAACAACTGAATAAAATTGTACATTGTAGTAAAAACATCGTTTCAAATTCTTTCGCTTTTTTGTTTCCGATGCGATGAACGGATAAGGCGGATTATATCCGTTGTTGCCAAACACGAGCACATAATATTATTATTGAGACAGGGCGGTACTCAAACTTTTAAAGGGCTATAACTTTGTTACTTTAATTTTACCAGAAAAATGTTAAAGGAAAAAAGCATTTCTTTTGATCAGATCTACTCACTGTTAAAATAAACGACTGAATTTCGAAGTCACCCTGTATAGCTGAAAAAATATGTAAACGATTAATTTTACAAAATTGACGTACAAAGTAAGTTAGCGTCCCCTTTTACATCAAATCTTCACCACCTTATTTGCCTTAAAAAATGTCAGAAAAATGTCGGAATTTGACAGCTGTCAAATTAACCGTTTCGGATTTACTGTCAAAAAACAAAATTCGACGTTTTCGGTTTTTCGCCGATATTTCCAAAGCCAATTAACCTATCGTTTCCCACTCAACCTTTGCCGTAGGTATAACAGGGGCCGAGATCCCTGTAAAGAGAAGCAAATCTGGGACACTCTGTATACAAGCTCGTCCGTTATAGGTACTGCTATTTAATGTTATTGCCACCGTTTTAGTTGGTTCTTCTACGGCATATACTCGTACTCTCACTAGACGCAACTATAGTAAAACACCAAAATCGATGACAGACACGAAACTCATCGTACGACACTACCACGTCAAAGCAGTGGCGCACGATGACTTCTGCTACTCTGGTATTTGACTATAGTCTTACGTAGATCATAGCTGACCTCCCAACTAACTATTATTACTCCTATTAGAGTTGCAAGAATGATTATACAGTATTGCTTGAACAGCATTGTATACTGTAAGAACATTGGCAAAACGCTCTTAGAACAGCTATCCTCCTGGGACCCAGCGTCCATTTAAATGGACATGCAGTTTTATACTTCCAGTTTCGTTAATTTAATATTTACGCAGCGTAGACCTCGCATCCACTACGTTGGACACTTCCGTGCTGCCGCCTAGTCCGATTCGGCCGACTTTAGTCTCGCACCTGCGCCGTGAATCAGTAAGTTTGTTTTCTGTTGTGATGGCGGCTGCACGTGATTCTCGTTTAGATGGTGTGTAACCTATTTTTTAACATTATGTGCTGATTTAGGAGGAAATATATATTCGTTAATGTTTAATAGATACATTTAAACAGCTTTATAATAATAAAAATTTTAAATAACTTTTGTACTAGCCTAAATTACTTGCGTCCATTTAAATGGACATTGGGTCTATCTCATGAATATTTTTGATTTATTCGGAAAATTTATTTTAGCAATTTTTGGCAATAAACGAGTGCTTCGGCCAGGGGAAGATGACGAAAAATTGGAGCAAATACTACAACTCATTGCAAACGATGATTCTGACGTTGAAATGTCTGATGATGAAAGTGAAATTGAAAATATGGATAATTTAGTACAGAGAGAGGACGAAATAAATGATGAAGACCTGGTGAGCAGCAGTGACGAGGAAGGAGAGGACAGAATTCCTCTTAGTGTCCTTAGAGAAAAGTTAAGAACGGCCAAACAAACTCCCAATTCTTCGCAGCGACAGTTTTGGAGAAGGAATGATACTTTTACACCTCCAAATTTTGAAGGTCCGTCTAGTGAATGCAGCGCACAGCTTCGCGATGGTTGGACTGCAAAATCGTATTTTGCCATTTACTTAGAAGATGACATGTTCCAAAAAGTATGTGATTGCACAAATGCAAGGTATGTTGAACTTAAAGGAGTATCCCTTAGATTGACACTTAATGAGATTAAACATTTCTTTGGGATAATTTGTTTAATGTCCTGCCTAAAATATCCTAGAATCAGAATGTACTGGGCCAAACCCACGAGGGTTGCAGCTATTGCGGATGTTATGACTCGAGATAGGTTTTTTTCTATAAGAAGTAACCTCAAAGTCGTAATTGATGGCAGCATCTCTGAGGAGAAACGCAGGTATGACAAATTTTGGAAAGTGCGTCCTATTTTAGAAGCAGTATTGCAGGGGTGCTTGCAGCTACCCAGAGAGAAAGCAGTTGCTGTGGATGAGCAGATGATACCATTCACTGGAACTTGTCAAATGAAGCAGTTTGTTAGGGGAAAACCCAATCCAGCGGGATTGAAAAATTTTGTTGTTGCTGCTCCTGATGGTCTTGTCGTAGACTTTGAACTATATCAAGGAAAAAATACGTTTCCAGATGATTCTGTAAAACGACTTGGTGTTGGACCTTCTGCTGTTGTTCGGCTTGGAAGAACATTATTTCCTGGAACTCATGTGTATTGCGATAGATATTTTACGACAATACCACTTCTTGAATATCTTCGCCAACAAAAGAAATATTGTACTGGAACGATTATGAAATCTCGTGTACCAGCGGCAGCACATTTAACTTCAGACAAAATGATGGCCAAGATAGGTAGAGGTAGCTCGGAACAAATTGTAAGGCAAGATGGCGAAATAGTGGTTGTACAGTGGTATGACCTGAAATCTGTACTTTTGGCATCTACTCGTCTAGGAATTCAGCCTAGTGATGAGTGTAAACGGTGGTCTAAGAAAGACTCTAAATACATACAAGTTGCAAGACCTGACATTGTTGCTAAATACAACGATTGTATGGGAGGAATTGACCTGATAGACCGAATGATCAGCTATTACAGAATTCAAGCCAGATCAAAAAAATGGACTGTGAGAGTCATTTTCCATTTCTTTGATTTAGCATTGGCAAACTCATGGATTTTTTATCGAAGAGATAAAAAGATATTTCAAACCTCTACACGAAAAACACAGCAGTATCTAGATTTTAAAATCGAAATTACCACGTACCTTTTGAAAAATGAATCCAACATTTTCCAAGAAAATATACGAGGTATAGGAACTCGAAGAAATCCTGAGGGTAATATCATTGTTGATTCACCATCAGCAGGCACCGAAAGAAAGCGGAAAGAACATTACCCAGAAATTGCCTCAGATTTAAGAAATTCGGTTCGATGTAAAAATGACAGTTGTACTAAAAAAACGAAGTTTTTTTGTAATAGATGTAACACATTCTTATGCATAACTGGCTACAGAAACTGCTTTATAGAGTTCCATAACAGATAAATTTAAGTTTACGTTTATTTTATATGTTCTTATAAGTTTAAGTTTTAATTTTAAATGTATTTTTATCCATCTAAATAACTTATACATTAGGCATTTTTGTATAGGTTAAGACCCAATGTCCATTTTAATGGACGTCATGTATCTTTCAAAATAAGAAAAAAAATAAAAAATGTCCTCAGTAAAGAATGTTTGTTAATGTATTTTCTGTTATATTTAAAAACGTCACAACTCTAACTTATGAAAAACATGTCTGGGTCTCAGGAGGCTATACAAGCGGAATGGGCACTCCTACTAGGACACTTCAGTCATTTAAGAGGTTAAATAAGGGCTGCAGGTAACAGTTATGCAACAAAGGTGTAAGCCTCTTGCAGCCGCTATAGGACATTTGCGTCAGTACAAGATTCAGTTTTTGTCAACTATACAACTATTCTGTTACGTGATTGTACTTTATTGCAGCCAAACTATTTCTTATGTATTGTATAGACGAAGTGAAGAATATATAACTAACACAATACAGTCATCTTGTTTAATACACAGGTATATGATAAACTTCTACACTGTGATATGGGGCTATTGAATTACTTGCGCAGCAAATTTTATTGTGATTATCGTGCAAAGTAGTTACGCAATTTCGTATTTGATTCATATTTTGATAATGATCAAAAGTATGTCTAGATTTTTAAGATGGAAAACTATACTTATCTGCGTTAAATCTTCCACAAATCCTATATTTAGACAAAATTACACTAATGTTTATCACTTTATTTCTGTAATTTCGAACTGAAACATAATTATTTAATATCAAATAGAGGAATAAATGTTTTCCCAATATGGCGGGTGATTGTGTATAATCATGGCATCGTCCATGTTGTCTTTAGTTATATCTTCTGTTTGAACAGTTGATAAAACCTTTTTAACCAATATGCATGCGTTGTTTGTCTTAAAACATTGGCTATGGCATTTTAACAAAAATATGACAGCAGAAAGTTAGGTTATGGTGAAGTTGTATACCAACATACGAGTATTTAGCATATGTACAGCCTTTAACAGTTACTAAACAACAGTTGTATAAGTGCTTCCGTTGGGAGCAATTTGTTGGCTAAAGTAGTAAATTTGCACAGCAAAACAACAAGGCTCGGGTTTGTTTTATAAACGTTACCATGGATGCCACAACACAACCATTTTGACTAACCTGCAAGTATGCCGTACAAAATAGTTGTATAAAGGTTTATGCAACAGTTAAAAATTTGTCCTATAAGGTGTTGTGTAACTATGCTATAAGAATATTTTAAACACCTCATTTTAGAGCAAATATGTTGCAGAGAGCAAATTTGCATTCCACACAACATTAAGCCAGCATTTTGGTGTTCAGGCAACAACAATAGAGAGCTTTTATAGCTGAACGATTCTTTTACCAAAAGCTTACAGCACTACCTTGCTAGTTGGGAACTGTTAGTTAGGAGGTTAATATAGCATCTTCCTTCATAAGTTCAACTAAAGGACAAGCAAACTTACTTGACATTAGTTTTCATGATAAGCAAAACCCTGGAATCTCTCGGATTATAAGACGAGAATAAATGACCCTGCAAAGGTGTTCCAGCCGCGTCTATATCGAGCGCATAACTTACCGGCGGCTCTTTCCTATCAAAGTGCAGTTTAAAGTTTCTCGATAAAACCGATTACCCAGCATTTCAAACTTGATTATCTCAACTGCATTAAGGACTCGCGGGGATTGAGTTAGCCGAGCTAATAGAAACGTTGCAAATTACAGAGCAAGGTGGACTGATTTTTCAAAGAAAAACGATCGGAAAGAGCGCAAATCAGCGACTTTTGCCGGCGAATACTTCATAATGGAGCAATTTGCTGCAGAGAGGCGGACTGCAAATATCCAAATGAAGCACTTTTACGCATGATAGCTTAGTCGAACGTGTACCGGATGTCTGTTCATCATTATAAAAAATTCACAGAACTCAAATATCTTTCTTCAACGAATACGTTTTCAAAAAAGATTTATTTTTGAGTAAAACCAAATACAACGATGTTAATTGAATGAGTTATGAATCGAGACTGACTGCAAAGTGCATTATACAAACCAACGTAAAGTACAAATGAAATACAATACTGAAACTGATAACAAAGGAACGTGGAGGCAAAATTCCTTGTTCAGGATCTTCTTCTCTATAGACTGGTACATAACTTAGATAAATATACTAAGTGACATATAAATCCGAACACCCAGTTTAAATGGTTTTATTTTAATAAAATTTTGTTTAGGTACTCAATGAAGCATAATAAGTAAATGATAAAAATTTCAAAATGATAGCACTGCTTTAAAGCCCTTTGACCTTTAATAATGTGTGGATGCACCCTGATGTGCTACGCATTCTCCAACGCGCCTAGGCATGCTTCTGATTAGGTGGTCAATGTCCTCCTGTGGTATCTCATTCCAGGCAACCACCAACTCCTCTCGAAGTGCTTCTAGAGTCTGAGGAGGACGCTGCAAATTGAGCAATCTCCTACCCATCATATCCCACACGTGCTCAATTGGGGATAAGTCGGGAGATCTTGGTGGCCATGGTAACAATGTCACATTATTATGTTGAAAGAAGTCTATTGTGACTCTTGCAACATGTGGTCGGGCATTACCTTGTTGGAAAGTTGGATCTGCCAGGGTGTCAAATAGGGTAAAAGATGGGGTTCTAGAACTTCGTGGATATAGGTGACCTGGAACCATAAGCTATAGCACCCCAAACCATAACTCCAACAGTGTGATGAACATGTCTTTCAACAAAAAACTGTGGATTCCTCCTTTCATCTCGTCGCCTTCTAACCGTGGCACGACCATCGTGCATGCCTAAACAACATCGAGACTCGTCACTAAAGACAATATTGGTTCATTCCTGATCCCAGAGTGACCTGTGGCTGCACCACTCAAGGCGATTACGTCGGTGTTCTCGAGTTAAAGAGAGGACCCAGTGTGGCCGGTATGAAAACAAGCCAAAACTTCTCATTCGTCGGTAAACAGTTCGCATGCCAATAGGTCTTCCGTGTTCTGCAAACCATTCATTTGCGATGGACCTGGTAGTGGAGAAACGGTCCCTTAAGGCCAATAATCTTAGGCGGCGATCTTCACGGTCTGTTGTTCTACGGCGGCGTCCAGTGCCCCTTGCTCTTTGCGTACGGCCTTCTCGAAGCCATGCCTGACAACACCTAACCACAGTGTCTACACTTCTTTGCACTCTAACTGCAATTGCCCGAAAAGAAAGTCCAGCTTCCCGAAGTCCCACTATACGGCCCCTATCAAACTCACTAAGTTGACGAAGTCGTACAGGTCTCCGTACTCTAGGCATCGTAACCGATCGTAAAGTATGTCAAGAACCAAAATCCGCCAACGTCGATTCTTTACTGCGGCTGAAATATTCATTTTTAGAGCGTTAGTGAATTAAAAAAAAAAGCAGTATAAAAACCGGAATGTCCAACTGGTAAGGTTGAAAATTTTTTCACTTGTTATTTACAGTAAGATATATACTCGTACATTCACCAACTTTTATTAAAATAAAACCATTTAAACTGGGTGTTCGCATTTATATGTCACTTAGTATATTTCCGCGAACTGATTTTGATCGTATCTCAAGATTACGAACTATCTGACATTCGTTACAGTCATCAGGACATCATGCTGCCCAAGTTCGCTGGTTCTTATAACAATAATTTCAATCGGATGCAGCCGCCGAAGTGTCGTAATTGACATTTCCATAATTTCATACGAGAGCGAAAGCAAGGAAAAGCGATCTCTTTTTGAATCTGTATGTTATACAATAAAAGGTGGATCGCAAATCGTTTTGATCCTATCACACTCAAATCTAGCAGTTTTCAAAGGCAGCTAGCAAAATAGTTGTATGCTAAGTAAGCTTTGAGAAAAAGAAAGGTTAAGACCCAATTTCACCAACATTAATATTTGACGGTCCCTTGAACCAATGGGAAAATAGCTTATCGACATGCAACTTTACATTAAACTGTCAAAGGTTTCTGAATATCAGTGATTTCTATTGAAGTGTTGAATTAAGTCGTGAAAAAATGGTTGCCTTATGAATAAGAGTACATTATAGGTTTAATATCATGTCTTTCTACTTTAGAATTAGGATAACTTTCACAGAATTTCCAGTTTCACAAAAGACAGTCAGTTATGTAAATGGACCAATCAAAATGATAGAAATAATAGGTCGATTTCGTAGCTATTATATTTGGCGGGATGTTTTTACTGTTTTTGATGACTGTTCATCCATGGCAATCTAGTTTTGTCTGTACATCACGTACAGGGTGTTGTACAAAATACGTACCTGTAGAAATGTACCGATTTTTGTACAAAAAAGGATATAAAACGTATTCCAACTGGTTCATCTTCTTTTGTTACATCAAAAACAATTTCTGCCAATTTATGATCTAGAAATTCACACCAAATGTAAACAAACAGCACATTCTGCACTTCTGGGTCCTAAAACACCGATATTTGTAAAAGTATCCGCATCCAACTATTATTCTTCGTCTAGATATTATGTCAGAATCAAAAACCTACCTATTTATGAAAACATATTTCCAAACATTGTTTTATTTTCTTATTTCTATTATTATAACAAGTATGGGATATCAATTGCTTTTAATTAGTTAATGATCTGCACATCTTCGGTGTTGCGGAACCCCCAAAAAAACAGAATCGGTAAATAGTCTCGTTGAATTCGGTATAAAGAAAATACCGTTCCAAGATCAGTGGTAGAAAAAAAACCTATGAGTCATGAAAACTGTCTGTTATTGTATTGGGCGCGCACACAACATGTCTTTTGAGAGCATAATTCTATATTACAACATCTACAATGTGCATACAGGTCGTTCTTTCAAAGTACTTTAGAACCATTCTGAAAACTCCTTTTTCGATTCTTACTTATAGCATTGTATATATTTTTCTGTTTTACCCTTGAGCTCATCAACTCACCTATCATTTTAATTAAATATTTATTTTGAAAACAGGCAGGTTTCGGTTTCTTTATCGCTCGTGCGGTGATGAGGTAATGACGGTAATCTACCAGTCTGTTCCTTTTGTATGCACAAAAATCAAGTCAGGGCAAGCGGAGTAAGGGATGAGGATGTGCGGTCGTAATCATAAATCATAGGCAACTCAAATCTACCCCTCTCACGTGCTCTACTGCCTGAGTGTGTATGCATATGTATGATGATATATAAGCTATACAATCCTATCCCCCAGTACCTCAAATCATATGAAATTCACAAGTTCAAAGCGGTTGTGCGTGATTCTTACCTTGAATGTATAAAGTAGAATTATTATTACTGCGGAATTTCAATTTTATTTTGTTTGCATTCCATTATTTTATTTATATTTTTTTCATATGATGCATAATGTACGTATATGTATTTATATATCATTCTAGACTTTTAAATTTACCACCACGTTTTCTCTTTGCTCTTTTTTTTCCAACCTTAATTGTCGCTCATATTGGCGTTTGTTTATGCGGTATGTATGGGTATATATATATATATATATACTAAGTGACATATAAATCCGAACACCCAGTTTAAATGGTTTTATTTTAATAAAAGTTGGTGAATGTATTTATCTTACTGTAAATAACAAGTGAAAAAATTTTCAGCCTTATCAGTTGGACATTCCGGTTTTTATACTGCTTTTTTAATTCACTAACGCTCTAAAAATGAATATTTCAGCCGCAGTAAAGAATCAACGTTGGCGGATTTTGGTTCTTGACATACTTTACGATCGGTTACGATGCCTAGAGTACGGAGACCTGTACGATTTCGTCAACTTAGTGAGTTTGATTGGGGCCGTATAGTGGGACTTCGGGAAGCTGGACTTTCTTTTCGGGCAATTGTAGTTAGAGTGCAAAGAAGTGTAGACACTGTGGTTAGGTGTTGTCAGGCATGGCTTCGAGAAGGCCGTACGCAAAGAGCAAGGGGCACTGGACGCCGCCGTAGAACAACAGACCGTGAAGATCGCCGCTTAAGATTATTGGCCTTAAGGGACCGTTTCTCCACTACCAGGTCCATTGCATGAATGGTTTGCAGAACACGGAAGACCTATTGGCATGCGAAGTGTTTACCGACGAATGAGAAGTTTTGGCTTGTTTTCATACCGGCCACACTGGGTCCTCCCTTTAACTCGAGAACACCGACGTAATCGCCTTGAGTGGTGCAGACAACGGTCACTCTGGGATCAGGAATGGAACTATTGTCTTTAGTGACGAGTCTCGATTTTGTTTAGGCATGCACGATGGTCGTGCCAGGGTTAGAAGGCGACGTGGTGAAAGGAGGAATCCACAGTTTTTTGTTGAAAGACATGTTCATCACACTGTTGGAGTTATGGTTTGGGGTGCTATAGCTTATGGTTCCAGGTCACCTTTAATCTTCATCAGAGGTAACACGAACGCGCAGCGTTATATCCACGAAGGTCTAGAACCCCATCTTTTACCCTATCTTGACACCCTGGCAGATCCAACTTTCCGACAAGATAATGCCCGACCACATGTTGCAAGAGTCACAATAGACTTCTTTCAACATAATGATGTCACATTGTTACCATGGCCACCAAGATATCCCGACTTATCCCCAATTGAGCACGTGTGGGATATGATGGGTAGGAGATTGCTCAATTTGCAACGTCCTCCTCAGACTCTAGAAGCACTTCGAGAGGAGTTGGTGGTTGCCTGGAATGAGATACCACAGGAGGACATTGACCACCTGATCAGAAGCATGCCTAGGCGCGTTGGAGAATGCTTAGCACATCAGGGTGCATCCACACATTATTAAAGGTCAAAGGGCTTTAAAGCAGTGCAATCATTTTGAAATTTTTATCATTTACTTATTATGCTTAATTAAGTACTTATACAAAATTTTATTAAAATAAAACCATTTAAACTGGGTGTTCGGATTTATATGTCACTTTGTATATATATATATATATATATCTATATATTATTCTAAACTTTTTTTATATTTATTACCACATTTCTTACTTCTCTATCTTATTTTAAAAAAGAAACTTACATGCTGTTCATATTGATGTTTGTATATGCGTGATGGATGTATTTACTGGCATAATGTTTCTTACAATTTCAAGGGATGAGTGGAAGAGCACTAGATAGTGAACTCCCCCTGGTGTTTTTCAGACAGTCGACATTTGTTTTATTTAAATATTTTTTTTATTTTCCTTTTTTTTTGGTTAATACTCATGTTTCTCTTTCTGTTTTTTTTGAGAACTGTTTGGAAATAAAGGCATTTATTATTATTAATTATTATTTATGGGGCATAAAACTACGAAGACTACATAAAATTTACTTTTAACTTTATTTATGGTTTCAGGTCTTTGTCGGCAAGTATAGAAATATATAAATTGTTTTGAGAAATCGTGGAGAATGATGTTATCGGTAAATATTCTCTTTTCGGTGAAAATACCGAAAAATCCGGTTCAAGTCCATGCATAGACAATCTGAAATTTGCAATATAAATCTATATTCTAAATTCTATGCATATCCGTTCATATTCGTCAATATTTCATTTGAAGCTTTTATTTGTCATAAGATTTTAGCAAAATGTAAGATAGTAAAGGCAACACCGCAGCGTGAAGCCCAGTTGACAAGATCGACAAGCTGTCAAGATTAGGGATGTTTAGATCAACAAAAAGTATCGTTATGTATCGATTCTTATCATTTTAGGAAGTGTCGATGGAATAAAATTATTGATATCCAGCGGAAGGAAACAAAGAAGAAAAGTAATCTGAAGTTAGTCACTCGTTCTGACACAGTCCGTATCGAAAGGTGACGATAATGTAGCATCTGCTTCCCTTTCGGGAATTTCTTAATCGCTGTGAATATAGTTTGGATGTTTGTTCAGATCCTGAACAACGAAAAACATTCAACTTTATGTATGTATGGATATCAAAAAACCTGAATGGTTTTGTGGGAATATTAATCTAAGGTGCCATAATGGTTCTGATGAACGGCAAGTAAATGAATGAATGTTTGGAAACGAGCAATATCTTTTGGTAGAGCCTGTCATCAAGTAGGTGCTTAATGTCTATCTGCAAGAAGCTTATAGGAAAAAACACCCAGTATCGCATATAAATTGAAGAAAATAATATAAACATAAATTAAAAATCAACAGTAGTAATTAAAACATGAATTTAGTTCAAAAATCAAACATTTCTTAAAATTTTGACTGAATTATATGTAATTTCTTAAGCTGGTGATGTTTCAATGACAAGTCATCTCATACTTTGACAGTACTTTGTTTTCAACATTTCATAGCTATTGGTTGCTAAAATTTGTTGATTGGAACTTGAAGCTCATTCCCTGTATCTGACGGTCTGTTACCCTATAAGTGGAGAATAACGGACTATTGTTGGTTAAACTGGCCCTTAGAAAACTAATGCTTAAGTATCACCATCCCAAAGTGGTTTTAAAGTTTCGAGGTAAATGTAGCCAGCCCAAGATTACATGTTTCTCCTAAGTACAAATGAGGAAAGGTGAATAACAGGAAAATCGAAGAGTGTAATCGACAAGAAATCCCTTGAGGCGCCGCGATACAATCCTAACTTCCAATGGAAGCTTTCACAGCTACCTTGTCGAACCCATCTACGGTATTGCTCAGATACCTTTCCGCCTTTATTAAAAAGCTCCTGTCGTGTAAACGCCATTATGTTCAAGGACATGCGATTTGTTCCTTTCATGTTGATTAAATACATTCTAGCTTTCGATAAATGTTCGTCGCTACTATCTTGAGCAATGTAGCTCGCTGCTATAACATTACCTTTTGTGTTTTTGTTCTCACAAGTGACTGTCGAATCTCATTAGGCATTCGCGATGGCTGTATAATGATTGACAAAAAAGGTAAACACCCACGTACGTATGTTAGTGACAACAATTGCCAGCCAGCGTGTATTGTTTGGTGATAAAGATACATTCAGTTTTCGTACATTTTTGATTTCGTCGACAATACTAATTAAATGTTAAGACTTCTGGCTCCGAGAGACAGATTCAGTAGTACTCGAGCCATCGCTAATCAGTGGTTTGAAGAGCATACTCGTAGAAGGATCGTTGGTATGAGTTCGGTATATCGCGGAATATGACAGTTTGGCCTTTCTTCTTATCGCTCACATAGGGTGCTACCTGTCACCGCTGAACATCGGCGTAACCGCTTGCTCTGAGTAGAGAAAGAATTCTGTGGAACCCCAAAATAAAAGCAGGTGGTCTTCAGTCGCGAATGGCGCTGAATATTTACTAAGTGACATATAAATCCGATCACCCAGTTTAAATGGTTTTATTTTAATAAAAGTTAGTGAATGTATTTATCTTACTATAAATAACAAGTGAAAAAATGTTCAGCCTTATCAGTTGGACATTCCGGTTTTTATACTGCTTTTTTTTTAATTCACTAATGCTCTAAAAATGAATATTTCAGGCGCAGTAAAGAATCAACGTTGGCGGATTTTGGTTCTTGACATCCTTTACGATCGGTTACGATGCCTAGAGTACGGAGACCTGTACGAGTTCGTCAACTTAGTGAGTTTGATAGGGGCCGTATAGTGGGACTTCGGGAAGCTGGACTTTCTTTTCGAGCAATTGCAGTTAGAGTGCAAAGAAGTGTAGACACTGTGGTTAGGCCGTACGCAAAGAGCAAGGGGCACTGGACGCTGCCGTAGAACAACAGACTACCATTGCAGATGAATGGTTTGCAGAACACGGAAGACCTATGGGCATGCGAAGTGTTTACCGACGACTGAGAAGTTTTGGCTTGTTTTCATACCGGCCACACTGGGTCCTCCCTTTAACTTGAGAACACCGACGTAATCGCCTTGAGTGGTGCAGACAACGGTCACTCTGGGATCAGGAATGGAACAGTATTGTCTTTAGTGACGAGTCTCGATTTTGTTTAGGCATGCACGATAGTCGTGCCAGGGTTAGAAGGCGACGTGGTGAAAGGAGGAATCCACAGTTTTTTGTTGAAAGACATGTTCATCACACTGTTGGAGTTATGGTTTGGGGTGCTATAGCTTATGGTTCCAGGTCACCTTTAATCTTCATCATGAAAAAAACTTTTTATTTTTAAGGATATATTAAAAAAAGTAACAAGATTCATATACTTATAAGAATCACTATATGCGCTGTCTTTTTGCTGTTCTTTTATGGATCGTTTCTCGAGCATCTCTACCAATAGTCCAACAGTAGTCTGCAAGCATGGATGGATTCCACTTTCCCTGGTACCTTTTTTCCATTGTTGAAATACCCTGATGAAAACGTTCGCCATGCTCATCACGTACGGCTCCGCAATTGTCAGGAAAAAAATCCAGGTGTGCGTGTAGGAAATGCATCTTAAGAGACATATTGCAGCCCATCTTTTGATACGATGACAGCATATTTTTGACAAGGGTTTTATAGTTGTCAGCTTTTCTATTTCCCAAGAAATTAGTGACCACCAGACGGAAATCATTCCAAGCAGTTTTTTCAATACCTGTTAAAGTGTTTTCAAACTGTGTATTTTTCAAAATATTTCGAATCTGTGGCCCAACAAAAATACCTTCTTTAACCTTTGCCTCACTTAGTCTTGGAAATTTCTGACGCAGGTATTGAAAAGCTGACCCATCTCTATCTAATGCCTTGACAAAGTTTTTCATTAGGCCCAACTTGATATGCAGTGGTGGTAATAAATTTTTTTTCGAATCTACTAATGGCATATGCTGTACATTTTTTTGATCTGGCTCTAGGAATTGACGAACAGGCCAGTTTTGTCTGGTGTAATGAAGTGCCTTTGCCCGACTGTCCCATTCACACAAAAAACAGCAAAACTTTGTGTAGCCTAGCTGCAGCCCAAGTAAAAGTGCAACAACTTTCAAATCGCCACAAATATGCCATTGGTGCTCATCGTATTTTATGCATGTCAGTAGGTACTTCATATTGTCATATGATTCTTTCATGTGAACTGCAAACCCTACAGGAAGAGATGGTAAAATATTTCCAATATGCAATAACACTGCCTTTAAACTCAATGTTGAACTGTCTATAAACAATCTCCATTCTTCTGGGTTATAGTTTATATTTAAAGCCGATAGTAAGTCGTTAATGTTACTGCAGAAAACCAAGTTATTCTCCATATTGAAAAATGGTTCTAAGTCTTTGTGGTGTTTACGAAAAACACATACCGAAACATCGTCTTCTAACAAGTTCCACTACTGCAGTCTTGATCCAAGTAACTCTGCCTTACATTTTGGAAGTTCTAAATCTCTTACAAGATTATTTAATTCTGACTGTGTTATTTTGTGCGGTTGGTGGCATGACATGCTCGGTATAAAATCAGGATCTCTTGTCGTTGATGGCATATCTTCTTCCTGACGAATCACTCGATCGCCATGATCTGATTCGTTTTCTGATTCGCAAGTGTAGGATTCTGAGGGTTTTGGAATAGGATTTTCGTCACTGCGAGGCACATGTCTCATCGCAGATGGTATGTTTGGGTAGTGAATAACCGATTTTTTTTTCTTGGACATACCTGTCCAACACAAGGTACCATGCAAAAGTAACAATCATTAATATGATTTGTAGGCTCTCTCAAAACCATTGGGACAGCAAAGCGCATAGACCGTTTTTTGCCATTTAACCAGCTCCTCAGACTTGAAGCACATGTATTATAGCAGATGTGGGGTGCCCACTGTTTGTCTTGATCACCTAGTTTACAACCGAAATAAAGCTGATTATGCCTTTGTCATTAGTGGACTAATAGACCGTCTCTGAGACGCAAAAGTTACATCACCACACACGTAACAAAACTGATCTGGATTGTTTACACACTTTCGAGACATCTTGCATGAACGCTGTCAGCCAACTGAGGAAAAAATTGCTAGTATAAAACAATATAATGTACACGTATGTATAACGTAACAGAATCATGCCGATTACATCATCTTTCCTTGCCGAATATAAAAATGTAGCACGTGCATTCTTGTGAATTACAGTATATTAACACTGTCACAGCAGGAACACATATAATTACCGTATCTCTAAAACTTGACCTAATATTGAAAAAATAAGTTACATTCCGGTTTTAGCACATTAAAAATAGTAATATTTTGTTGATTTTATTTAGGATATTTTTTGGCTGTTGATCAGTGTTACCAAAACCGCATAGTATGTTATATCAATTTTCATCCTTTGAATTGGTTTATCCATATATGCAATAAAATTTGAGGCACTCCATTTGAAAAAGCTCAACTTTGATATGTAGGTCGAAATTGGGACACCCTGTATAATGGCCAATATTTTAGAAATGTGCCCTCAAATGTCATGTATAACATAATCGATTTCCCAGTAAATGTATTTGCTTAAGAGTAACATTGCGTCCACACAAGGATGGGCCACACTGTATACATCCTGACTGTGGAAAGAAAGCTTTGAAAAGAAGATTCAGTCAATAATATTCTTTTAATGATAAATATGTAAAAAATATAAGAGACAAATAAAGCAGTGTTTTATTTGTTGAATTAGAATTACGTTGTGAATACATGGTTCCTCTATTAGCTTATTAACTTTCAAATTCAAAGTTTGACTGAAAATCGGCACGGGTTATCGTTTCCTGATCGCCATAATATTTATTTTTTGAGTTGTTGTAGTCAAATGAAAAAAATAGAGGATATGCGATATTCGAACAAAAGCCTGCTTGCCCTTACAGGCTGGGACACGCTAGAGAGCATTCATGCTACGTGAGATCCCGGGTATCATGTAAAAAACCTATAAAATGTCAAAAAAGACCTATAAGAAGTCATCTTGCAAACTAGTTAGTTTTTAGGGCGCAAACAGTCGTTCCACGTTTGCTCACTGGGATCGTTGTGAATGTCCATCTATGGAGGAATCACTCAACTAAATTACACGCATTATTGGTTGCATATATTTTGTGAGGCCAAATGGTCCTTGTCTGTAGTTTTTATCTCTGAGAAGAAAGTGGGTTGGATAGGAAGATCTAATCTGGATGATTTATGTGTATATGGCTTGTAAATTGACAGTGCATAGTGAATATAATTAATTCTTATCTCTCTCATTTTTGGAATCCAGCAAATTTGTATATGTAATTTCCAGAATGGATAGGAAAAAGTGGATGCGCAACTAATTTCTAGCTTTGAATCCCAATTAAGTGTATTTGAGACAATAACCCAATGTAATTATCATCAACAAATATAACCTCCAGAAATGCCTTCTCAGAAGCAGATTTTACATAACATCAGAGCCAAAGATTGATAACAAGCCTCATGTCGTTTAGGCAACACGTACAACTAAATGCTTAGATAATATCTTGTAGAAAAATATCACTTTTCAAGATACGTGATACCCGTGCCGGAGTAGCTAGTTGCTACTCTAGCCAAAATGTTGAATACAATGATTTAGCGGAGGTAAAACACATTCATTTCGATTTTAACCGTGGAACGTAACTTAAGCGATGATTTCATTTGTCTCTGAAATATTTGGTATTCAGCGGAGTGTTTAGGTTTCGCAAAATCGTTACGCGCGTAATAACAGTAAATCAAACGCCACTGTTTGGAGAGGCGCGCACCACTAAAACTGAATGGCGGTATGAATTTAACGAGTGAACGGGTATTTTGCGATATTACGATCAATTAATGTGTTTTCATGAGTGCATGCGAAATGCTCGTGTGACGATGGACCCGGTCAAAAAAATTCGTTCTACCTTGGAAACTAACCTAATAGTCTAATCATATCAGCGAATTTCCCCAAAATAACTGTCATGTTTGGTTTTATTGGTGCGAGTTGTTCAAGGGGTATTTAAAACATGGACGCATAAAGTGGGTACACCAATTTGTTTGGGAAAACGTTTTACTTGACAACAAAGAATGAGAAAACGTGTTTTTTGGGATTCAATCGAAAGTGTTGACAGGAACGAAATAACTTTTCATATAAAATTAATACAAAATGAGACCACACGCAAAATGATCCGACTAATAGCAAAAATTTTATGGCCGAAAAACCAGGCAAAATACAGGTTTTGGCACTTGTTGGTAATACGACAATAATTTCACGCAACTACTTGAAACTCTTCAACGCCATAGAATTCATACTTCTTAATAACAACAACAAAATTGGACTATATCGGTCAAGTAGATTTTTGAGAATTTCTAATTGTTTATCTCAAAACACCTGTCTTCCGGCCATCACTACTAGTTTATTGAGCAATATATAGGGTTAGTTAAAAGGACATTTTATAGCAAAATACACTAGTTTACCAGGCCGATGTGAATCGCAAACCATTCCGGAAGATAAATGTTTTTTTATGCGAAAAACAAAGGTTGCATCTTTTCTTCTAAACAAATTCAAACATTTCGTATTTGTGAGTAATTGAACAAATGGGCTATGATATTCGAGAAACATATACCTACTAAGTGACATATAAATCCGAACACCCAGTTTAAATGGTTTTATTTTAATAAAAGTTGGTGAATGTATTTATCTTACTGTAAAAAACAAGTGAAAAAATGTTCAGCCTTATCAGTTGGACATTCCGGTTTTTATACTGATTTTTTTTAATTCACTGGCGCTCTAAAAATGAATATTTCAGCCGCAGTAAAGAATCAACGTTGGCGGATTTTGGTTCTTGACATCCTTTACGATCGGTTACGATGCCTAGAGTACGGAGACCTGTACGATTTCGTCAACTTAGCGAGTTTGATAGGGGCCGTATAGTGGGACTTCGGGAAGCTGGACTTTCTTTTCGGGCAATTGCAGTTAGAGTGCAAAGAAGTGTAGACACTGTGGTTAGGTGTTGTCAGGCATGGCTTCGAGAAGGCCGTAAGCAAAGAGCAAGGGGCACTGGACGCCGCCGTAGAACAACAGACCGTGAAGATCGCCGCCTAAGGTTATTGGCCTTAAGGGACCGTTTCTCCATTATCAGGTCCATTGCAAATGAATGGTTTGCAGAACACGGAAGACCTATTGGCATGCGAAGTGTTTACCGACAAATGATAAGTTTTGGCTTGTTTTCATACCGGCCATACTGGGTCCTCCCTTTAACTCGAGAACACCGACGTAATCGCCTTGAGTGGTGCACACAACGGTCACTCTGGGATCAGGAATGGAACAGTATTGTCTTTAGTGACGAGTCTCGATTTTGTTTAGGCATGCACGATGGTCGTGCCAGGGTTAGAAGGCGACGTGGTGAAAGGATGAATCCACAGTTTTTTGTTGAAAGACATGTTCATCACACTGTTGGAGTTATGGTTTGGGGTGCTATAGCTTATGGTTCCAGGTCACCTTTAATCTTCATCAGAGGTAACATGAACGCGCAGCGTTATATCCACGAAGTTCTAGAACCCCATCTTTTACCCTATCTTGACACCCTGGCAGATCCAACTTTCCAACAAGATAATGTCCGACCACATGTTGCAAGAGTCACAATAGACTTCTTTCAACATAATGATGTCACATTGTTACCATGGCCACCAAGATCTCCCGACTTATCCCCAATTGAGCACGTGTGGGATATGATGGGTAGGAGATTGCTCAATTTGCAACGTCCTCCTCAGACTCTAGAAGCACTTCGAGAGGAGTTGGTGGTTGCCTGGAATGAGATACCACAGGAGGACATTGATCAGAAGCATGCCTAGGCGCGTTGGAGAATGCGTAGCACATCAGGGTCCATCCACACATTATTAAAGGTCAATGGGCTTTAAAGCAGTGCAATCATTTTGAAATTTTTATCATTTACTTATTATGCTTCATTAAGTACTTATACAAAATTTTATTAAAATAAAACCATTTAAACTGGGTGTTCGGATTTATATGTCACTTAGTATACGTTACTATTCACATTTTAAGACGAAGCGGATGTATCTATTATCTTAGGTTCCGAATTATTCACAAATACGATATGTTTTAATTTGTTCAGAAGAAAAAACGTAATCAATACTTTTTTGCTTAATAATAACATTTATGCGATTCGTATCGGCAAGGTAAAGTAGTGTTTTTTGCTAAAAAAGGTTGAACCTGTATATTTCTAAACCTTTATTAATGCGTCCATGTTTTGAATACCCCCTTGAACAACCTGCAGCAATAAAAGCCGACTTTACAGTAATTTCGCTAATCAGGAGTATTTTCGTCTAAAATGATTAGACTATAATACTGGATCAAATTACTGAATCGTATAATAAATACCTAATTTAAGTTAAGGGCAAAGACAAATTAAGAGGGTTGTTTGAAAAACAAGGTTCTCACATTTTTTTAGGCACAAGGAATTCTTTATTTGACCGTTGGAAACGTTGATCTTCAAGCTATTTTTCTCCATTGTTTTACGGATTTTTTTAGACGTAAAAAATGAGTAGCTCGGAAATATTTACGATCATTGTATGAAAATACTACTTCCGAATCTGTCTCTCGATTTTTAAGTAACTGTTTCGCTTTATCGAATTCGCAATTGAATTCTTTCCATACATTTTGTAGACGTTAAAACTGTTGACGGTTATTGAAGTAATGCACCTATCAAAAGTTTTACGACTCCGGCAGAACTTCCTTCAGAGCAGTGCACAGTATAATATACTAAGTAATGGCAACTCAAAAAAAATCTGCAATAAAATTGCACATCAATTTTATAGCCACTCGTAAACATTGTATATTCCCATTCTTGGGAATGTTTGCGAGAGCCGCAATACTAGAAGATGTTTCTGCTGTGAAATGCTAGAAAATCTTACTGAAGGACAAAATCTACATTCTCGGCATGTCAGTCTGAATATTAAAGAAAATGATGCTCTTGAAGGACTTCTCAGTCCATGATACACGCTGGTTGTTAGATAATTGTAATGAGACAGATACTGTGCATCCGTAAACGGTGGTGATATCCACTTTTAGAGATTTCTGGTGGTGATAACTAAAAATGGGCATTTTCCGACTTACGCCTCTTTGTCTTTCCAGCGACCAAATCCCCGCCTCTATAAGCCACGCAAAAATGAGCCCTTTCGATTATATTTTCCATCCCATTTTGGTCGGTTTCGGGTGGAATATTTTCAATCGCGTCCGTAATATTGTTTTTCAGCTGCTCCACAGTATTTGGTTTGTTCGCATAAAGTATTTTTCCAAAACTCCCATAAAAAAAGGAACCATTAAATCCGGTGACCTTGGTGACCAGTCACCAAATCGAAAAATTAAATGTCCCGGAAATATTGTTGTTATTTTGGCTATTAAGCTGCAATATTGCATGTCTGTATTGTCGGTAACATTCATGGTCAATTGGCTGTAGTTCTTGGGTTAACTGAATTTGTGTGGCCGCAAATGTAACTCTTTTCCTTGAAATAGTGCATAATGACGTGCGACGAATACCCAGTTATTGAGAACGATGTCTGGTAGACGTCTCAGGGCGCCACACTACACTTTCGCGAACTCTCTCGATATTTTCCAGAGTACGAACAGTTCGAACAGGGCCCGAGCTTGACAAGTCTGTAAGTTCACCTGTTTGTTGAAATTTCTGCACCAACTGATGAATGGTGTTGACACTGGGCATAAACTTCGACCGAAATCTTGTCGTAGCTTCCGAATCATTGCAGCAATGATTCATTATTTAAGTAAAACGTTTTAACAATATGGACGTGTTGTGGGATCATGTAGCGCTCGATAAAGAAAAAAATATACGAAAAATCAATAGGCTTCTACGGACATACTCGTACATATGTGATTTCTCAAAACGGGTAGATATAGGACGTCATATATGAAATGTATTAGAAATCTTGCGTAGACTCCAAAAATTAAATAGTATACGAGGTGCTCGATTTGAAATAAGCAAGTTGGTATCTAGTTCCGGTACAACGGAAGGTGCCACTATTTTGAAAATATTCTAGAAGAATTCCTCACAGGGTAGGCGATAGTAGAAAACAGTGAAAATGAAATCAGGTTATATACAGGATGGCGCATCGAAAACGAAACATACGCATGTACTGGCAGCTCAGTTTTTTTTTTGGAAAAACGCTCAGATCCGTCGATTTTGTTTTCGAGAGGGATACAAGTTTGTCAAAAAATCTCGTTAACACGTGCAGCTCCCTGGGCGGGGGTGACAACAACCCTAAAATCTTAAATGGAAAGGGGGGTCGAGTGATATCTTATTTTAAAGGTCTTTCAGTTCCCTTTATAATGATGTAAGATACATGAGCTTCAGTTCAGTAGTTTTGAAGATTTATTGATTTAAAGCTTAAAGTAGACTTTAGTAGGTACATCAGACTAGTTTGTACTACTTTCAGAAGATATTTGACTAAAAGAATTTACTTAATAAGTAAATGCTTTTCTTCACTACGTCCATGGTTTGTTTATCATTTTGATGTTGAAAATAGCTATTGGAGCGTTTTTTTGTGGCAAAAAATTTATTTCTTGAAGAAAGATAAGAAAACATCTCGTACTTATTTAAATAGGAATTTAGTACATAGTTTGCGATTGATTTGACCAAACTTTGTTGCTAAACTAACTTGTAACGCTTTATTACATAAACTGACTATGGTATATTCCACAGCAGAAAGAGTTGAAATTATCGAAATATTTTTCGGAAATAATCAGTTAAATCCCATAAGGAAGCAATAGAAGTGGGGGTTTTAGGGCAAGTTTATGTAGATCCTACGTTAAGTACCCGCAAATTGGAGACTGTGTGTGGTGTTAGTCGACGTACTGTCCAACGGATTTTAAAGGCCCATAGTTTTCATCCGTATAAAATTCACCTGTTACAAGAACTTAATGAAGACGATTTTGATCGGCGATTACAATTTTGTGAAGATATGAGTGAACGAATTATAAACGATGAACATTTTCTATTCAACACTTGCTTTTCCGACGAATGTTCCCTCTTCTTAAATGGCGTAGTAAATCGTCAGAACTGCCGATATTGGTCCGATTCTAATCCCAGAATTTATCATGAGGTTCATACACAGCAGTCACAAGAATTAAATGTTTGGAAGTTTGACCGGTGAAATGTATGTTCGACAATATTTAGATCAGACGTTTCCAGATCGATGGATTGGTAGACGAGGTGCCATTGAATGGCATTCAAGATCGCCAGATTTATCACCTTTGGATTTCTTTATGTGGGGTCATCACTTGCAAGGTAAGTTTTCTTATAAAAAAGTGAACTAAAAACCCTAAAGTTGCACAACTTGTTTATAGGACAAAGAAAAGCAACTGCAAAAGAAAAATCGGCTTAGATGGGCTAAAGAACATAGACAACGGACAATGGTGTGCAATACAATGGAGTGATGAGGCCCGATTCGAAGTTTGTGATGGTGACAGTCGCAGTAGACTTTTTCGAAAAAAAATTCAGCATTCCATGTAGACTGTCTGGAGAGAAAAATGAAATTTCCAGCATCCATTATGGTCTGGGGCAGCATGTCATCAAAAGGAGTAGGAGAACTTCATTTTATTGATGGAAATGTGGATACAAACAAATATTTGGCAATTTTGGAAGAATCGCTTTTACCAGTGATGGAAGAATGTTTGACATCCGGCCAAGATTTTGTGTTTCAGCAAGATGGTGCAGTGTGCCATACCTCAAAATAGGCTATAAAATGAATGGAAGAAAATAATGTACCACTTTTGAAATGAGTTTCTAGCAGTCCAGATCCGTCACCTATTGAAACTTTGTGGCACGAGATGAAAAAAGGTTCTACGACAACATTCTGCTCGTACAATCACCGAACTGAGACAAAAGCTTCAAGAAATATGGGATTGTTTTACACCAAATTTTTCCCAAAACTTGGTTAACACTATGCCCCAAACAATTTCAGCCGTAATGAAAGATAAAGGTGATGTTACCCAATGATAATCTTTCAATTGTTGTCTTGTTAACTTCGCGCATTTATTCGCACATTATTTATTTGTACAGATGTTGTATTAGCTATAGGTCTAAGTGATTTCAAATATGTATTTTTTATGACTAGAATGTATCTGAAATCGCAAACTATACGGTGTGATTGAAAAAACGATGTAAATATTCCTAGGGTAGGGAGTAGGATCAAAACTAACACGAAATTTTCATAAAAGTGTGGATCCCTCAACGTTATACAACGTGCTGAGGTTTTTATTTCGAAATTCTATACATGATGCAGCAAAAGATTTTGTGGCGTGGAAACTGTGTTTTACTTTAGCTGACTTGTGCAAACCAATTTATGTGTAATAGCACCAATGAGTTATTATTATGATCATTTACAAATAAATATTTTGATTACATAGCGTATTGTATTATTCGTCCACCTTCCTTACCAAAGTGCTACAAACTCTTGTTTGTAACCGTCCCAATAACATTTTTATAGGTTAGATTTGCTTAGCCCATGAGTTTGAAAATCAGTTTGAATGTCAACACAGCCCCCTATAAGTCAAAGTGCGTTTCTGAAGCTTTTACACTCCATCTGAAACCCTCCAAATGTTAGTGGAGATAACGTACGAGATATATTGTAAGATGTGTTTTTATTTGTCGTCGAATAGACCACCGTATCGTTCGAGATAAGGCGGTGGACGATTCCGTTTACACGAGCTTAATTTTTGATTTAGGGTCACACGAGTGACCCCGGCTTGGAGGTTCCATTCCGCTGCGACGCAGCGTGATTTGTTACGCTTCGATTATCAAAGGATACGTGATTTATCTACCAGGAAGGATAAATGTGCTCAGTGTCATCATTTGTCTCGCCCTAACATATTACAATCCTCCTAGCTTCCTGAGAAGCCGGTTTCATTATATCACAGCTTTATCTTTTCTGCTAGCAATGTGGTACGATTCAGTGTTAGTTCATGGAGATTATGTTACAGAGCGAAGTAACGCCTACACAATTGTTTGAAAGCTCGATGTCAACTTTTTAGGGGCTGATAGTACATAATTATTATCCAGTTGAAAAATATATATGTTAGGAATGTTCAGTATTATTTAGTATCTTGTCTCACCTGATAAATGTATCCGAGCCAGTCTGCTCGCGCTCATCTTGATGGTGTTGATAAGAACATTGAACGCCCGACCAGTTTTTTTGTTTGGTTTTTGCAGCGGTCGATCATGAGCGTTATGTTGACGAGATCAGATCCAAATTGTGTGCAATACAACTAGTATTTTAAGCGGTGATTAGTTTAATTTCGACCTCAAGTTAACATCAGAAGTGGAATATACCGTGCGTGCCAAAGACTGTGACATTCTTCTTATTTTGGGTTGGTTTTACCCCCAATTTATTGATGTTTGATCAGAGAGAGAGCGAATATTCAAGTATCCGGATGCTTATTTTGGAACCTTAGATGGTTGATTTATGTTTAGTTTGGAACCTCAAATGGTTGATATGTTTATTTTCTAACCTCAAATGGTTGACTTATGTCCTTTTTGGAACCCTAGATGGTTGATTTGGTTTATTTTGGAACCTTCAATGGTTGATATGTTAATTTTCGAACCTTAAATGGTTGACTTATGTCCTTTTGGAACCTTAGCTGGTTGATTTATGTTTATTTTGGAACCTTAAATGATTGACATGTTTATTTTCGAACCCTAAATGGTTGACTTATGTCCTTTTGGAACCTTAGGTGGTTGATTTATGTTTATTTCGAACCTTAACTGGTTGACTTATGTCCTTTTGGAACCTTAGATGGTTGATTTATGTTTAGTTTGGAACCTCAAATGGTTGATATGTTTCTTTCGAACCTCAAATGGTTGACTTATGTCCTTTTGGAACCCTAGATGGTTGATTTATGTTTATTTTGGAACCTTGAATGGTTGATATGTTAATGTTCGTACCTTAAATGGTTGACTTATGTCCTTTTGGAACCTTAGGTGGTTGATTTATGTTTATTTTGGAACCTTAGATGGTCGATTTATGTTTAGTTTGGAACCTCAAATGGTTGATATGTTTATTTTCGAAACTCAAATGGTTGACTTATGTCCTTTTGGAACCCTAGATGGTTGATTTGGTTTATTTTGGAACCTTGAATGGTTGATATATTAAATTTCGAACCTTAAATGGTTGACTTATGTCCTTTTGGAATCCTAGATGGTTGATTTATGTTTATTATGGAACCTTGAATGGTTGATATGTTAATTTTCGAACCTTAAATGGTTGACTTATGTCCTTTTGGAATCCTAGATGGTTGATTTATGTTTATTATGGAACCTTGAATGGTTGATATGATAATTTTCGAAACTTAAATGGTTGACTTATGTCCTTTTGGAACCCTAGATGGTTGATTTATGTTTATTTTGGAACCTTGAATGGTTGATATGTTAATGTTCGTACCTTAAATGGTTGACTTATGTCCTTTTGGAACCTTAGGTGGTTGATTTATGTTTATTTTGGAACCTTAGATGGTTGATTTATGTTTAGTTTGGAACCTCAAATGGTTGATATGTTTATTTTCGAAACTCAAATGTTTGACTTATGTCCTTTTGGAACCCTAGATGGTTGATTTGGTTTATTTTGGAACCTTGAATGGTTGATATGTTAATTTTCGAACCCTAAATGGTTGACTTATGTCCTTTTGGAATCCTAGATGGTTGATTTATGTTTATTATGGAACCTTGAATGGTTGATATGTTAATTTTCGAACCTTAAATGGTTGACTTATGTCCTTTTGGAACCTTAGCTGGTTGATTTATGTTTATTTTGGAACCTTAAATGGTTGACATGTTTATTTTCGAACCTTAAATGGTTGACTTATGTCCTTTTGGAATCCTAGATGGTTGATTTATGTTTATTATGGAACCTTGAATGGTTGATTTGTTAATTTTCGAACCTTAAATGGTTGACCTATGTCCTTTTGGAACCTTAGATGGTTGATTTATGTTTAGTTTGGAACCTCAAATGGTTGATATGTTTCTTTCGAACCTTAAATCGTTGACTTATGTCCTTTTGGAACCCTAGATGGTTGATTTATGTTTATTTTGGAACCTTGAATGGTTGATATGTTAATGTTCGTACCTTAAATGGTTGACTTATGTCCTTTTGGAACCCTAGATGGTTGATTTGGTTTATTTTGGAACCTTGAATGGTTGATATGTTAATTTTCGAACCTTAAATGGTTGACTTATGTCCTTTTGGAATCCTAGATGGTTGATTTATGTTTATTATGGAACCTTGAATGGTTGATATGTTAATTTTCGAACCTTAAATGGTTGACTTATGTCCTTTTGGAACCTTAGCTGGTTGATTTATGTTTATTTTGGAACCTTAAATGGTTGACATGTTTATTTTCGAACCTTAAATGGTTGACTTATGTCCTTTTGGAATCCTAGATGGTTGATTTATGTTTATTATGGAACCTTGAATGGTTGATATGTTAATTTTCGAACCTTAAATGGTTGACTTATGTCCTTTTGGAATCCTAGATGGTTGATTTATGTTTATTATGGAACCTTGAATGGTTGATATGTTAATTTTCGAACCTTAAATGGTTGACCTATGTCCTTTTGGAACCTTAGATGGTTGATTTATGTTTAGTTTGGAACCTCAAATGGTTGATATGTTTCTTTCGAACCTCAAATGGTTGACTTATGTCCTTTTGGAACCCCAGATGGTTGATTTATGTTTATTTTGGAACCTTGAATGGTTGATATGTTAATGTTCGTACCTTAAATGGTTGACTTATGTCCTTTTGGAACCTTAGGTGGTTGATTTATGTTTATTTTGGAACCTTAAATGGTCGACATGTTTATTTTCGAACCTTAACTGGTTAACTTATGTCCTTTTGGACCCCAGATGGTTGATTTATGTTTATTATGGAACCTTCAATGGTTGATATGGTTAATTTTCGAACCTTAAATGGTTGACCTATGTCCTCTTGGAACCTTAGGTGGTTGATTTATGTTTATTTTTGAACATTAAATGGTTGACATGTTTATTTTCGAACCTTAAATGATTGACTTATGTTCCTTTGAATAAATAATAAAAAAAATGATTAATAAAAAATACAAAAGTAATCTTAGATGGTTGAGATAAATTTGTATTTTTCGCACCTAGTTAGCTGTATTATTCCGAACCAAAGGGCAGAATGGTGTTTAACACAACGTTAAGAATATTTTGAATATGATGTTTTGCCGTAACAATCCAAGATCTAAGTAAAAAAAAGAACCTTACAAGGTTGAGGTAAATTTGTATTTTTCGCACCTAGTTAGCTGTATTATTCCGAATCAAAGGGCTAAATGGGGTTTAACACTACGTTAAGAATGTTTCGAATATGATGTTTTACCGTCAAAATCCAAGATCTAAGTAGTATGATCCGAACCTTAAATGATTGACATGTTAATTTTGGAACCTTAAATGGTTGATATGTTTATTTGTTGTACTGGTACTGGTGTTAGGATTGTTCAGTATTATTTAATATTTTGTCTCACCAGATAAATGTATCCTAGCCAGTTTTCTCGCGCTTATCTTGATGGTGTTGATAAAAACGTTGGATGCCTGACCAGTTTTTTTGTTTGGTTTTCGGAGCGGTCGGTCATGAACGTTCTGTTGAAGAGATCAGATCTGAATTGTTTGTGTTCAATACAAGTAGTGTTTTGAGCGGCAATCAGTTCAATTTCGACATCAAGTTAACATATATGTATATACATTATGTACACTGACATAGCCTTATATAATAAACGTTACATATAAATAAAAAACAATCTCATAACCAACAACATTCAAGATAAAGTTTTTAATACTGATAAAATCAGTCACAAAATAAGAACTTTTTTCAATGATATAGCTTGTCAATTTTGAATTCAGCAAATGAATATTACACCTCAAATGTTGGTTTAAAAAATTCCTAAATATGTGATATGGACTACTCTGTGAATTTTTAAATTTTTAATGCTTATTTTGAAGGAAAGATTTGAATAATCAGGTAGATATTTTGCGCATGATGTGAAGAGTAGAATATTCGTTTTTCCAAGGTTCACGTTCTGTTTTCTAGTGTTGAAAAAATGTACGATTTTTATTATAATTTTGTTTTGAGATTATAATCACGTTTTATTGTTCGACAATTTACTTCTGTAATACAAACTCTTTGTAATTAAAAATTATGTTCTACTGTTTGGTTCGGTTAGCTGTAAAAGCGTGTTTTTTTAGTTTTTTTAAACTATTATTTGTTTTTCATTTTTTTTCATGTATCCTAAATTTATTATGAACGCTTTTTATATTATTTGCTTATTTTTCTGACATTTGTGAAAAATTTACAAACTTATCGCATCATCGTTGATTTTCATTTGTTCTTCACCCGTTTCCAGAATTTCATTCTATTTCCAGACCGTTGCTTTTTATTGAAAATATACTTAACAGTAGTCCATAGTCCTTTTGAGTCGTGTGAATTATCGTTTAGTTCCTGAAAATGGTATCCTTGTTTTGTTTCTCTTATAAGTCCTATAAATTTATTTTTGTATTGATTTTAATTTTCTTCGTTTTCTTTCGTTGATAATTCTTCCATCAATTCATGGAGTCCTTCTTTTTCATTTGTAGAGTAAGGATAAAATAGACCCATTTAATTAAGTGATTAGACTTCGTGGCAGGAAATATTCAAAAGAACAACGAGGAGGTCACGTTGAAAGACGTGTTCAACCTGAAATCGAGAAATTAATTTCAGGAATGGTCGAAGACGATCCAACAATGAGTACTAGAGCCATAGCAGCCAAAGCTGACGTTCCTCATATTAAAGTGAGGAAGACTTGTACATGTTTCAATTCTGTTTGCAGTTCCTGTGACTTATTTTTTTGATAGTGAGAACTTCATTATGAAGTGCTACAGAGACTGGTACCTTTGTCAGTGAGAGTTTGTTTTTTCTTTTTTTAAGTTTTTTCTGTCTTAGGCGTTACCGCTGCTCCTAATTATGTAACTTTTTCTTGTACTTTTCCTGTAAGTGGGTGTTACCTGTTGGGAATAAATAAATAGATAAATAAATAAAGACAATACGACAAGAACAGGATTATTAACTTTTAATAGTGTAATCAACTTCCTTTAACTAGTCCTACAAGACGTTAAAATAAATGACTCAATTTTGAAAGCACCCTGTATGTACCGAACCCTCCTATAATCTAGACACTATTCATGCTAATGGAGTTCTTAGTAGCGGAGTACCGTAGAGCGGTCTTGCGCCATTAGGGCACTGGCAGATGCAGCAGTAAAAGGCAATACCGCACGGATGCGCTCACTAGTGAGCATTAGTTAATAATTCAGGTACACGGGCCCCGTTGCAGCAACGCTTATCGATAATTGGTCCTCTCACATGAATTCACCCTCGTGATAAGCTGGCGATGGTAGTTGTGATTGACGTTACAACTTCCGCTTTACTTCGGACAAGATAATCATCGAACGCATAGGCATTCGTCAATTAAGGTAGCAGAAAGCGTAAACGAATTTACAGGTGATGACGGTGGACGTCCCATCGACAGTCGGATAGGTAAAAGCCCATGCTAATCGTAATAACCTGGAGATGGTAGTGGCGATCGACTTCCGCTTTACTTTGGCTAATACGAGGGATGTTCTTTAAATTTTGCATATGGAAATAAAACAACA
This sequence comes from Acanthoscelides obtectus, assembly GCA_963669975.1. Taxonomy (NCBI): domain Eukaryota; kingdom Metazoa; phylum Arthropoda; class Insecta; order Coleoptera; family Chrysomelidae; genus Acanthoscelides; species Acanthoscelides obtectus. Next base: position 105,211,310 of record CAVLJG010000006.1, on the reverse strand, counting down.
CTACAGTATATTCAGATAAGAGATAGACCGGATGTAAACAAAAGGTTCGGGTGATTTTCACGCTAACGCCGCCGTCTCGACGTAAAATAGGAGCCCTCATTGGTCAATTCGCAATTAAATGCCTATGCCGAGCGGCAGAGCAGTCGTATCAAGGCAGAGTCACATTCAGGTTCAGACGTGTTACGTATGTCGTGTGCATCATTGCAATTTGATATTTCTTTGGACATTATCTTATTAAGTTGTTGAGTTTGTCGTTGTTATTGTTATACCTTGTTATTGATTGTTATTGTTATCAACTGCTTGCGCAAAATGCCCAGTAGTACAGATACTGCCGATGAAGTTGTAAACTCCTGTAGTCCACCTAGGAAACGCTCTAAAAAAAGACACCTGAGTGCAGAAATGAAAGAGGTCATTTTGAATATATATAACATCGAGCGCGAGGAGAACGAGGCATCAACCATCAAAGAAATTGTTGTGAAGGTTTCTCACAAAGTTGGGGTGTGTCGCGCATCAGTGTTTAATGTGTTAAGACAATACAAAAAAAATCACACCTTTCTGAGCCAATGACCAGTAAACATCGCAAAAGTATTGTTAAATCATTGGATGAAGCTGATAAGCATGCGATTAGGAGGAAAGTGCACGAATTCTTCTTTAGGAATGATATACCTACTATAGATAAAGTACTGCAGGAGGTAAATGGAGATACAACATTGCCAAATTTCAAACGATCAACTTTCCATGCGTTACTGAAGCATTTAAATTTCAAATGGAAAAAACGGGGTCGTAATAGTTTACTACTGGATAGAGAAGAAATTGTGCTATGGAGGAGGGATTATTTAACAAAAATTGGGAAATATAGAAATCAAAACAGGAAGATTTATTACCTTGATGAAACATGGGTAAACGCAGGACACACTACAAGTAAAGTATGGGTTGATGATTCTGTAACTTCATCCAGGAGGGCCTTTCTAGATGGACTGTCCACCGGATTAAAAAATCCAGCAGGTAAATACGAGTAATAGACAACAATCGGATGTTTTTCAAACCTTGGGAACAAGGTTCTAAACATTAATTCCAGGGGGCAGATAAAACATATTACAAGTAACAAAACTTTTATAACTTCCGATAAAATGCGTGGATGTTTTATTGTCATTTTCATTTGTTAGAACTTTTTTAAGCCATGTTTTTATGTGTTTTCGATATTTCAATAATTTTTTAATATAATCTTAAAATATGTCGAATATTATAAACTTAAAAAAATTTACTAAGTTTTGTATTGTGTACCGTTCCTAATATTTCTAATCATTTTAATTCATACTTTAAGCTTTATAAAGTTATAATTTGTTAATATTAATATTTGCGCGTATTTCAGGTTCCTTCAGGATCATTCATTTTTTAGAGGTTTATAACTTTAAATTAAATTGTGAAGCGCTGAGTAATCATACGACGTTTAATATTCTTTCTTTCAATATGACTAAATAATCCCAATTATAGCAATCTGATACTCATGTCTCAATGTTTTTTCGCTGAATGTGATGAAAACATTTGAAAAAGGTTCGCTTATTGAAATAAATCTACACCAGTTAGTACTTCGATTTCCAGGTAAAGGGAAAAGGCTCATTATCTGCCATATTGGCAGTGAGGATGGATTTGTTGTTGACGGTCTGTGGTGCTTTGAGTCTAAGAAAACTGGAGATTACCACGAGGAAATGAATGGCGAATCGTTTGAACAGTGGTTTTCAAAAATTTTACCGAACTTAGAGGAAAACGCAGTAATTGTGTTGGATAATGCGCCTTATCATTCTCGAAGAATGGAGACAACGGCTTCAAGGAAAGTTGATGTTCAAAATTGGCTCCGCTCGAAAAATATCAACTTTGACGAAGCAATGCTGAAAGTACAATTATTAAGAATTGTCAAGGATCACAAGGCGGAATATCAAAAATACGCCATTGACGAAATGGCAGCAAGTCAAAATAAGACTGTGCTCCGTTTACCTCCATACCATTGCGAGCTCAATCCCATTGAGCTCATATGGGCAGAGGTTAAAAATTATATAGCTAAGCACAATACAACTTTTAAATTTTGTGACCTCAAAGGACTTTTCAAAGAAGCACTAGAATTAATAACAGCGCAAAAATGGGAAAACTGTATTAAGCACGTGAAAGACAAAGTTGAAAAGAGAATGTGGAAACTGGATAATATTTTAGAGGAACAAGTCGAGCCATTCATTATTGACGTTGGTGCTTCAGGCAGTAGCGATGATGAAAGCTCATCAAGCTCATCTTTCCAATAAAAGATGTCGTTCATCAAATTCGGTAAGTTATAAGTAATTATAAAGCTACTGTATTTTTTAATTAATTATTGACATTTTTGAACCCATTTTGGCAAAACCTATGCAAGAATCTACTTTCTGACAATGTTCAACCATGCACATTTTTTTACGTTTTGAACGTTTTAATTTGGTTACATATTTACCTAGAAATCAAAAAATATACTAATCAATATTCTAAAAGCAATTTTAAGAGATATACGATTATTTTTAATTTAGGCTAATTTAAACGCCATTTTGAGATTATATTCGACTGTATTTCACCAAACATCAGACGGCATCCGAAGCTGGAAATCGAAGCGAAAATTTTGAAACCCTTACGTATATTTACATCATTATATATTTCTTACCCCACCCCCACATGATCCTATATCCATCACCAATCGTATACTCATCGAATTGTGCTAATTTACTACAAAGTTACGCAAAACAGCATCTACTATCTAAAATATGTACTGCGTGACTCTTAATACGTCCCTGCCGAATGTTACAGCGTTCGATGATCACGTGGTCTTGTTTATGTCCGGTCTATCTCTTATCTGAATATACTGTAGGTAATTTTAAATAAATTTATTGTTTTTCGAAGTATTCTCCACGAAGATTAATACACATCGGCAATGTCCAATAATTCCACGTTTTCTTCCATGAAATACTGCCTTGTTTTTTGGGCTGTGTACGAGCTTGCATTTTCTTGGATGATTCTTCTTTCGGGGTTGATTTTTCGAAGCTCGGTGATGAATTTTGGCAAACAAATGGTGGTATACCAATCCACAGTAACAGTTCTTTGCCCGTTAAGAGGAATTGTTGCAATATGACCCGCTTTTGACACAAATGTCGCGACTATCTTTTTCGAAACACTTCGAGAACGGATGACTTTTGTTGGCCTGTCTTCGCCTTGGAACGCCCAAACAGCCGACTGTCGTTTATTTTCTGGTTCATAACAGTAAATCCACGATTCATCACCACTACCAATGCTGGACACATTTTTTGAGTTTCCAGAATTGAAATGGTAAGATAATATAGAACACGTCAATGGAAACAACAGTGTAAAAAATATACAAAAATAAATAGGTAGATAGCACACATTAGTGTTTACAGTCAAAATTAAGCAAACATTGAAATATGAAATAGACAAACATTAAACAAAAAAAAACATTGAAGAAACGTGATAGACACATCTTAAAATATCGCTTTAAATAAAATAGATAAAATTCAACACATAGAATAGAATATAAAGTGGATAAGAACGGTAACTGCTGAAATTGAGATGTAGGATATCACACACTGTTATAAACCATATTGTCAGAACTACCCCTACTGGTCGTTTGTCATTTGTGTATCTGACAAGTGTTCATCCAAAGAGTAATATGATTTACTTTTTAATAAAGCCTCAGTTTCATATTTTAATATAGTGAGTGGCAGGGCCCTGAGGGTGTTTGACAGTGTGTTGAACAACCCACCCATTTGATCTGGACTGCATTCTGTTCTAGATAATCTGTGCGTGGGAACCTGTAGAATAAGAGAACTTCTTGTTAAGTACCTGGTATGGTCGTTTAGCTTCGGAGAATCATCACGACAGCTACAAAACGTATATGAATAATGATCAAATCTACTCGAAATGCGTATATTTTATATAATCCCGATGAAAAAGCATATTGTTGTTTCCTGTTCTTGTGACATACTTACTAGAAAAACTAGTTGCAAATAATAATTGCAAACTATGTCTAACTAAGAATGCGAGGAACTTATTGTATCTGGGGTTTAATATAATGGAATTCACAGAAACATCACTTTTTTAGATTCAAGATTGCAGTTACGCCCCCTAATGGCCATTTCGGAAATTTCAAAATATTTTACAGGACAATCAATATGGTTTCTGCGTCTGCTCGGTAGCGCATCAGCTGATTTCATTTTCTGTTGGAGCGGTATGATTTCGTGCAGAGACGTACTTAGCCCTTCTCGTCAACTCGAGAATGAGTACTTTTTCCTTTATTTTTTTTTACTTGGTCGCCCTCGTTTCACTACACATTACCTTTGTTATTTCAAGGGTAGTTGTTTCTGAAAAGGAAAACCCCAACTTTGCGGACAACCTGTATAGACATATAATAATAATTTTTTCTTGAGACAAACAAAGTTTGTATAGAAATCGTCAAGAGCATCTATATACAGAGTTATGACAAAACTATATTAAAACAAAATAATAAACAGCATTTACACACTGATAAACTCACAGACATTATACAAACATTTATGTATTAAAAAGCCTTTCAAACTTTGACTTGGACTCAAGGCGATTCTCAACTTCGCTAAAAGGGCGAGGCTTGTGATCTAAGGATCGTAGAGATGCATAAGGGCCCGCTTAAGCGGTCTATGCACTGGCTCCTTATGGTGATCGGAATGCCTCTAATGTCAAGCTTCATTCATTCATACTATTGTAAAATAAACTCTTTGTAATTAAAAATTATTTCCTACTTTTTAGTTCGATGAGCTACAAAAGCGTGTTTTTTAGTGTTCTTATTCTTATTATTTATTTCATTGACTTTTCCTGATAGTTCAAACATAGTCCGCATACAGTGTGGGCAACGACCTGAAGATGCTCATGTTGTCCCGCCTCTGATGCTGCTTATAGATAAGACAGGAAAATTCCAGCTAATTTGCAATCCAAACACGGATAATAATTTAACCCTGCTGGCTGCGAATTCGGCACAGGACGAGCACGATCCGGCCATTACTTTCCCGGATCATACAATTGCTTGCGCTGTTTACCCAAGGTGGAAACTTTGTGTACTCGTATAAGTTTAGAGGACGTAACTTTCCAGAAAGATGTATCATTTAGGGCTATAAAAATTATTAGCTGTGAAATTGCGCAACGTAGAGAACTCGTTTCATTGGCCAACATCTTGTTGAACTTTTGAAGAGACTGCGAAATGGATAGTCCATTGTTTGATGTTTGTAAGTGACCGGTGGAATGTTGAGTGAATGGATGTTTGAAATTAAACGTATATCCGTTGTCAACAACCAGTTGATAAGTCACTAGTACCTAGTTTATTCTTTGATTATTTCTTGTCCATATAATGGCCTTAGGTCTTGCTTATCTTATACCTTCTGACTCAACGGCATTTTTATTCTAACATAGCTGCAGGTTATGTTTTTGGGGCTCAGGAAAATTAACCTATTAATTAAAAATATCGTTACTAAGTTTTCAGCTCAAACTTTCTAATAAGGATAAGGCAGCTCTGTTAAATATCTGCCTGTTCATCGTGACAACATACGTGAAACCTTTAGCGGTAAGAGCGCCGAACCAGAATTTATGCTTTTTGAAGGCAATGAAGGCTTACGAGAGAATTGACAAAACTGTTTCTAAAGCAGGTTTACAAACATTCTGACAACATTTATGGTATTTGACAGATGAGGTCTCTCAGTGTCTAACTTCAAGGCCCATAACGATTCTTTTCAACACTCTAAGAATAAGGTGCGAACACTGAGTGCAGTTTACGATACGGCAGAAAGAATAGAATAATAAATAGAAATACAAGATATACGTACGTACATAAAGCAGTGTTCTATTTTCCGAATTAGAATTAGGTTGTCGTTTCCCAATCGCAATAACATTTATTTTTTGAATTGCCAGGGCCAAATGGACAAAAATTAAAGGTATGCGTATCTCAATCCGAACAAACATTTGTTTGCACTCATGGACTCTGACATCCTAGTGAACAGCCTATTCTCTATTTTAATGATGTCATATTGTCCATATCATTATTTTATTATTTATATACAGGGTGGCGCGTCGAAAACGATACAGACGCATTTACTGGCAGCTCAGTTTTTGTTTTTGGAAAAACGCTCAGACCCGTCGATTTTGTTATCGCGGGGGACATAAATTTGTCAAAAAATCACGTGCAGCCCCTGGGCGGGGGTGACACCAACCCTAAAATCTTGAATGGAAAGGGGGCTCGAGTGATACCTTATTTTAAAGGTCTTTCAATTCCCTTTATAATGATGTAAAATACATGAGCGGTCACACATTTTTAGAGGCGTCATTCAGTATTTGAATGAACATTATCCAAATCGCTGGATCCTCGAAACTGGCCAGCAAGATCTCCTGACCTCAATCCGATGGACTTGGTATTAGAGAGAACTTAAAGGGATGGTTTATGGGGCTAGTCCAATATCAACTGAAGCATAACTTCGCGAAAATAATTTTAATGCGGCTGGAACAATAAATGGACAACTTCGAGGACCTAGAGTAAGAAGAAACTGGGTTTGTGGTAATGAAGCTTGTGTGGAAAGTGGAGGACGACATTTTAAACACCTTCCTTAAATACAAACAAAGTGCAGTGTGAGTTTTAAAAAAGAAAAACAATGTTGTGTTCCCTATTAATAAGTGCATTTTTTTAATACGTTCAATAAGCTTTTGCACGCCAGGTGAAGCGCTGAGACAATTAGTGGTAAGTCTGTTTTTTTAATTGTTTGCATTCTACGAGTACTTTATCAAATAATGAAATAGTACCTAAGAGCCAAAAATAACAAACTCTATCTTTATTTACACTGCGTTTCGTCGTAATTTGCTTCTGACATTGCGGCATTCTCAGATTTTATTTTACTTTAAAGTCACTTTTCTCTAAAAAAATGCCATTTTGACCCCCATGTTATATGAAACTGCTTCTTTTAACCCCATCTATCACCCATTTAAATAATGACTATCATAACGTTTACACACTGTTTAAAACATAAAAGGGTAAGTAAAAACAAGCAATACGTAAATGAGACAAACATAAAACACAAAGTGGCAATAAAAGCCAAGTAAGGAGTTAATAAAATTGAAGTTAAAATTTAGATTAATAATAAATAGTTTTGGTTGGAAAATTATACAATAGATGAATTAAAATAAAAATTATTTTATTATTTAGCTAAGGAAGTTTTCTAGATAGTACTTAGCATTTAATAGTTTTGCCAAATTGTTCAACATCTAGAAATTGTATTCGATTTGGCCAAAGGTTGTAGGATTTTAACACCATTCTAGCTTTGGAAGCGCGATGACGATTTGGACACAAATATTCTCTGTTTCTGCAGTTGCAATTATGAGTACCTTGATGAGCTGCGTAATTGTGCGAGTTTTATCATGCAATGAAAGCCCAGCAAGCTCGTTGGTCCTGAGCCAGCTCTAGGAGTGACCGCGCATAAAGATAGGAGGAAAATGGAGACGTGGGTTGCAAGACAACACTCTCAGAAATGGATAGGTATCTCCAGACATCTCCGCCAGGCACGGGTACTCATTGAAGAGCCCATTGCTAAGGATGGACGCTTCTGCCCATCTTTGGATAGAGCCAACCTAAGGTTGCTGGTGGGACTGTTGTCTGGCCATAACACGTTAAGGCGTCACCTGCACGTGAAGGGGGTGGCTGAGGATCCCTTGTGTGAATGCTGCGGGGTAGAGGAAGATACCTCGGCGCACGTTTTGTGTCGCTGTGAAGCTCTGACCTAGTATAGGCAGACTAGATAAGGGCCCGCTGTGCACTGGCTCCTTATCGTGGCCGGAATGCCTCTAATTTCAAGATTAATTCATTTATCATGCAACAGGAAAGCATAGATGTATACACAAGGCAACGTCATGATATTCAATTTTAAGAATTCGTTATTGCAAGGATCCCTGTACCTCAAGGACATGTGTATAACACATCTTCTCTGCAGGCTAAAAGCTCTAGGCATGTGTGGAGAATGGTCCCGTGCCAGAATGTCGTACGCCATTATACCGTGGAAGTGCCCATTGTAACTGGTGAGCAGTCTCTTCTGAGACACAGAATTTCTCAGATTTCTTATCAGACAGATAGCTTTTGTGAAACATGTTGCAGCCTGATTTACATACTCATCCCAAGTCAACGAGGAATCAACGTACACCCCGGGAAACTTCACCGTTCCTGTGTTGTTATCATTTGTGTCAAAATTCCGTACACGAATACAGAAATTATTATATAAATTACCAAAATTGAGAAGAAATTAGCCCTCGTTTAACGTTGAGCCGTTATAGATATAATAAAAGAGATTATAAAACGCTGTAGGGGTTGAAAGGTAACGGATCGCAAATCCGAAAAGATGTTGAGAGATCACCACTTGTTCGGAGCGGTAAGTAGGCTAGGATTTGGAGGATTGGAGTTGAGAGAGGCAGGCTTAAACGGATGAACGTTTAAAGAGGGCAGGGGGTTACATAGCCGTGCAAAAATAATGAATGTGCCGCGTTTCATCCATCAAAAAAATCCAATGAGAGGTGTTATTGAACTCTAAAGGTGGCTACAAATACAACTGCAAGCTTGTCCAGCATGCTTATTCAATCTTTTTATACAAGTAGGCACAATTTGCCTTTGGCGCCACACGTACAAGCATGCTTGACAAAAATAGAGGTAGTTTAATTAAATATGTCAAAATCCGACGGCGATTCGCTCGCTTTGGCCGCTTTTGTTCTTGTGAAGAAAAGAAAATCCCGAATAAAAAACCGTGCGGTGTGGTGTAAAGAATGGTTGATAAAAGGGAAAACCTATTCTCACATTTACTTACTAAGTGAGCTGAAAATATATCCGCGTGACTGGCACAATGGATGAAGAGATGTATTAAAACCTTGTCTCTTGTATCACCTTTGATTCAAAAGCAGGATACGATCATCAACGGACCCCAACGTGTGCATGCTTGAAAATCTTGGGTACACACGTACTGTTTTGCTTGCGCAAGCGCGCCTAATTCAAGCATGCATAATTAAAATCAATTCAATCCTCAAGCTGCTTGTACAATTACAAAGCTTGCACCACATTCCCCTACAAACATTCAAGCGTACTTGTACGAAAAGATTGAACAAGCATGCTGGACAAGCATGCAGTTGTGTCTGTAGCCACCTTTATGGACTGTAGCATGGTGAGTCACATCTATGCATTTTCTAAGAAAATATTTGGCATTTTACATAATGTAAGCTGTTTTCTAAGTATCCGAACCGTCGAAAGACACATAAAGTTTTAGCGTTTCAACGGAAAATTTATTCCGAGAATCGGTGAAGCGTCGTATAGGGGCACACAAAAATATACAAGTAGGGTGCTCGTAGAACGTTAATGTTTGTTCGATTACATAGGTATGAGTATAATTTAGATATTTTTCAAAAAAGTATTATAAAGATGATGTTCAAACTTTATACCGCTGATAAATTATACCAAGATGTACAAATGTATGATATAAGACAGCTTTATCTCTTACACTCACTATCATAAATTTGTCAACCCCGACCATAAAATCAAACATACTCATTACACAGGGTACAAAATTCGTACCACAGTGGTTCCCCATTCACATAAATCTAGCGGTCATATCCCAGTTTAGCGCCAAAATTTCATGAAGTTATAATAAAAATAACTTTATTTCAGGGTGACTACATAATTAGTAGTATTGGAGTTGTCAATTTCTGGTATATGAATATATTAAGTCCTTGAACTATTGTACGAGCCTCTAACCACTTCAGTTGGCCCACTTCTAGATTTTTACCAAAATATGCCTTTATAAACTAAACATGACGAAACTATTTACTTCTAAAACAATCTATTTTCTTAAAAACATTTTAGATACACTCTAGTCGTAAAAAATTCATATTTGAAATCACTTAGACCTATAACTAATAGAACATCTAAACAAATAAACAATGTGCGAATAAATGCGCGAAGTTAACAAAGCAACAGTTGAAAGATTACCATCAGGTAACATCACCTTTATTTTTATTATGGCTGAAATTCTTTGGGGCATAGTGTTAACCAAGTTTTGGAATTAATTTGGTGTAAAACAATCCCATATTTCTTGAAGCTTTTGCCTCAGTTCGGAGATCGTACGAGCAGGATGTTGTCGTAGAACCTTTTTCATCTCGTGCCACAAAATTTCAATAGGTGACAGATCTGGACTGCTAGAAACCCATTCCAAAAGTGGTAGATTATTTTCTTTCATCAGCTGTGATTGGCTTTTATTTTTCACAGCCACCTATGCGTTATAGACTTATTTTGCATTGAAATGAAAATATGTTGATATGCTGTAATTGCAGCATGTGTTATTTTTATGCTGCAAATTTGATTAGGGAGTGATGAGGTTGGTGTTTTCTACTATATATTATCAAAATATTCATTGTTAATATTTTAAACCTATAACACCCGGCTACATTTTTATTATTTGTGTTTGATAAGAAAAAAACTATGATTTCAATAGTTGGGCCAACTGAAATGGGAAGGGGCTCGTAGGTTTGTATGGATGGGACTCGTTTTTATTTTACACTTTCTGACACACCAATTTCACGTTCTATGGTTCTCACTGATGCACTAGGAATTTCTTGACAGCTTGTAAAATGTTTCTGTCGTGATTTTCATTTCCAATATTGTATCCCCTTATAGGTTGTTTGAAGACCCCATGATTTACTAAATTAACTATTGTTATTCTGGATTGGGTTTTATGAGGGTGCCGTCGTTCGGGGTACATCTCAATCAACCTTGCTGAGGTGATGTCGCCGTTTCTGTGGGACTACAAGTACAGCGCTAGCGTGTGAAACTTTTCTTCATTTAAAACCGGTCATTTTCAATAGTTTTTAACATTTATCTTTTCAGATGTATGATTTTAATGAGAGAAAACGTATCTACTACTAATTAAAACACAATTTATATACATTGAATTATTTAACGTCAAAATCAGAGCCTCTAGAGATGAAAAAAATTCCTTACTTATTAATTTTATTTTCTAAAAAATTGTGTGATGCTATTTAAATGAAACTCCAATCTTTTATGTACTTGTGAGACATCACTAGGCTGGAAATTTTACGCTATTTTCAAATATCAAAAAATCCAATATGGCTGCTATAAGGAAAATTAAAGTTGAGGTAGGTTGCGGGAAAACAAAAGACGATTGAGACATGTCTTACACGCTATCTTATTTGCCTTACAATATGTCAGCATAATGTCTCATTTTGACAGCTGTCAAATTAACCGTTTCGGATGTACTGTCAAAAAACAAAATTCGTTTTTTGCCGATATTTCCCAAACCAATTGACCGATCGTTAATCTGAAGCCGGCTATCGAAAGCCTTGAATGCATTAAGTTTCCTCTGAAACATTGTTAGTTGGGCAGTAATAGCCCAAGAGCCGACCGCAAGGTTTGGTTATATCTCTTAGCTGGATGTGACTACAGTATATTCAGATAAGAGATAGACCGGACATAAACAAGACCACGTGATCATCGAACGCTGTAACATTCGGCAGGGACGTATTAAGAGTCACGCAGTACATATTTTAGATAGTAGATGCTGCTTTGCGTAACTTTGTAGTAAATTAGCACAATTCGATGTGTATACGATTGGTGATGGATATAGGATCATGTGGGGGGTGGGGTAAGAAATATATAATGATGTAATACGTATACATAAGGGTTTCAAAATTTTCGCTTCGATTTCCAGCTTCGGATACCGCCTGGTGTTGGTGAAATACAGTCGAATATAATCTCAAAATGGCGTTTAAATTAGCCTAAATTAAAAATAATCGTATATCTCTTAAAATTGCTTTTAGAATATTGATATATAGTATATTTTTTGATTTCTAGGTAAATATGTAACCAACTTAAAACGTTCAAAACGTAAAAAAATGTGCATGGTTGAACATTGTCAGAAAGTAGATTCTTGAATAGGTTTTGCCAAAATGGGTTCAAAAATGTCAATAATTAATTAAAAAATACAGTAGCTTTATAATTACTTATAACTTACCGAATTTGATGAACGACATATTTTATTGGAAAGATGAGCTTGATGAGCTTTCATCATCGCTACTGCCTGAAGCACCAACGTCAATAATGAATGGCTCGACTTGTTCCTCTAAAATATTGTCCAGTTCCCACATTCTCTTTTCAACTTTGTCTTTCACGTGCTTAATACAGTTTTCCCATTTGTGCGCTGTTATTAATTCCAGTGCTTCTTTGAAAAGTCCTTTGAGGTCACAAAATTTAAAAGTTGTATTGTGCTTAGCTATATAATTTTTAACCTCTGCCCATATGAGCTCAATGGGATTGAGCTCGCAATGGTATGGAGGTAAACGGAGCACAGTTTTATTTTGACTTGCTGCCATTTCGTCAATGGCGTATTTTTGATATTCCGCCTTGTGATTCTTGACAATTCTTAATAATTGTACTTTCAGCATTGCTTCTTCAAAGTTGATATTTTTCGAGCGGAGCCAATTTTTAACATCAACTTTCCTCGAAGCCGTTGTTGGGACCTTCTCCATTCTTCGAGAATGATAAGGCGCATTATCCAACACAATTACTGCGTTTTCCTCTAAGTTCGGTAAAATTTTTGAAAACCACAGTTCAAACGATTCGCCATTCATTTCCTCGTGGTAATCTCCAGTTTTCTTAGACTCAAAGCACCACAGACCGTCAACAACAAATCCATCCTCACTGCCACTATGGCAGATAATGAGCCTTTTCCCTTTACCTGGAAATCGAAGTACTAACTGGTGTAGATTTATTTCAATAAGCGAACATTTTTCAAATGTTTTCATCACATTCAGCGAAAAAACATTGAGACATGAGTATCAGATTGCTATAATTGGGATTATTTAGTCATATTGAAAGAAAGAATATTGAACGTCGTATGATTACTCAGCGCTTCACAATTTAATTTAAAGTTATAAACCTTTAAAAAATGAATGATCAGGAACCTGAAATACGCGCAAATATTAATATTAACAAATTATAACTTTATAAAGCTTAAAGTATGATTTAAAATGATTAGAAATATTAGGAACGGTACACAATATAAAACTTAGTAACTTTTTTTAAGTTTATAATACTCGACATATTTTAAGATTATATTAAAAAATTATTGAAATATCGAAAACACATAAAAACATGGCTTAAAAAAGTTCTAACAAATGAAAATGACAATAAAACATCCACGCATTTTATCGAAAGTTATAAAAGTTTTCACACCCCAACTTTGTGAGAAACCTTCACAACAATTTCTTTGATGGTTGATGCCTCGTTCTCTTCGCGCTCGATCTTATATATATATATTCAAATTGACCTCTTTCATTTCTGCACTCAGGTGTCTTTTTTTAGAGCGTTTCGTAGGTGGACTACAGGAGTTTACAACTTCATCGGCAGTATCTGTACTACTGGGCATTTTGCGCAAGCAGTTGATAACAATAACAATCAATAACAAGGTATAACAATAACAAGGACAAACTCAACAACTTAATAAGATAACAAACGAAAACGTCCAAAGAAATATCAAATTGCAATGATGCACACGACATACGTAACACGTCTGAACCTGAATGTGACTCTGCCTTGATACGACTGCTCTGCCGCTCGGCATAGGCATTTAATTGCGAATTGACCAATGAGGGCTCCTGTTTTACGTCGAGACGGCGGCGTTAGCGTGAAAATCACCCAAACCTTTTGTTTACATCCGGTCTATCTCTTATCTGAATATACTGTAGTTTTTATCGTATGCTATGATGCAGATGATACCCTCAATCAATTGGGTCTACCAACCGATTATAAGGCATTCAATTAAACAGGCCCAGTTCCATTGAACATTTATTACAACGCTCTCTCATTGGCGGCATTGCGAAACGCATTAATTAGACAAACGACACCGGAACTTTACCCTTTTTCTAAAATCACGTCGTTCTATATAATCAGTTTGTCAGAAAAGGGGTCATCAAGTCGATTTTCATCGGATCAATTCACTGGGGTGCCTCAGGGGCTACAGTAGGCTTGGAGCTAATTGACTAATCAGCAAACTCGTGTTGGCGCTAAAATTCGGGAAAGTAAACTTTAGATGCAATTCGCGTGGCGAATGGCTTTTTTAGTACAACCCGAAGCACATTTTCATGACTGGAGCGTTTTATTTGCGTCACCAGTAATCCTACTAATTCACGACCTCTGTTTTAGCAGCTTTGTTATACTGGGGATGACGTCGTGTCATCAAAAGAGCAGAACCTGTTTAGTCCATGGAGTAACATTAAGGCTTCAGAAAATCTACAAAGACTAAGGCCCGTATCGTCAGTCGTCCCTACAATTGTAGGGCGCCTTTATGGCCGCCTTGATTGTTATAGTTTTCTGCTTCTCCGTGTCAGAACTCTATTTTGAGGTTATGTCACAAATATCTATTTGCATCAAATTGTGCTTGCTTTTGAGTTTTATCATGTTTTATCAGCCTGAAATTTCCTACAATTTAAAAAGAAAACATATCTTCACAATAGGAGAGCGCTGACGCTGACACGGGACAAGTGTAATCTAGAAACTTTTGAAGGAGAGAGAGGAGTATGACAATCAAGGAGGCCATAAACGCGCCCTACAGTTGTAGGGACGACTGACGATACGGGCCTAGGTAGTAGCATATGTATTGATTATTGTAACTCCTAGTACTTATATTGCAGTTTTCATGCTGGTAACCTTCCATATAATAACAATAATATTTATTGTCCTCACTAAACAGTACATAATAGTTTACAAACAAAAAGCCTTAAGAGAATAACGTCCAACGTGAGAATGGGCTTAGTACAGGAAATGCTCCCTGTTCGAGGGGAGGTGACATTGATTGACCACCACGTAGCCCTGACTTGTCCCCACCCGATTTCTTTTTATGGGGATATCTTAAGAACCAAGTCGAAAATGCTAATCCAAAAACCCTCAAAAAATAAAAGCAAAACATCAAACATGAAATGGCCGCAACTTATGTACGAGTGTACGAAAATTTGAGGTTCCGTTTGAAAGGATGCTTGTTCTCTTAGAAATGAAGGCCATCTTGATGATATAACATAATGCTCTTTTGTATCATAAAAATTAGCGAGCTCTTCTATACAGTGTGGCGCATCGAAAACGGAACAGACGCATTTACTGGCAGCTCAGTT